>LR738713.1:377576179-377619480 GCA_902687465.1 Secale cereale
CCCCCCCCCCCCCTTGAGGTTGTTTTTTTTTTGCTAACTCCGAGAATTGCATATTTTGTTGGCATCTCGTGAGTGGTGTAACTTTTTGTGTGCTTATCCAAATGATGCATATAATATGTCAAAATGATCGTGGTGATGTGCTCTACATTTTGTTCCATTGTGGCATACTTGTTTGAGACCATCTTGATGACCTAATCATCGTGACAAGAGTGCTACTTGTTATAAACTGTTGTTACTTGTTAATTTGATGCCATGTTTGAGATGTGATAACTTGGTGCATGTTTATCCAAATGGAGCATATGATATGTCAAAATGTTCATTGTGAAGTGCTCTACATGATGGTTGTTGTAGCATTCATGTTAGGTATCATATTGCCATGCTAATCTCTGTTGCAAAAGTGCATGTGGTTGTTAAGTGCTGAAACTTGTTGTGAGATGCTGTTTTGACATGCTCATTGCTATTGATGTGTTTGTCCTCATGTCACATGTCAATAGGTTTTAGAAGCACCATCATATGGTCTTTGCTGTGGTGCAAACCACTTTCCATGATATGCCTTGAGGTGACTTAAACAAGCTTGTAAACATGCCATGCCAATGTTACTATTTTATACTTAGTGAAAAAATTGCTAAGTCTGGGATCTGTTTTAACCTGATGCTATGTTTGCTTGATGCCCCACTCAATTCCATGCTTGTTTTGGAGTGGCCAATGATCATGTCTTGTTGTCCATGTTTTTTTCTATCCATTCATGCGCTTACTTGCACATATGGCCTGTTGTAGCTTATTTATTTCTTGCTCTCAAGTTGCTATAAATTATAACTGTCAGGTTTTTATCAGCATGGTCAATTTGGTGTAGCTTGTTGCTATTGATCCATGCCTCCTATGGAGTTTCTCCAATGGAGTTGTTTGATGTAGGATATGTATAATACATGTCCATGATCTTTATATACTTAGTGGAGTTGATATGCATGCTGTTTTGAGCCTCCGAAGGCAGCATCGTGATGATGTTTTTGCCTTCCCAGATTTTGGCTAAGTCTGGATAATTTTATTGCAACTTGCCATGGTTGGTTAATTGTGTTCCAGTAGGTTTTTGGGTGTGTTCTAAGTTCATACTTATTAAGCATCATGTCTACTTCACATCCATGCTTCTTGTCACCATGTTTGGGTGCTGTAGCGTATATATCTCTTGCTCCAAAGTTGCTATGTGGATGTTAACTTCAGCTTTGCATTGTATCTTGTTTCGTGTGTATGTGTTGAAACGTTGCTCCGTTTTGAGCGTGCCCTATATGAAACTTGTGTGATTTTACCTGTAGAATCATAATATCATGTTGTTTACATGTTTGGACTGTGTTTCCTTGATGTTTGGATGCATCTTGCACCATTGCCTTGCTTGTCTTGTTTTGCTCATATCTTCTAGACCGTAGCTCCGAATTAAACAAACTTTATATGAAACTTGACTAGAATTTCGTTTAGATCATCTTGGTGCATGTTAACTTACTGTTTAACAACTTTAACTTAAGGTTTGTTCAGATCTGGACCAATTTCAACATATGCATATGAGGACTTACCGGATTTGCTATATGTCGATTCCGGCCTCATTTAAACTTGTTGTTTCGTGTTGTTCTTGTGTGCTTCATCCCTTGTCATGAAATGCATCATATAGACTTGTCTTGCATCATGTTGATTGTGCATTGCACCTTGTTTGATATTGTGCCATGTTGTGTTCTTGTGTTGAGTAGAGCCAGGTGCCGAGACTGAGTACGAGGTTCCTACCGAGGTTGAGTACGAGGAGCCGTCTTACGATCCCATCGACGACTCAACGGGCAAGATGACCTGACCCAGATATCATTACTATCTTTGCCTATTGCTAGATGTCTCGCTCTTTAGCTTATTGCCTCGATGCCCATGTTTGTTTGTTAGCCTCCTATTGTAGCCGTGAATCTCTCTAACCACCCAACCTAGCAAACCTTTGATTGGCTACGTAAGCTTCGCTCAGCCCCTCTCATAGCATTGCTAGTTGCAGGAGAAGATTTGAAGATTCTTGCGTCATGATGAAGTTATTGTTGGGATATCACACTATATAATCTGTTAAACTAAATCATCTATATACTTGGCAATGGGTGAAAGGCTAAGCCTCTTGCTTGGTGTTTTATTCCACTCATGCCACCCTAGGAACCGTATAAACCGGTGTTATGTTCCTTGAGTTTGCGTCCCTAACACGGTTGGGGTTTATGGGCCCCCCTCGATAACCCGCTTAGCGCTAAAGCTTTTCCAGCAAGGCCCAACATTGGTTTTACATTTGCCTAATAACTAAAGCTTGCATAGGGCATTGCAAACCCGAGTTCTTAATCAATAACCCGGGCCAGTGCTCCTCTTGAGTGTTGGTCCAAACTAGGGGTTATGCGGGGCCACCACGAGGAAACTCGAGGATTGGTTTTATCTGTAGGATCACCCATCCGGTCGTGGCCGGAGACTAGATACGCGTGGCTACTGTCAGGGTGTCGGCACGCCGGGAGGTCTTGCTGGATTAGTTTTACCTTAGTTGGAATATCTTGAGCACGGTATTCCGAGAATACTCGGGTCTTCCCACCTTGGAGTTACGACTCCGCAGATCGTGAGCTTGTGATGGGCTAAGTTGGGACACCCCTGCAAGGTTTGATCTTTCGAAAGCCGTGCCCGCGGTTATGTGGCAGATGGGAATTTGTTAATATCCGGTTGTAGATAACTTGACACCATGTTCAGAATACACTACCAGCGTGAGTAACCGTGACGGTCATTTTTGGAAGGGGTTCGGGAAGTGAACACGGTGGGGTTATGTTTGACGTGCTTAGGTAGGATCACTTCGTGATCACTTTAACACTCGTGGCACTTCTCTTCTCGCTCTAAACACGTAAGCTAGTGCTAGTGCAACTGCAACCTTGTTCTTCAGCCTTGTTCCACACCCAAGGCTTAGATAGTTTTGCTACCCGGGAACGGGATTGCTGAGTCCTCCGGGGCTCACAGATTCTACACAACACGAGATGCAGGTACCATGGTGAACTACATAGGTGATGGCACAGAGCTATACTGGGAGTTCGATGAAGAACGTGGACGATACTACGTGTACTATCCTGACAATCAGTAGTGGCTTCTACTAGGGGCGATTCGGACCTTGTGGCTTTATTTATGGTATCTTTCATTTGGATCTTCGTCCATAGTCGGACTGTGATGTATTTGGATGATGATTGCTTATGTAATGTATTGTGTGACGTGGCGAGTGTAAGCCAACTACTCTTTTGCAATTTCATCCTTCTTTTACATGAGTCGTGCAAAGATACCATACTTGAGATCATTCTAGTATGAGCTTATACCTTTAAGTCGTGCCTCGACACGTAGGAGGTATAATCTCATACTGGGCATTACACCTAGGCAAGATGACCATTCCCCGATATCACCTCTATCTTTGCCTATGCTAGTTGTCTCGCTCTTTAGATATGCCTCAATGTCTATTCCTGGTTGTCAGCCTCCTATTGTTGCCATGAAACCTCTAACCTTTGACACCTTCCCAGCAAACCGTTGTTTGGCTATGTTACCCGCTTGCTCAGCCCCTCTTATAGCATTGTTAGTTGCAGGTGAAGATGAAGATTGCTCCATGTTGGAACTTGTTGTTGGAATATCACAATATCTCTTAAATATATTAACACACCTATATACTTGGCAATGGGTGGAAGGCTTGGCCTTTTGCTCGGTGTTTTATTCCACTCATGCCACCTTAGGAACCGATAAACCGGTGTTATGTTCCTTAATTTTGCGTTCCTAACGCGGTTGGGTATATGGGGACCCCTTGAGAGTTCGTCTTTGAATAAAACTCCTCCAGCAAGGACCAACATTGGTTTTAATTTGCCTCATAATAACAACTTAATCAATTAATTAATTTGCATAGGGGGTCATGTCCCCGAGGATTCTTCTACATAACAGGGGGGCAGTGCTAATGGTGTTGATCCCAAACTAGAGCCACTTGCGGTGCCACCTAGTTATCTGGGGTCTTCGGTTGCTGTATGTATTGCTCATCCGGACGTGGCCTGAGACGAGATACGCGCAGCTACTATCAGGGTGTCGGCATGCCGGGAGGTCTTGCTGGACTTGTTTTACCATTGTTGAAATGTCTTGTGCACCGGGATTCCGAGCCTGAACGGATTGTCCCTAAGATAAGGGGTAATGTCATTATTATCTCTGCTGATCGTGAGAGCTTGTGATGGGCTAAGTTGGGACACCCCTGCAGGGTTTTGAACTTTCGAAAGCCGTGCCCACGGTTATGTGGCAGATGGGAATTTGTTAATATCCGGTTGTAGATAACTTGACATCATATTCATAAGAATACACTACCTGTGTGAGTAACCATGATGGTCTCTTTCCAAAGGGCTTCGGGAAGTGAACACGGTGGGGTTATGTTTGACCGTGAGTAGCTAGGATCACTTCTTGATCAACTTGGAGACCGTTGGCACTTGTTCTCTTCTCGCTCTAAACTCGTAAGCTAGATGCTTAGTGCTTGCTGCAGACACTTTTATAGCCTTCCCTCACCTAAGGCTTTGTTAGTTTTGATACCCGAGAACGGGATTTCTGAGTCCTTTGTGGCTCACAGATTCAACACACACCAGATGCAGGTACCGCTGAGAACAATGCAGGAGATGGGTCAAAACTTCACTAGGAGTTCGATGAAGAGCTTGGCCGTATGTGTGTGGCATTTTCGATGATCAGTAGTGGTTCCTACTAGGGGCGATCCAGGCTTGTGTTTATGGTACCTTTCTCGTTTTGGATTTTCGTCCGTAGCCGGACCCTGTGTTATTTGGATGATGTATGTTATTGTATTCATTGTGTGATGTGGCGAGTGTAAGCCAACTATCTTTTCAATTTCATCCCTGAATTTTTACATGAGATGTGCAAAGATACCATACTTGAGATCGTTCTAGTATGCGCTTATGTCTTTAAGTCGTGCCTCGACACGTAGGAGACATAGTCGCATACTGGGCATTACAAGTTGGTATCAGAGCCGACCCTCGCGGTTACACGGATGTTTGCGTACAGGTGCTCGATCATGTAGTTCATGATCTTTGTGACCCGTCGTGGCACACGGCATGGCACATGTATCGGACTGGATGCACAGACGTTTGTGCCAAGAGGGAACGTTCCTGTGGCCCGACAAGGACGTCAGTTCCATTGAGTGGGGTTGTATGTGATAGCCTGGCTTATTAGGGATGTTAGACTACTCATATCAATAAGGAATTGCTTCTTTTCCGGGAGCCCATTCAGAAAAAACTTCAAAGTTAAGCGTGCTCAACTTGGAGTAGTTTCAGGATGCGTGATCGACCGGGAAGTTGCTCCCGGGTGCGCACGAGTGAGGACAAAGTGCGCAGAAAAGACTAGTATTGATATGTGAGGCCAGTCTAGATCCCGCCGGGAGTAACGGCAACCGGCGGGTGTGTCCGGGGCGTTACATATGATGAATAAGATGTTCATGGAGTTCTTGGATAAGTTTGTCGTAGTATTCATTGATGATATCTTGGTGTACTCGAAGAATGAAGAGGAACACGAGGAGCATTTGCGTTTGGTTCTGGAGAAGCTCAGAGAACATCAGTTGTACGCCAAGTTTAGCAAATGTGAGTTTTGGTTGAAGGAAGTTGGATTCTTAGGGCATGTTATATCAGGAGAAGGTATAGCAGTGGACCCCGTCAAAGTACAGGCAGTCACTGAGTGGTTGGCACTCACTTCAGTTGGAGAGATCTGCAGTTTTCTTGGACTCGCGGGATATTACGAGAGATTCATAGATAATTTCTCCAAGATTGCAAAGCCAATGACGACATTGTTGAAGAAAGAGACAAAGTTTCATTGGACTGAAGAGTGCGAAGAAAGTTTCCAGGAGTTGAAGAAACGGTTGACGACAGCCCCAGTGCTGATCTTGCCCGATATACGCAAGGATTTCCAAGTATACTGCAATGCTTCACGGTTAGGACTTGGAGGAGTACTCATGCAGGATGGAAGAGTTGTTTCTTACGCATCTCGTCAACTTCGACCGCACGAGTAGAATTATGCGACGCATGATTCCATACCTAGCAGCAGTTGTGCATGCGCTCAAAACTTGGAGACATTTCCTTATTGGAAATCGTTGTGATGTGTACACGGATCACAAGAGTTTGAAGTACATCTTCACTCAGAAGGAGCTGAACCTCGGACAGAGGAGATGGTTGGAGCTTATAAATGATTATGATATGAAGCTGCACTATCACTCTGGAAAGGCCAATGTCGTTGCAGACGCTTTGAGCCGAAAGAGTTATGCAAATACCCTGGTGAAGGGGGGATTGCCAGAGGAGTTAGCAGAAGATCTCAGGGAACTTTGCTTGGAGATAGTTCCTAGAGGTTTCGTTGCAACCTTGGAGGTTCAGTCAACATTGTTGGGAAAGATACGAGAAGCCCAGAAGGATGACAAAGAGATTGCCGAAATCAAGGAGAACATGAGCGAAGGAAAAGCCAAGGGTTTTCGTGAGGACGAACACGACACCTTGTGGTTTGAGGATCGAATCTATGTGCCCAACAACCCCGCGATCAGGAAGTTGATACTACAGGAAGCACATGATTTGCCATACTCGATACACCCCGGAAACACAAAGATGTATTTGGATTTGAAAGAACGTTTCTGGTGGACGGGAATGAAGAAGGATATTGCCGAGTATGTAGCAGTTTGTGATGTATGCCAGAGAGTAAAGGCGGAACATCAGAAGCCAGCAGGATTGCTACAGCCTATGCCAATACCCGAATGGAAGTGGGATAAGCTTGGCATGGACTTTATCACCGGATTGCCCAGGACCAAATCAGGATATGACTCAATCTGGATAGTAGTGGATCACTTGACCAAAGTAGCCCACTATATCCTTCTGAAAACCACGTATACCAGTGCAAAGTTGGCCAAGATATACATGACCAAGATCGTATGTCTGCACGGAGTTCCGAGGACCATTGTATCAGATAGAGGAACACAGTTCACCTCAAAGTTTTGGCATCAACTACACCAAACTTTGGGAAGGAGGCTGGAATTCAGTACAGCTTTCCACCCACAGACCGATGGACAGACCGAGAGAGTCAATCAGATTCTGGAGGACATGTTGGGAGCTTGTGCGCTAGACTATGGATCTAGTTGGGATGACAACTTGCCCTATGCGGAGTTCTCGTACAACAATAGTTACCAGGCCAGTTTGAAGATGGCACCGTTCGAAGCATTGTACGGGAGGAGATGCCGAACGCCGTTGATGTGGGATGAAGTCGGAGACCGTCAGTTATTTGGACCAGACCTGATCAAAGAGTCACAAGAGAAGGTTAAGTTGATTCAGGATAGAGTGAAGGTAGCTCAGTACAGGCAGAAGAGTTATGCAGACTCGAAGCGCAAGGAAGTAGTCTATGAAATCGGAGACAGAGCGTACCTGAGAGTGTCGCCTCTGCGAGGAGTTAAACGTTTTGGAGTTAAGGGAAAGTTAGCCCCGAGATTTGTGGGACCGTACCGTGTTTTGGAACGCATGGGAGATGTTGCCTACAAGTTGGAGTTACCCGAACGATTGTCAGGAGTTCACGACGTGTTTCACATCTCTCAGCTTAAAAAGTTCCATGCAGAGATGGTCGATATCCCTTTAAGAGACACAGTGCCCCTGGAGGCAATTCAGTTGGATAGTGATCTGACTTACGAGGAGAAACCCGTCAAGATCCTTGAGTTTTCAAGCAGAGTCCCCCGTAGCAAGGTTATCAAGTTTTGCAAAGTTCGGTGGAGTCACCATACCGAAGATGAAGCCACCTGGGAACGAGAGGACGATCTACGCAAGGACCAACCACACCTGTTCTCTAGCCAAACCGAATCTCGAGGGCGAGATTCATTCTAAGGGGGTAGGTTTGTAACATCCCAAATTTTCAATTTGGAATGTTATACATAGATCATATTGCATTGCATATTTTATTGCATTTGTGCGTGGCAATCCTCGAAAAATTCTAAGCAACTCAAGGACCTATGGAGAGAGTTGAGAATTCTACCGTTTTCGTATTTGAGTTTTCTCGAATACCGGTACGGGGATCACTTTGGTTTTAATAGTTTTTCTCTCCTAAAAATATTCTTAATAAAATATATGAGCGGAGATAATATGACTTCTCCAAAAATACAAGAAATACTGGAGGAAAAATATTAAAATCACTTTTGGTTTTTATTCGGATTTATTTGTGATTTTATTTGCATAGGAAAAATGCGCATTTTTCAAAATTGCATTTAGGTCCGGGAAAAATGTTCACTTTGTCCTAAATATTATTAGGGGACGGTGAAAATTTATTAGGAATTTTTGGAGTCCGTTTAGTATTTTTTTTCGCCTGTTTTAGTGCGTCAGGACTGTTTTAAAAAAAAGTGCACCGACCTGCGGGCCGTACCCGACCCGGACTCCCCAGGCCGGGGCCTTTATAAGGCGAGGCCCGCAGCCGCCGCAGCCCACCACCCCACGCCACCCGAAACCCTAGACGCGCCCGCGCCCTGAGGCCGCCGCCCGCGCCGCCGCAGCCTGCCGCCGCCGAGGTAGCCGTCGGTTTTCTTTCTAAAACCGTTCGGTTTTTTAGTAAACCCTAGATCTGTTTTTTTAAATAGATCGGTTCGGTTTTTTTGGTTTAGTTAAATAGTGGGCGCTCGTCCGTACGTTCGTTTTAACGAACGTTGCTCGCCCGTTAGTCGCAGACAACGAACGTTCGTTCGTTAGCCTGTTTGTCAGTTTTCTTTTTGGGGCTTTTTCCGCGGTTATTTTGGATCGCGATTTCTGCCCTGATCTTGTTTTTAGTTTTTTTTAGCTCGAGAGTCGGAATCAGGTGATTCAAAAGCCCATATCTTCGTCTCGAAGCCCTCTTTCCGTTTAACAACTTGAACAAGGTTTTGCTACAGTAAAATTTGACTTCAGATCAATCTAGTAAACGGATCTTGTTTTTTTTTTGCAGTTTGAGTTTCGTTGCTCCGTTTGATTTGATTCTTTTTGCAAACCGGAGTTCTTAAGTTGAAATTTCTGGTTAGATCTTCTTATTTGGAGTTTTATCTATGCATCTTGGCTTGTTTGTTTATGTATGCTATTGTTTGCTTGTGATAGAATTCCCGGCGTGCGAAGCGTGCTACTACGAGTCTCTAGGTTTTGCGAATCATCAGCAAGGCAAGTAACACTTTGATCATACCCTTTATTACCCAGTTTTTATGCATTACATCAAACCCTCACACATTGCATGAGTAGGATCTCTTAACTTGTGGGTCTGGGAAATAGATTGAGGTAGAACCTATTACCTGCATTTATTATCAAACCCTTGGGAGTTACTTCTACGTTATGATTAGGTTGCCATGCTATGCTCGTAGACGTGGTTTGGGTTTGAGAGAATATCCATGACAGACGTGAGTTGTTAATTAATGGTTCAACTTAAGGTGGCTACTTGAATACACATCTGGGTGGATTGGTTGCAAGGCACCTGGAAAATCCAGTGTTGTCCTAGGAAATTCCGGGGGTACCGTGTGATTATCCTATGGAATGCCACCCAGGCTCAAAGGGATCATAAAACTATTCATGCTATAAACTTCCGTGTGCAGCCATAATGCCATTATGGGCTCTGGCATAGTATGAGTAAGTTGCGTGAGCTCTTTCAGTGGTTGACTAGTTGATGTAGGGGAAAGTAGGTGTACGGGTCCACCCGGGGTAAAGAGTAAATGCTTCTGAAAGACTGTGTCTCGGTCATCCGTTTCTCAAACACCATGTAGTGCGAGAAATCCAAAGGAGGAGATTGAGTCTTGTGGGGAAAAGTGCACAAACCTCTGTAGAGTGTACAAACTAATCATGATTAGCCGTGTGCCCGGCTATGTACAATCTCGAGTATCTCGTACTTGAATTATTGGTTGATCTCATCACTCTAAAATTAATTTATTGGGTTAATGATGACTACTTTAATTGGGATTGAGTTGGAGGTACCTTCTCAATGATGTTTCAACTACCATGATAGTTAAAATAAAATTTATTCCTTTGTTGTAGGGAAAAAGTGGCTTTATGCAAAAACTTTAACCTTAGAGCCTCCACCAGCCAAATATGCATATAGTGTTAGCTTTTATTCTGTTACTTGCTCTACTGTGTTACCTTGCCAGCATATTCCATGTGCTGACCCATTTCGGGCTGCAACATGTTACGTTGCAGACTTTTTAGACGAGGAGTAAGACGTGCTAGTTCGTTTGTCATGCACTCAGCTATGCTGTTGGAGTTGATGGACTCACTTATCTTCCAAGCCTTCCACTGCTATTTTGTTAGGTGGCCTTATGCCATAGACTTTTGTAATAAGTTCTCTTTTGAGACATTCGATGTAATAAGTGTGTGATTGCCACTCTATTATAAATCCTTCAAGTACTGTGTGTGTCAGCATTACCGATCCAGGGATGACACAGAACACAGAGACTTCGGTCCATTCGGATCATGGTCGCTACATGCTCTCTTCCGCTTTAGAGTCGGCTGACGCTGGAAAGATCGATATTGCGGACTCGCGCTGGGCTCTATCTCGGGGTGGGGTGGAGTCAGCTGACGCGGCAGAGATCGATATGGCGGACTCGCGTTGTGCTTCATCTTGTGGTGGGGTACTGGAGTCGGCTGACGCGACGGACTTGGAGGAGGAGTCGGTGGCATAGGCGCCGAGTTTGGAAAGACGATGCATTCCTTTCTCCATACAATGAGAGAATGTTTGATTTCTCCCAGTGTCTGGTCCCCTTGACCTCCAGGAAGGTCAAGCTGTAGTGAGTCATATCCCGACAGAACTTCATCCACCCCGACACGAGCATAGCCAGCTGTGACGCCCCCGATTTGACCGTGCACTAATCATGCACGCAAATGTGTACGACCAAGATTAGGGACTCACTGGAAGATATCACAACACCACTCTAGACACAAATTAAGATAATACAAGCTTTATATTACAAGCTAGGGGCCTCGAGGGCTCGAATACACAAGAGTCAGCGGAAGCAATAATATCTGAGTACAGACATAAGTTAAACAAGTTTGTCTTAAGAAGGCAAGCACAAACTTCAACGATCGAACAGGCAAGGCCTCCTGCCTGGGACCTCCTAACTACTCCTCGAAGCCGAACTCCACGTAGAAACATCCTCGGGATCCTCTGGGTCCTGGACTCCACCATCTAGTTGCATCATCCGAGAAGAAGGGACAAAAGGGGAAAAGGGGGAGCAAAGCAACCGTGAGTACTCATCCAAAGTACTCGCAAGCAAGGATCTACACTACATATCCAATGGTATCTGTGTAAAGGGGTAATATATGTGGCCTAAACTGCAGAAAGCCAGAATAAGAGGGGGATAGCTAGTCCAATCGAAGACTACGCTTCTGGCAGCCTCCATCTTGCAGCAGTAGAAGAGAGTAGATGGAATAGTGATGGGCCTCTAACCCCTCGTTGGTTACCCCAAGTGGAAGGTGTAAGATGCAGTGTTGTGGAAGTTTTTCCCTTAGCAAAGATGCCAAGGATCGAATCCCCAGAGACTCCTAGGTTCAACAAGTAGGTGTCAACTGCTACGGCGCTAGGTATTAGCAGTCAACGTGGACCTGCACACAGATACAAATAACTTTGCTCCCAACGAGTACAGAGAGGTTGTCAATCCCTCCGGCCTTGTAGTTCACAAAGGTTTAAACGCAAATGGTAGTAGTGATAGATAGTGTTTGCAATAGTAAGTAATAACGAAAAGTAAATAGCGGATGTGATCAATGATGGTAATATGGACCGGAGTCTCATGATGTTCACTAGTGATGTCTCTCTCCCAAAAGACGATAAAACAGCTATGTGAGGTAAACGAATTACAGCTGGGCAATTGACAGGACCACGAACGCAAACCAATGCTGACTACATTACAAGAAAGGTTGAGGTTCAAAGCATGGGTGGTACGCCAAAGTAAGTAGACCGAAATCCATCAATATCTACTACTAATCATCCACCTTGAGATATCTATCCAGAACATCTCGCTGGTATTAAGTTGCGAGCCCCACCCATAGTGTAAACTCAAAGCAACAGACAACTGCATTAAAAGAACTTTGCGTAAAGTAAACAATCCTTGCACCCGCGGGCACAAGCACCGTTGTTTTCCCCCTTGTGGCAACAGCACATCCCCTAGACTCATGTTTCTGTCACTCAAGCTAGTCATCGAGGGGCATGAACCCACAATCGAGTATAACGTTCCCTCTTGGAGTCACTACCCATTACTTGGCCAAAGCAATAAATAACAACGGAGAACATGCAAGAATTACTTATGAACATAAATATAAAAGAGGTAGATCAAATATATTACTCAAGATCAATCTGAACATAATCTCATAATCCATCGGATCCCAGCAAACTCATCATAGCAACAACATAAGGATTACATATGTGCCTCGATCATGTAGGGTAGCTCACGAGGACTAATTAGTGAAGCACAAGAACGGGAGGAGAACATCACATAGCTACTGGTCATGGACTCATGGTCCAAGGGAGACTACTCACAACTCATCCGGGAGGCGTCCATGGTGGTGGAGAGGCTCCCGATGGTGATCCTCCCCTCCGGCAGGGTGTCGGGAAGAGTTCTCCTGGTGCTCCCGATTTTGGAAGCGGCGGCGGCGGCGGAACAGAGATGAGATCGCGAAAAAGAGTTCCCGTCCCGAGGGTTTCGAAGGACGCTCTAAATATATGCCAAAGGGGGGCACCAGACGGGGCTCGGGGGGCCCAGGCGCCCCCCCGGCGCGGCCCAGGGGGGGCGCGCCGCCAGGGCGCCTGGAGCCCTGGTGGCCCCCCCAGCTGTACTTCGGGCGCAAGGAAGTTTCGGGAACGCTGATTTTTTATATAATTTTTCTGGATTTTTCCTGGCAGTTCTCGTAACGTGAAAACCTGAAATACAAAAACAGCCGAAAACAGAAACTGGCACCGGGGTGCACTGGATTAGTAGGTTAGTCCAAATATGATCAAAAGTGTATGGAAGTGTATAAATATCATAGCAATATCACCCAAAAGTGGCATGGAGCAAGCAGAAATTATAGATACGTTTTGGACGTATCAACATCCCCAAGCTTAATTCCTGCTCGTCCTCGAGTAGGTAAATGATAACAAGAATAATTTCTGTGGTGACATGCTATTAACCATATAGGACTTTTTCATAGTCATATGACAAAAGCTTACTGAGACAATGATTCTATAGTAATTAAGTTGCCTCGTGAGAAAATCACAAATGACTGAAAGTTTTACAACATGAAACTGAAGCATCAAATAGATTTGCAATGAACATGGTGTGCAAATATGATAAAGTGATATCTAGCTTGCCCCCTTTAGTGAAGCAAAACATAAATGCAGGGGCACCTTCAAGGTTTAAGTGATGACTAGATACAATGATTTCAGAATAAACGATATCACAATCATGCAAAAGACAATGCTACTTTGGGACAATGCACATTACACTTAGAATGACAATCATGCTCTCAGTAGTTGGTGCTTGAAGAAAGAAGGTGGAGACTTAAAAGGTAAAAGAATGGTTATGTGCTAGAGCTTTTTATTTTAAAAACATAGAAGCAATTTTGTCAACGGTAGTAGTACTTCATATGTGTCATGCATAAGACATCCTATAAGTTGCAAGCCTCATGCATCGAATACCAATAGTGCTCGCACCTTGTCCTAATTAGCTCAGATTTCCATGGGTTATCATTGCATCACATATGTTTCAACCAAGTGTCACAAAGGGGTACCTTTATGCCACCTGTACAAAGGTCCAAGGAGATAAATCGCATTTGATTTCCCGTTTTTGATAGATCTCAACTTGAGGACATCCATACCGGGACAACATAGAAAATAGATGATGGACTCCTCTTCAATGCATAAGCATATTCTCATAAGAGATTGAGGATTAATGTCCAAGCTAAAACTTCCACCATGATGCATGGCTTTGGTTGGCGGCCCAATGTTCTTCTCTAACAATATGCATACTCATTCAACCCACGGCAAATCACCCTTACTTCAGGCAAGACGAACATGCATAGCAACTCACATGATATTCAACAAAAGTGTGACAGTTGATGGCGTCCCCAGAAACATGGTTACCGCTCAGCAAGCAACTTATAAGAAATAAGATACATAGGCAACATATTCTTTACCACAATAGTTTTTAAGCTACTTTCCCATGAGCTATGTATTGCAAAGTTAGTTCGCTTAGTACAGGTGGAGGTTAGCAAAAGACTGGGAGCGACCAACTAAGAGAGCAATGACGGTCATAATCATGCAGAGCGACAAAGCAATATTGAATCAGGCATGGTAGTTATATCGCTACTCAGAAATAAAAGATCATCAAGGCTTGACAGACTTTCTTTACAGTCTTAAATATGCGTGAGCATAAGCCAAGTCAATCAAAATAAATTCTTGAGGGAAGATATTACTAAACCATACCACATCATAGGCAAACAAATCAAGTTGGTACTCCAATAACACATTGGGAATCCCCCAGCTATTTGAGATTAACCATAAGAAAACCTGAACTACTAAGCACCATTATGCACGTAGCATCTTTATCATAAACATATTAACCAATGCAACGGAAGCAAACTCTCTTAATAAGGTGAGCATGGTAATTAAAGAGAGTTCAAGCAACCAACTAAACAAAAGCCCTTTGAAAAAGATAAGCATGAATACTAAGAGCAGAGCATGATAGTAGCTATTAAAAGACAAAGAACACACACAGCAAAGATAAGCATGAAAATTCTATGTTATGTTCTAGGTAGAAGTGGAGCATGTTTCTCTCCCACATAAAGAACGCTGAGTTCCGACTCGTTATGAAAAACTAAAAAGGAAACTAAAAGCAAGACGCTCCAAGCATAGCACATAACACATGAAGTGATAAAAATATAGTGGAACGAAAGACGAACTGATAATGTTGATGGAGAAGGGGATGCACGGGGGCATCCCCAAGCTTAGACGCTTGAGTCTCCATGAATATTTCTTGGGGGTGCACGGGGGCATCCCCAAGCTTGAGCGCTTGACACTTCTGAATCTTTTTTATCATCTTCCCTCGCACACTTGAAAACTGCCTTCATACATAACTCATCATAATCTGATTAGCGAGGTTAGTACCCTTAATAAAATAATTGCACCTTGCTGGAAATAAAGATATTCTTGAAGTTCTACTGTTTCTTAAGATTGCCAAAAGGTTTTTTACAAAGAAAAAGCAAGCTCTTGATTTGCAAAATGAAGGAAGGGCAAAACAGGACAGAATCTGTGAAAAACAGAACAGCAGGTAGTAATTGATTTGTTCGGGGTACTTCTGCAACTCAAATCAAAAAACTCAGAACAGATGCACGAAAGACAATTATATAGAGAACGCTGTCGAAACAATTCAGACCAAAACGATGATCTGGTGATTTTATACGAATTTTTCTATCCAAGGACAGAATCTGTTTCCTGGACAGCACCTCGCAACTTTTGAACTTTCTAGCAATCAGAGGCTATACTTGGCACAAATATGAAAAGCAAAGATACAATGATGATGCTACAGCAGTAAACAACATCAAGACACAACAAAAGCAAAATATAAAAATTTATTCATGTGGGCTGCCTCCCAAAAGCGCTTTCTTTTATGCCTTTAAGCTAGGCATAATGCATATAGATCAAGTTTTATCAAGAGTAAAAGAATAGCTAGCCCGTACAACGGACTCAAAAGGTAACTTGATCTTCTTACGAGGGAAGTGTTCCATCCCTTTCTTGAGAGGAAACTGAAATTTTATATTACCCTCTTTCATGTCAATGATAGCACCAACGGTGCGTAAAAAGGGACGTCCCAAAATAATTGGACATGAAGGATCACATTCAATATCCATAATAGTAAAATCAACGGGCACATAATTATCATTAACAACGATAAGAACATCGTCGATCCTGCCCAAAGGTTTCTTTATGGAAGAATCAACGAGACGAACACCAAAAGAACAAGAATCATAAGGTTTCAATTTAAGCATATCATATATTCTTTTGGGCATAATGGAGGTACTAGCTCCAACATCACATAATGCATAGCAAGAGAAGTCATTCAAATTAATTTTTATCATAGGATCCCAACCATCTTCTAGCTTTCTAGGTATGGAGGCTTCTACTCTAAGTTTCTCCTCCCTAGCTTTGATGAGAGCATTAGTGATATGCTCTGTGAAGGCAAGATTAAGTGTGCTAGTGTGGGGATCTTTAGCCATTCTTTGTAGAAATGTGACAACTTCTGAAATACTACAATTATCAAAATCAATTTTATCATTAGTGGGCAGAATTGTAGTGTCATCCTCTTTGTTTGAATCGCTCTCTATTATAAGAGTTTGAACATCTTCCCAAGTTTGGGGAAGCTTAGGAGCAATTTTAAACTAAGGCTCATACTCTTTTCCTGGAAGACCATGCCATGGGCATAACCCTCCGTCAAGACTAATATAATCACAAGGTTTATTACTTTGGTAGATCCCGACAGTGGTAATTGGGGTAATGGAAGAAGGGGTGTACTCCTCCCATTTAGTGTTTTTGGTAGAACCCATAGTAGCAAGCAAGCAAGATAACTATTTTTGTGATTTTCGATAAAAAGGTACTAAAGCAAAAACTGAAAGGTAAACTAACAAGACTAAAAAGCAAAGGTAAAAGATAGCGTGCAACTCCCCTATCCTGAAGAGTGGAGTCCCCGGCAACGGCGCCAGAAAAACTCCTTGATGGGCCTCTAACCCCTCGTTGGTTACCCCAAGTGGAAGGTGTAAGATGCAGTGTTGTGGAAGTTTTTCCCTTAGCAAAGATGCCAAGGATCGAATCCCCAGAGACTCCTAGGTTCAACAAGTAGGTGTCAACTGCTACGGCGCCAGATATTAGCAGTCAACGTGGACCTGCACACAGATACAAATAACTTTGCTCCCAACGAGTACAGAGAGGTTGTCAATCCCTCCGGCCTTGTAGTTCACAAAGGTTTAAACGCAAATGGTAGTAGTGATAGATAGTGTTTGCAATAGTAAGTAATAACGAAAAGTAAATAGCGGATGTGATCAATGATGGTAATATGGACCGGAGTCTCATGATGTTCACTAGTGATGTCTCTCTCCCAAAAGACGATAAAACAACTATGTGAGGTAAACGAATTACAGCTGGGCAATTGACAGGACCACGAACGCAAACCAATGCTGACTACATTACAAGAAAGGTTGAGGTTCAAAGCATGGGCGGTACGCCAAAGTAAGTAGACCGAAATCCATCAATATCTACTACTAATCATCCACCTTGAGATATCTATCCAGAACATCTCGCTGGTATTAAGTTGCGAGCCCCACCCATAGTGTAAACTCAAAGCAACAGACAACTGCATTAAAAGAACTTTGCGTAAAGTAAACAAACCTTGCACCCGCGGGCACAAGCACCATTGTTTTCCCCCTTGTGGCAACAGCACATCCCCTAGACTCATGTTTCTGTCACTCAAGCTAGTCATCGAGGGGCATGAACCCACAATCGAGCATAACGTTCCCTCTTGGAGTCACTACCCATTACTTGGCCAAAGCAATAAATAACAACGGAGAACATGCAAGAATTACTTATGAACATAAATATAAAATAGGTAGATCAAATATATTACTCAAGATCAATCTGAACATAATCTCATAATCCATCGGATCCCAGCAAACTCATCATAGCAACAGCATAAGGATTACATATGTGCCTCGATCATGTAGGGTAGCTCACGAGGACTAATTAGTGAAGCACAAGAACGGGAGGAGAACATCACATAGCTACTGGTCATGGACTCATGGTCCAATGGAGACTACTCACAACTCATTCGGGAGGCGTCCATGGTGGTGGAGAGGCTCCCGATGGTGATCCTCCCCTCCGGCAGGGTGCCGGGAAGAGTTCTCCTGGTGCTCCCGATCTTGGAAGCGGCGGCGGCGGCGGAACAGAGATGAGATCGCGAAAAAGAGTTCCCGTCCCGAGGGTTTCGAAGGACGCTCTAAATATATGCCAAAGGGGGGCACCAGACGGGGCTCGGGGGGCCCAGGCGCCCCCCCGGCGCGGCCCGGGGGGGGGGGCGCCGCCAGGGCGCCTGGAGCCCTGGTGCCCCCCCCCCGGCTGTACTTCGGGCGCAAGGAAGTTTCCGGAACGCTGATTTTTTATATAATTTTTCTGGATTTTTCCTGGCAGTTCTCGTAACGTGAAAACCTGAAATACAAAAACAGCCGAAAACAGAAACTGGCACCGGGGTGCACTGGATTAGTAGGTTAGTCCAAATATGATCAAAAGTGTATGGAAGTGTATAAATATCATAGCAATATCACCCAAAAGTGGCATGGAGCAAGCAGAAATTATAGATACGTTTTGGACGTATCAAATAGTAACAAGTATCCAACTTTTGGTAGCCTCCGTCTTGCAGCAATAGAATAGAATAGATGGTAAGTTCACCAAGTATCATCGTATAGCATAATCCTACCCGGCGATCCTCCCCTCGTCACCCTGTGGGAAAGCGATCACCGGGTTATCTCTGGAACTTGTCTGGGTGTGTTTTATTAAGTATCCAGTTCTAGTTGTCATGAGGTTGGAGTACAACTCTGAGTCATCCTTTTACTGAGGGACACGGCTATTCGAATAGATTAACTTCCCTGCAGGGGTGCACCACATAACCCAGCACGCTCGATCCCATTTGGACGGACATACTTTCCAGGGTCATGCTTGGCCTCGGAAGATCAACACGTCGCAGCCCTACCTAAGCACAACAGAGAGGTCAGCACGCCGGTCTAAGTCCTAGAGGCGCAGGGGTCTGGGTCCATCGCCCAACGCACACCTGCATGTTGCGTACGCGGCAGTTGAGCAGACCTAGCAACCTCCATTTCTAAGGAAGTTATGTTACGCGGTCCAACCCGGCGCGCGTCGCTCAGTCGCTGACATCAAGAAGGCTTCGGCTGATACCACGACGTCGAGAGCCCATAACTATTCCCATGTATCTGGTTAGTGCGTATAGGCCAGCGGCTAGACTCAGATCAAATATCCAAACTCGTTAAGCGTGTTATTATAAAATCACCGTGGACAACGACCAGGGCCAGGCCATCTCTCGACTGGGTGTCTCAACCTGCCCTGTCGCTCCGCCACAAAGATCCACTCGGGGGCCGTCGGGAACTCAGGCCCACCACTACCTGGATGGAGCCACCTGTCCTTTCAGCCCCCACATCGGAATCACTTGCGGATACTTAATGAGCCGGCCCGATTTTAGTCAGATCATGTGTCATGTAAAACATGTATAGCATGGCAGACGGACAAGAATGTAGGGCCACTGATGGAATACTAGCATCCTATACTAAGCATTTAGGATAGCAGGTAAAGGTATCAACAGTGGTGGGAACAATGACAGGCTATGCAACAGAATAGGAGTTATCGAATCATCAACAGTAGCAATTCTAATGCAAGAGTAAGAGAGAAGAGAATGTGCGATATCTGGTAGTCAAGGGGGGTTGGCTTGCCTGGTTGCTCTGGCAAGAAGGACGGGTCGTGGTTGATGTAGTCGATCACGGGGGTATCGTCAGCAGTCTCGGGGTCTACCGGAAAGAAGTAACGAAGGGGGAACACAATAAATAACAGAGCAATCAAAGCATCACAAAGCACAACATGGCAATACGCGGTGCTACGTGTGATCTAACGTAGTACAAAGTGATACCGGCGAGGATGGAAAACATCCGGGAAAGTATTCCCGGTTAGTCCTGGCCATCTCCGGCCCAGCCCTGTCAGCCCACCCAGGCCCGACCCTAAAATCTAGGGCCTAGGCCCGATGGGCTTGCCCGTGGGCCGGGCTTGGGCCTGAGTTTTGAGCCCACCAGCAGGGCCTGGACGGGCTTGGGCTTGGCATATTAGCATTTTAAGGAAGAGGCCCGGCCCACGGCCCTAAGCCCTAAGGGCTTTTCACTAGATGGGCCGGGCTTGGGCTTGAAAAGTAGGCCCGATGGTAGGGCCTGGGAGGGCCTGGGCCTTAGTTTTCTGCCGTGGGCTTTTTTAGGCCCGGCCCAAGCCTGGCCCGGCCCGGCCCATGGCCAGGTATATTCCCGGTGTTTGACGTTTTCGGGCAGATGAAACGGAGGTGGATTGTTGCATGTTTGCTATGATAGGGACATGTGCGGGACGAACGGACTGCGTATTTAAATTCTTCTCGTCGTTGTGAGCAACTTTCATGTATAAAGTATTTACATCTGAGTTACGGATTATTTTATATTAATTTTAAAAGTTTTAAATCATTTTATAAATTATTAATATTAAATTAATTCGAAATTATAAATATTGCATCAACATGACGTCAGCAGTCAACAGAGGTGTTGACTGGGTCAAGCTGACGTGTGGGTCCCGCATGTCATTGACTGTCTAATTAACTAACAGTTTAATTAGCTAAACAGTGATTAGATTAATCTAATCAAGTTAATTAATTAATGAATTAATTAATTAATTTTAATCCTTTTTTCTGAAAAATCATTCTGGGGCCGTGGGGCCCAGGCGTCACGGGGCTAGCGGCGGCATCTTCCTGACCAGGTCGTTGCTTCTGCTGGCTGTGTGCAAAGGGGGAATTAACGCGGTGTTCGAGAGCCAGCCGCAACCCACCGTTGTCTGTAAATCATGGTCTGTTTGCTCCGATTTGTTGCTTCCTTCATTCCTTCCTTGGGTGCAAGAAGCTTGCGTACGTATATGAATTGGTAGGATTAGATGTAAACGAGCGAGGTGGGACAGAAGGGGAGGTTGAGTTAGATCCAAACAGCTCGGGTACATCCGATTCTGGCAAGCCCACTCACGTACTCGTGGCCCACAAAACAAATTCCAGTCAAAAGCCACGTACAGGCGAAACGGTACACTAAAAATAATAATGACGGACGACCAGAAGCGATCATGGTTTTAGTATTACTAGCAAAAATGCCCGTGCGTTGCAACGGAGGCATATATATTCTAGTAGTTCAATAATAATTACGTGAAACATATACTTTTTGAATCCTTGTGCACATCAGATCGCATTGTTGATTTTCTTTCCTATTAAATCATTTCTTCTTGTACCGTTATATGGCTGAATGTTATGCACCCAGTGCAATGATATCATGATGCTCATATGTTGCAACGGAAGATTATGCAGGTGTGATAGATATAAAAAAGTCTAAATGAAATGCCAGGATGAGATAAGGACTCTTAAAATATTATTTCACAAACTATGTCTAAGTGATGTAATGATGAAATAAGGAACTTCTAAAAAGTCATTTAATAAACTAAAAATGTGATGGTTTGATCACAATTTGATTTCCTAAGGCGCCACAGCGAAAAAAAATTGGCTGAACAAACTACAATGATGGACACTGCGTGAGCTAGACAAATGAATGATGTGACTCGTTTTAACCTAGCGCAGCGGTGTTTACTATAACCAGTACCGTGGTACCAGAAAAAACATATTTGTGTATGAAGGCAAAATAGACATTTATCATTTTTTATAGCTTACAAAAACTAACATATAGGAAGCTGTGTCAATTTTTTTGGGCTCAACGTTGTACGAAACACAGAAACCATTTTTTAATCCGACGCGTGGGACAAAATAAAATCATAAAACGACCTCTACAGACCTCCTAATAAAGCTTCTACGCAAGCAGCGGTTTGTTTTGTTCATTATTTACGTATATGTTTTAATTTTTGGGACCATTTCTAAAATTTCATGTACATTTCTTTCTATTTCCAGAATATGTTTTGAATAATGGATTATTTTTTGAAAATCATGAACATCTATTTGTGATTGTGAATATTTCTATAATATGCGAACATTTTTTTTTAAATTTGGTTCTTTTGAAAATTCCGAATTAACTTAAAGAAGGAAAACAAAAACGAAAAATTAAAAAGCAAAAAATGAAATAGAAAACAGGGGGCACCATCATGACCCAGCCCATTAGCGCGTGCGGGGAGGAGGAGCGGCGCTTCCTACAGAGCGGAAAAAAGGGCAGAAAAGAGGGTGAAAGGGGTGGGAACCAGGGATCGAACCCTTTGTCGCCCGCGTGGTAGACCGACGCCCTAGCCATCTATGTGCGTGTGTTACATTAGTGTATCACTCTATAAGAAACGAATTCGATGACGATTTTAAAAGAAAATCGAATCGTTTTACTTATGTATGGCATAGTGGATAATTTAGGGCAACTTCGAGGGCAATTTAAATGACGGATAACCAGAAGCAATAAGTGCTTTATTATTTGGGAATGTATATGTGCGTGTGCTTGTGTGTATGCGCGCACGCGCGAGTACACATCATTAGGTCATAGCTGAAAATTTCCTGAAGGCGACACTCTAAAACGGCGGATCTATGCCCGATGGATTTGCTCGGATCTGGCTGTTATTGGTCTATGTTCGTGTGTTCTTAGATTGGATCCTTTCGATCTACATTATTCTTCATCGGCAGCGGTTGTTGTTCTGGTATGCTGGCCCTATGGGGCATTAGCACGACGACTTCCCAACTGTCTACTATAATAAATTGTGCCCGGCGAGGGAGGGGCGATGACAGCGGCGCGTCTTCGGCTCACTTCAGTGCTTGTAGTCGTCGTTAGATGGTATTTTTATTATTTCTGATGTTTGGTGTACTTCCATGATTGAAGATGAATAGACCGGAAGTTTTCTCGCAAAAAAGAAACAGTTGCATGCAAATTTCATACTGGTTTTTTACATATAATCATCACTAATCTGGGTCCTTGCTGCTGTATAAAATAGAAATAATGCGATTCATTTCTTGTATAAGTCAAGTATTTCATATAGGCTTAATTAATTTGGCTGGGAAGAGTTCTTAATTCTGATGGAACGATTATATGTTGAACTGCTAGAGTATAAAATACTCAGATTCTAGGCTTAATACCAGAGGGACAGAAGGATTAGTTGTACAATGAAGATGACTTGAAATTTAGCTGTGTGTTACGGAGAAACAACAAATAAGTAATAACACACTACATCTGAAAGGCCATCTGATTTCATTAGCTCACACTACAATCAGCAAATATTAGATCAGCTAAACTGAAAAAAAGGCTCATGTATACATTAAGGTAAGCTGGAATCCAAATCAATAAAGCCTCATGTAAACGGTTAGCTCACATCAATGTTGTCTATTGTTTGATTCTCAGAAGCAAGGTATCCAATTTCAACAACAAAACTCTGGTTCAATATATGAACCAAATATTTCAAAGCAACAATTAATCATCAATATGTGCACTGTCGAGGAAGACCGTACTATTTTGCTGATTCAAATAATAACCATACAAAGACCATGCTACCATTACACTACCAAATCCATAATGTCCAGTCTCGGCCATTCTAGCTCATTTCAAGCCATTACTACCGGCCTCGAGTTGATAAGAGGGTTGTGCTTGTATAGCTAGCACTCGGTTGAAAAAGAAAATTTATGAAGGCATTGGTTCCTGAAACTTGACCGTGCGTGCTCCTCTGTTCTAACATCTAACTGAACACCGCTGCTCTATTTTCTCCCCTGGCCGAGCAGTTCATGGGTGCATGTGTTGTATATTTTGCACCACAATGGAAAAATACCACAAATTAAACAAGATTCTGCAAAGAAACTATCAACTCTTGGTTTTATAGGATCATCCTACTGGTGCATGGCATCTCTGATCATCTTCTCAAGCATTGTCTTGTAGTTTGCCTGTGCGTCTGCCAAGCGATGGCATTTCTCTACTCGCCAACGCATCTTGATCAGTTGAGCCTCCAAGTCATTTGGATGGCTACCCTCTCCTCCTCATTCTTATGCTGCATCCTGGTCGCCTCATTCTCCAGTTCAGTGAGCTCAGCTTGCTTCTTCTTCGCCTCTTCTCTTTGCCTCAGCGAGTACCTAGCCATGGCTATGGACAGGTATGGATTGATGATGTAGCCACCAACATTTGGGTAGTTGTTCTCTTCCATCATGGAGTTACCACCACGGCCGTGGGCTGCTAGGTTCTTGTCCTTTTCGCCGGAGAACTTCTTTGCAGCTACAGGAAAAGCAGTCCCTCAATCATCCATAGCTCTCATATGCATATGTGACGAAAATGATGAAACTAATGCAAGAAATTCTTTGACAACCGCATACCGATCAAAGGATAATTCAACCTCACTGGTCTGTTGTGGTCAACTGATTTGAGCACAGAACTGTCGGAGCCCCTTGTGGCAGGCATGAGGCCTACTTTCTTCTTCATGTCGGTGAAATGGTGTGGGTACGCGTGCGCCTCTACCGCCTGCAGCAAGCTCAGCTCCTCGTTGGCCCTATCGGCCAAGAGGAACGCGAATGCTCTGTTCCTGCACATACAGTTTCAGAACGATCCGTTAGTTTGCCTGCAATCTGTTGGTACAGTGTGGGTCAGCAAATGGCGTCAGACAGGAGCTCACCTGAAGTCGTTGTTCTTGGAGGCAAAGATGGAGAGGAACTGGTTAACGAAGATGCCCAGCTACAGATCCCACCATGGGACGAGGAACTCCAGCTTGTTGTGCTTCTTCCTGGACGCCTGCAGCTGCATGATACTCCCACTACATATCGATGAAAACCAAACATCCATCCACTGTTCGTCAGAATTCAGAAACATGTGGTAAATTCAGAACCAGTAAGAAACATGTAAAATTCTTCTTTCTGGCGCAGGGGAACCAGTGGTGGATGTCCCAGGCGAGGGGCGAGGCTGCGTCAACGTGGTGGTAGAGCACTTTCCCGTAGGCATCGACGCGGAAGAGCGTCGGGTCGAAGCCGGCGTTGCTGAGGTGGTCGAGCTACTTCAAGAGCAGGTTGGCGAAGCCCCAGGGGTTGGCATGGGCACCGCTGACGGTGCAGAGTAGAACTTCGTCGTCCCCGATGCGCGATCCCACGGCCCGCCACATGATGGCCTCCACCTCCGGCTGGTCGTAGTCGCGCAGCTCCGCGCGAAGGCCAACCCGCGACCGCGTGACCATAGTGGCCATAGGCGGTCACCGCTCCCTTCTCTCCCCCTCCGGCCTCTCATATACTTCCTCCCGTCCTCCCTTTTCTCTGGATCTGGCGAGATCCAGCAGGTTCTAGGCGGTCGCGCCACCGCAACCCCGACAAGGCGGCCGCCAATCTCGTTTGTGTCGTGGGCGACCAGTAGATGGAGGCCAGCCGTGAAGGGTGAAGAAAGCCGTGGTGAGGAAGTGATGGGAGGCAGGAGGCGTCCGGCAGCGCGCGCTGAGGCGGTGTCGGGCAGGGCGGGAGGTCAGAGGCAGCCGGCGGCGAGGGGGGCGGAGCGCTGCGCGCCGCGAGCCAAAGCGTAGCTGCGTTTTTTTCTCCTTTGTACCGGTTTGATCTGGACTGCAGGTTGAATATGGGAAAATACAGGGACTTTTCTGCAAAAACGTCGGCGACGTACGACCAGAAGCAGTAGCTAGTTTATTAGTAGGTAAAGACTAGCAAAAGAGACCGTGCGTTGCAACGGGAGAAAAAGCACAACACACACTCTTAACCCAACAACCATCACTCAAGACCACAAATATGTCCATCTCCTTTATTTTAGCGAGGCATCATATTTGTGATGCCGCTTATTCTCACGCCCTCGCTGGTGGTGGACTCAGTGTTCACACAAAATCAAAACATGTTTGAATATGGTTAATCTTTAGGCGTCGCTCTCTCCCTCTCTCCCCCTTCTCCCTCTCTCTCTCGCTTTTTCTCACACTCGCCATGTGTCGGTGTACTAAGGTAGGGGTACCCCAGTACCCCAACTTGTGCACGGGCAGTTGCAGCTTCCCGCGGCAAGGTTTACTGCGTGCTCGCCGGAGACCTTCCTGCCTCCTATTAAACCATTCAAAAACAAAGTATACAAGACAGAAGATCGAGACCCCGGCAAGAGGAGCTTGCCGGGAAGGCCGTACCAGGCTCAAGACTGTTCCACTAACACAAGACCCTGGCAAGAGGAGCTTGCCAGGAAGGTTAGAAGATATTGCCTCGGCGCTATGCGCGCCCCGGCAAGGGGCCCGGGGAGCGGCAAGTTCCCGGGCCCGGCAAGATCAAGGCCCCGGCAAGGCACTTGTCGGGAAGGCTACGCTGTGTGCCCGCGCTCCAGCTCATCGGCCCACGCGTCGCCCTGGGGCCTAACCAGGGACGCGTGGCGGATGGCTGTGCAGCCTGGGGTACACGGTGGCACACCACGGTGATAAATCCGTCGCCGTGGCGGACGGAGACGCTAAGGCGGGAGCTTTTGGGGTCGACGGCGACGGGCATTAAATGCCCTTGTCCCCCACTGTTAAAGTAGGTATAGACCACTGTTCTGTACTGTAGCTCCACTGTTCCCGCACTGTTACAACTACCACCTCTTTTACATTTCTACCCCTTTCTCCTACGTTGACACCTGTCGGTGACCCCTTGCACTATAAAAGGAGGCCCATGCACAACGTGGAGGGGGTTCGAAACCTAGATTACTCTCACGCACGGTGTAGCTGCTTCTTCAAGCTCCCGAGCGCCCCACTCAATACACAACCAAGCAGGAGTAGGGTCTTACGCATCCGTGCGGCCCGAACCTGGGTAAAACTGCCCGCGTGTCTGCTTCGATATGCTCTTTGTGCTCCCTCCGCCCTCGTACCGCACAGACAAGGGGCTCCGGTCCCATAGGTGTTCGTGGTGGACAGTTTCCCCCGACATCTTTGGACCCAGCCCCGGTGAGCACCAAGCGCGCGAGGGGCGGGCGGAGCCGCTGCTCCGCTCCGAGAAGACCCCTGCCGGCTCGCTGCCGGCCTGCGGGGCGCCTCCGTCGTGGTCCGCGCACGGGCCGCCTCTGCTGCGGCTGGTGCGCCGGACGGCCTTGGCGCGGCTTGACTCCCCCGGGGAGCCGCCCGCCGAGGTGGCTGTTGCCGGGGCGCCTGTGCCCTTTCCCCCGTCGCCGCCTTGCGGAGGCGCTTTGCCGGGGACTCCTTCGGGCTTGCCGGGGGCGGGGAGCTCTCCGACGAGGAGAGGTCGTCGGCGTATAACTCCGTAGATCCGCCGGAGTCTTCGGCCTCCTCCTCCTCCTCCTCCTCTACCCCGGCCGGCTCGCTGGGCCCAGCATCCAGCGCTGCGGCCCTCTTCCCCTTGGCGCCTCCGCCCCTCGCGGCGCCTCTGCTTCCTCCGGCGGTCCCCTCCCTTGCCGCGGCCTCCGTCGCGATCCCATGGATCCCGGAGTGCCTCAACGAGGGGACCCCGGCGAGCGCGTCGGGTGGGAGGTTCAGCAACCGGCGGATCTCCGCCTCTTCCGCCTGGGTGGACGCCTCCTCGGCCTCCGCCTCCTCCGGCGAAAACCCGAAGACTCCTGCCGCCGCGGCTGCGGCGGCCTCCTCAGCCCGAGAAGCTATGTAGGCGATTTCCTGCTCGGTGGTGTCCCGCGTATGCAGCTTGAGGTCCTCCTTGTTACTCGCCACCTCGACGAGGTTGTCGTAGAAGTTGAGGACGTCGATGGGCTTCGGGGCGATCCACGAGCGGTCCAAGCCATGCGAGTCGCACATCGGCATCATGGCAAGGATTCGGTCCCTCGCGGCGTTGTTGCAGAGCGGCACCACTTCCCGGGGAGTCCTGAACCACTCGGGGTGCGTCGGGTCGTACTTGAAGAGCTCTCGTACCATCCCGCGCAGCTCCAGAGTGGTGAAGTTAAAATTAAGCCCGGGGCGCAGCCTCATGATATCTGCCGGGCCGCCGTACTCCCAGGCCGGCCTCTTCCGGTCTTGGAGAGGGGCGATGCGCCGGCGGAGGAAATCTGCGCCCACCTCGGCAACTGACAGTCGGGCCAGCCGAAGACGGAGGATCCGGACGAGGGCGATGTCGAGCTTGACGTCGTCGGAGTCTAGATCGCTCCAATCTCTGCCGCGCGCGATAGGCGTTGTGCGCGGCGCAGTGAAGGCTTGCGGCTGGTCCTCTACAATCCAGCACCACTCCGCTCGCCATTCCTCCCACTTGCCGCGGAGCTCCCCCGGCAAGTATGACCCCTTCTTCCCGAGACGGAAGACCCAAGAAATACATCCGGAGAGAGGGGCATCGGCCTCGGCTCTAGGGGTGAAAAAGTGTCTAAAGAGGGCTACGTTGGGGTGGACTCCTATGAAGTTTTCGCACATATGTGCGAAAACGGCCATGGTGAGGATGGCGTTGGGGGTGAAATCAAGCAGATGGAAGCCATACGTATTCATGATATCACAGAAGAAGTTCGAAAAAGGAGGGCAGAGACCACAGTGGAAAAAGGCAGCAAAGAAGTAATACCCGCCGGGATAGTTGTCCTTGGCGGCGGCCGGGTATGCTCGGGTGCGGGGATGCGCATCGGTGCCCTTGGACCAGAACAAGTAGTACTTGTTCCAGAGTTCTTGCACGCCGAGCCTCGGCGAGAAGACGACGTGCCGCTTCCGGTAAGCGATGAGCTTGGCTGCTTGCTCGGATTTCTCCTTCTTGGACTTCTTCGCTTTCCCCTTGTCGGTCTTTGGGGCCATGGCGGACGCGGCGGAAGGAAGAGGACGAAGAGCTAGGCGGCGGCGGAGCTGTGGAGGCGGGGCGCAAGAAGGAATCTTTTTGCAGGAAGAAGACGACGTAATGAGAGCACAGGGAGGGGAACCGCGCCCGCTGCCTCTGCTTTTATGGGGGAGTGGGGGGCGTTTCCCCCTTTCCATTAAGAGATCGTGGGCACGTCCCATCCCACGGCGCCGCAATCGACGCGTGTCGTTACCGTGGGGTGCGGCGGATATGGAAGTGGATTCGGCGCGCCGCGGGCCGCGGGTGCCCGTGCACTGTTTTGGGCCTGGCCCAACAGCGCTCGGCACCGTGTGTGGCCCAGGCCCGGGGGCTCCTGTCGGTGTACTAAGGTAGGGGTACCCCAGTACCCCAACTTGTGCACGGGCAGTTGCAGCTTCCCGCGGCAAGGTTTACTGCGTGCTCGCCGGAGACCTTCCTGCCTCCTATTAAACCATTCAAAAACAAAGTATACAAGACAGAAGATCGAGACCCCGGCAAGAGGAGCTTGCCGGGAAGGCCGTACCAGGCTCAAGACTGTTCCACTAACACAAGACCCTGGCAAGAGGAGCTTGCCAGGAAGGTTAGAAGATATTGCCTCGACGCTATGCGCGCCCCGGCAAGGGGCCCGGGGAGCGGCAAGTTCCCGGGCCCGGCAAGATCAAGGCCCCGGCAAGGCACTTGTCGGGAAGGCTACGCTGTGTGCCCGCGCTCCAGCTCATCGGCCCACGCGTCGCCCTGGGGCCTAACCAGGGACGCGTGGCGGATGGCTGTGCAGCCTGGGGTACACGGTGGCACACCACGGCGATAAATCCGTCGCCGTGGCGGACGGAGACGCTAAGGCGGGAGCTTTTGGGGTCGACGGCGACGGGCATTAAATGCCCTTGTCCCCCACTGTTAAAGTAGGTATAGACCACTGTTCTGTACTGTAGCTCCACTGTTCCCGCACTGTTACAACTACCACCTCTTTTACATTTCTACCCCTTTCTCCTACGTTGACACCTGTCGGTGACCCCTTGCACTATAAAAGGAGGCCCATGCACAACGTGGAGGGGGTTCGAAACCTAGATTACTCTCACGCACGGTGTAGCTGCTTCTTCAAGCTCCCGAGCGCCCCACTCAATACACAACCAAGCAGGAGTAGGGTCTTACGCATCCGTGCGGCCCGAACCTGGGTAAAACTGCCCGCGTGTCTGCTTCGATCTGCTCTTTGTGCTCCCTCCGCCCTCGTACCGCACAGACAAGGGGCTCCGGTCCCATAGGTGTTCGTGGTGGACAGTTTCCCCCGACACCATGATAAATTTGTGATTTTCCCCTGCGACGTTTCAGAGGTATGCATGTGTAGTTATCGATTTTTTTCCCCTATATGGTTATAGTGGGCATTTATTTGCAATCCGAATCGACCCGGGTACGAAAGAAAAAAGGACCGTGCGCTCTAGATTATAAGTTTGAGATCAAAATTAAATAATCATGTAGATGCTATAGAGCTAACCACGATAAAGAAAAGAATTTAAAAATATATGCCAACACGTTGGAATCCAGTTGATGCCATGTACATTCATGTGTAGTTCAAGCGAGCAGCCGCATTCTATTTGTCTATCACACTGTCAAGCGGCTGCCACTTCAAAGTTTATCCACTCATCATGATGTGAGGCAGCGCTGAGAGATGTGTTGCGTACCTGCTAGCCTCGGCGCTGTGAGGTGCGTATACCTAGGAGCCCGAGCTCGTGCTCCTGCGCGCTCCAACCCCTCCGCCAGCTCATCTCGTCGGAGGAGCAACACCAGTGTCGCCACCCTGGTGCCTTACCTCCCTTCCCGCATGGCTGGGCATTTAAAAAATATGCACAATATTTCAATACATAAACTCTTTTTTGAACAATACAAACTTTTGAAATGCAAGTTCACCTTTTGAAAAAACGTGTTTTTTCTTTTTCAAAAAGCATTTAAAAAATAGCAACAGGTAAAATTAACATCATATTCAGATTTCACATGTTTTTCTAATCAAATTACGTATATAACATGTTAAAATCGGAGTTACGGTTTAAAAGATACGATTGATTTAGAAAACAATTTGTTTGACTATAATATATTCTATACTAATATTTAGAAAAATTTAACAAGTTAAAATAATCTCATATTCATATTCTACATATTTTTCTAATAAAAATTCATATATAACATGTTAAAATCGGAATCACGGTTTAAAAGATACGTATAATTTAGAAAACCATTTGTTTGACTTTAATATCTGCTAAAATAATATTTAGAAATACATAACAGGTTAAAATAATCTCATATTCATATTCTACATATTTTTCTAATCAAATTTCATATATAACATGTTTAAATCGGGGTTACGGTCTAAAAGATATGGATGATTTAGAAAATCATTTGTTTGAGTTAAATATGACCCGCGGATGAATTACCTAAAAGGTCAGTGGTGTTTTTTTTAAAATGTAAAATAACGGTTCTGGTGACTTAAATCCGGAGTGCGGGTTGATTTCAGGAAAATACAGGGGCGTTTTTGTAAAATGGTAAAATAACGATTTGGGTGACTTATGTTTGGACTGCGGGTTGATTTCAAGAAAGTATAGGTTTTTTTTTTTGCAAAACATCACGACGGACGGGCTGAAACCCTATTTTCTTTATTATTAGGTAAAGATTATATTAATTATTATATTATTATACTCCTTTCGTTCCTAAATATTTGTCTTTCTAGACATTCAAATGGACTATAACATACGGATGTATGTAGACATATTTTAGAGTGTTGATTCACTCATTTTTCTTTGTATGTAGTCACTTGTTGAAATCTCTAGAAAGACAAATATTTAGGAACTGAGGGAGTATTAGGTAAAGATAAAGGTAAAGATACTACAAAATGTTCCATTATTTTGTTTGAAACAAATTGTTCACTCTTTATTTTCCCAAGGCGCACGCGCACGTGCAAATCCGCAGAACAAGAGAAGACCAACGTGCACATTGAGCTATTACTTTGTTTTTTCAGGCGCTACTCCCCAACAGAAGTTCCTGTACAGCTTGTTGGGCCGGACGGCCCATCTCCCGGCCCGTTAGAGGCAGAACCCGCCATCATCAGCGCTCTATTCTGCTTCGCGCCCTAAGGGCATGTACAATGGTTCTAGCTTAAGGATGCCGTAAGATAAATGATGAGGTGAAGGAGAGAGAAATCATAAGAGAAGGCTTGTCTTAGCTTATTTAAGCAAAGACAAGAGATGATAGCTTAGCACAGTTTGTCTCACCATGTTTTTAGGAATAACTAATTATTGAAGATAAGGCTAAGAGATGACCCATTGTAGACTTGTTTTTTTGTCATCTCTAATTTACATGCAAAACTTAAGATAAGACTATCTTAGCAACCATTGTACATGCCCTAACTCTGCCTCTCCCTCCTCCCCTATCGCTGTCCGTCCTCGCCGGCGGCGACTCCTCTCCCGTCTCTCTGGTTCGGCGGCCGATGGTGACCATGAAGACGAAGGAGCAGGAGGACGAGGCGCCCGAGGAGCGCGTGCCGCACCTGCCGTGGATGCGGCACCCCATCGACATCGACTCATTCTCCGGCTGCCCCGTCACGAGCCTCCCCCGCCTCGACCCCAGGTAGTACCATACCATACTCCCTCTCTGTGATGTGCAGTATTTTGTGTGAAGTTATGGCCTGCTGAATTTGTGATGCCGGATTCTGCAATTCGATAACAATGGCGCTGTTGCGCTTCACTGAGTATCTTGTGCTCCAAACGTTTAGGCAGGATGTAACGGTACCTACTAGAAGTTCTGTTAGCATTGGCTGAATCAATTTGTCCAGTCTCATTTGAACTAGTAATTTCTCTTGCTTCACATTTTCTATTTGGTCTATTTTGTTTAGCTCCATATTAACTGTGTGCCCTTTTAACTCTGCACACATCTTTGAAAATAGCAATGTAACTGATTGCTATGTTTACTGTTACAGATTGGCAGAAGCATTGCACCGAATGGGAATCGAATCGTTTTTCCCAGTTCAGGTATCAACATGGCTGGAGACAATTGGTCCTGGTGCTTTTCAGAGGGATATCTGTATTAACTCCCCAACTGGGTCCGGCAAAACTCTTGCTTATGCCTTGCCTATTGTGCAAATGCTTTCTACCCGGAAAGTAAGGTGCTTGCGTGCTTTGGTTGTGCTACCTACACGAGATTTAGCATTGCAGGTTTGTGATATACCTTCTAGAAACTTGTGTACACTAGTCTATAGTGTCAATATCTATTCCAGCAATTTATCCATAGAAAAACTCATGCATGCTATTCTACATCGTCAATGGCTATTCCAGCAATTTATCCATTTAATATTATTCAGTTCATCATGACAAAATGGAAGTGTCTTCTGTTTGTTTGTTCCACTTCAGGTTAAAGAGGTTTTTGATGCTATTGCTCCTGTGGTGGGCTTGACAGTAGCATCCGCAGTTGGTCAGTCGTCCATCGCGGATGAAATCTCAGATCTGATCAAGAAGTCCAAACAAGAGCTTTACCCATCTCTTGATGATGAATATGTTGAAATGGAACCACAGACTAAAGTTGATATATTGGTGGCAACTCCTGGAAGATTGATGGATCATATCAACATGACAAAAGGTTTTAGTTTGGAGCATCTTCAATACCTGGTACACTTATTTGCAACAATTTCTGCCTCCTCTTTGTACACACCATTCTCCATATGATGGACGGGCGAGTTCATATATGATGTGTTGATAGGTCCTGTTATACATATTTGAGGTAGTATTGTTTGTGTGTGCATAGTGCTGCATGTAATGTCAAACATTGTGCTGGCAATGGGTTTGGACAAGTGCATAAGATTTACTATAGCTGGCCTGTATCCAAATAGCAGCAATTCATGATTATTTTTGGGGCATTTTGGGATGAAAAACAATTTTCCAGATTCACCATTTCATTTAGACATTTGCTATGGATGTCATTCAGAACCATGCGAGTGTTGCCTCTAGTCGCATCAAGTTTGGTATGCCCTGCTTTTGTTCTTTCTAAAGAATTATTCAGTCAACAGGACCTGCTGTTTGTACAATTTTTCTAGCATATGATGATATAAAACTTAGTCATATCACTATACTTTTGCATCTTATTAGTGTTGCATACTTGCTTTTGATTTATTTTAAACTTGCGGTTTCAGGTTGTTGATGAGACAGATAGGATGTTAAGAGAGGCATATCAGTCCTGGTTGCCAACAGTTATCCAGTTTACTCGCCCAGCAAATCAAAATCATTTCCGGCATGACACTCCTGGACGAACTCTACTGCATCCATTGACTACCATTAGAAGATCGTAGGCCTTGCTCTACGATATCAATTGCTCACGTTATTCTTGTCCTCTTTTATTACTTTATCTTTCAATTGAGGACTTAATTCTACGCTATGGCATCTAGGGGTGTCGAGCGAGGGTTTAAAGGTAAATGTTATCCAAGACTGGCAAAGATAGTCTGCTCTGCTACGCTGACTCAAGATCCCAGCAAACTTTCTCAACTTGAGCTGCATCATCCTTTGCTGTTGAATAGTGGGAAGAAGCGTTACAGAATTCCTACAAAGCTGGAGTCCTACAAGCTGGTTTGTCAGCTTTACTGATTGTTACTTTTATCAATGCTTATGCCTGAAACAAGAAGGGTGTGTAAAAGGCTATTGTGAACTGTCCCACGCGTTCTTATTTTCCTTGCTGTTATTGCAGATCTGTACATCAAACATAAAACCGCTGTGTCTCATTGTTCTTCTCCAAGAGCTGCGTGGGGAGAAGTGCTTGGTTTTTACTAAATCTGTAGATGATAGTCACAGACTAAGCACTTTACTGGGATTTTTCGAAGACTTACCCTTTAAGTTTAGTGAATTCTCAAGTTTGCAGCGTGAATCTACTCGAAGGTAATTACTCATGTTTGTTTCCTGTTGTAAATCAGAGTTCATTTTCTTGCGTTGGTTGCAGACAGCCACAAAAAGAAGTAACTACAAATAACCATCTCTCACTGAATATGCCTTATACAAGCTCCATGGATCATATTTGTTAGAGCATGGGTGTGCAAACATAAGAAAGCGTCATTACTCGTTAAGTTTGGTTATGTTGATGGTGGAATTATATTCTGACATGTTGAACTTAATCTCACCTTCTGATACTAATAAACTCTGCTGCAGGAAGACGTTGGCAGCCTTCAAGGAAGGGAAAATAGATGTTCTGATTGGCTCGGATATAATGGCTCGAGGAATACATATTGATGGTTTGAGATATGTTATCAACTATGAGATGCCGCAGTATGTGAAAACATACATCCACCGAGCTGGCCGAACTGCCAGGGCAGGCGAATCTGGTTCTTGCTTCACGTTTTTAAGGAAAAACGAGGTAATGCGCTGTTTAACAATAATAATAGTTAGTATTTGGTACAGTGCTTACTGTGGTTGATTGATTAATACACCATGATAGTGTACATGACATGTCTATATGAGTAAATAATATGCTGATCTCATCCCTGTACTGCTGGCTAATTTGATTGCTGGGGAACAAACAAATTGACTGTTTTGATGATACAGAATTTGGTGTAGATAACTGTTACTATCGGGACTTCCTGATTCGGGTCAGGACTTACGAACGAACTAATGATCAACCACCTTGATATTTGTTTTGGAGTTAAAACAGACGTGTCTGCTACCAGATGTATAAATTAATGTCAGCATATTCTTCTCTAGTTACATGGGTTGCTGAGTCAAATGTCATGTAGGTTAAAAGATTTGACAAGATGCTGAAGAAGGCAGATGGTTCTAGCTGTATCCTACGCTCGCTACCCGATGATTCAATAGAAACCCTTCGCCCAGTTTTTGAGACCGGTAAGACAACACTCCTGTTTTAACCAGATTATATGTTGGTCTGCCATCGCCCATGCCTTCGAATTTCTTCATTGATTCTAATATTGTCTCTGTTTCCTTTTTCCTTGCTGGACTGTTAAAAGCTCTGGAGAAATTGAAAGATAAACTGAAAGGGTCTGCAGAACCAGAATCATCGAAGAAATCCAACAAGTTGGGAGATAAAGCGCCGGGAGCTTTGAAAAGAAAGAGAGGCAAGCAAACGTGAAGTGTGATAGATCAGTCAGTGTTCTGAATTGTTTTCTGTAAACGTCTTAAATCCCCGTCTGGTACATATATTTAGGGAGCTCTACTATCTGAAGAAGATGCCGCGTGTTTTATTTTCCTGTTTACTTTTCTATATCTAGCATCCCTGTTTCCCCTACTGATCGGCACGGCGCGATTTGATGATGGACCGTGTAGTTTAGTGGGTTTGGCTGATGGGCACTGATAGACGTCGGTGCGGCGGCCCAAATTTGGGCCGGTCGCACCGCAGCCTTGTTAGAGTTGTGTCGAATATTATTGTACAAAGGTAGGTTACAGTTGGACTTGGTTTTGGACTGTGTGTAGACAGGGTAGGAGTTGTGTCTTAATAGGACACTTGTATCCTAGACCTCTCATATATAGCGGGGTAGACACACGATGTAACCTATGCCAACATAATAGCACAGGCACGCGGGGGGAGCCGGCGGCGTGTGCCGGCGCCCGGACGGCCAGGGTGCGGTATTGTAGTGGTGTCATGGGGATGAGCGCCCGTAGTCAGGCCCCGGGGATGTAACCATGATGGTGAACCTCGTTAACAAATCTCGGAGTCGTGCTTGTGTGATTGCTTGGTCCTCGGTAGATCGATGGAGCGCCTCGGATTTATTCTAACAAGCCCTTCGACGCCCCTGTCTTCTCCGGCACCCAGCATCGCATGTTCGTGCCCTTGTCGATTTGCCTTGCCTCCGATGCTTGCTGTAAGCTCGCTGCCGCCGTCGCCGCTCGGCGTCGTCAATCAGAAAAATGCCTCGTAGCAGATTTTCGTCCCCCGTCGCTGCATCCATGGTAGCCCCATCATGGAGTCGGCCGCAAACCGTTCCTCGCCGGTGTTCTTGACCTCCGGTTGCAGCATTAATGGTGACGCAACGTCGCTCACAGCCAAAGCCGGCGGTAGCAAAAAATTAGGACAGTTCCAGCAAAACAAAAGAATAGTGGTAGCAAAAATACGCTGGTTCCAGCACAAGCTTCGCATGGTTGTAGCAAAAAAATGTGCTAGTTATAGCAAAAAAGAAAGCCGATTGTAGCAAAAAAGTGGTTGGTTCCAGCAAAATTCCAAAGATGGTGATAGCAAAAAAGACATGTTTGTAGTAAAACCGCTCGTCGGTTGTAACTTTTGTAGTGTCCGGTTGTACCAAAAACACCACCCATCACTACTAGACTGAAGAAGCTCGATGAAGCAAAATACGTAAAGAAGTACATGTAGCAAAAAAAAGAAGCAAGTTCCAACAAAAAATGAAGCTGGTTCAAGCACCCGACATAGCCGGTAGTAGCATCGGAGATCGCTGGTTCTAGCACTTGACGCAGCCGGGGTTGCAGCTTGCTGTCGTGCTGGTTCCAGCATCGCTGCAGCCGATGGTAGCACCAGGACTCGCTGGTTCCAGCATCGGATGCAGACCGTTGCAGCTTGGGTCGAAGCTGCCAATCGACGCTGGAGAAGCCCGTCGCAGCTCGGCCAGTGGAGGTCCAGCACCTCCCGCCGCCCGTCGCAGCACGGCGCCCGGGGTCCCCCAGCTAGCACGGCTTCAGGTGGAAGGAGGGGAGAGGTGGGGAGTGCCCATGACGAAGGAGGCGGAAGAAGGAGAGGGAGAGGTAGGCAGCGCCGATGGGGAGGGGAGGTGGAAGAAGGAGAGGGAGAGATGGGTAGCTCCGGTGGGGAATTTGTGGCCGGTGGGAATTTGTGGCCAAAAAAATCTGAAACGGAGGAAGAAGATAAGGAAGGGAAAGGGACAGAGCGGTGTGGGGCTCCACTGGACGCGTGGGTGCGTCCGGCGCAAGTTTCAGCCGGCGCACCGGTTCTAAATATTTACCTTGGCTGATTTAGTGTGAACATTTATCGGTGAAGTTGAAAATTATAGAGGCACGTAACAGTATTTTTTGGGCCTTTCCAATTCCAACTGCCCCCTACCTGCATTCCTGCAGAATTTATTTGGTTCCCCTCCGGCTGTGGACCAAATGCTACAACTTGTTCATCAGAGTTGTCACTGGGATTATCTCATTATTATTTTTGGTTAACAAGCACGGCCAAAGATGCCTTAATATCTTCACAGGATCACGTAATTTACGCATCAAACATGGCAGCTTAATAATATCTTGACGCTCCTAGGACCGTTTAATTAACCTTGATGGCATTGGCGCTTAAGCATTTCACGCAGGACTCAAAACGCACTATGACTAAGGTTATCTGATTGACTGGCTGTCCGGAAAGAAAAGCGCCTGAAACTGAATATCTAATTCTGAGCCCTAGTTCATATGCACCCGGTCAAGAAATAATTCATAAAAAATCAAAAAAATCCTTTTTTTTGTGCATGGTAGATAATTTGGTGCGTGAGGTGCACTCTAAATTTCAGAGGATTTGGACATTTGAGTAGCTCTCAGCAAAAAAGACAAATTGGGTCAAAACAATATATGATAGTACACTATTTAACATACCCCAAATTTGTCTTTTTGCCGAGAGCTACTCAAATGTTCAAATGATTCAAAATTTGGACCAGACATCACACACCAAATTATCTACCATGTAAAAAATAAATAGTTTTTGAATTTTTTTATTATTTGCTTTGATTTTTTTATTCATCGCAGGTGCAGATGCTCCTAGGAGCCAAAACGCCTCACTCGTCTGAAACATCATATGCTCCCACATGATGATAGGTTATCCTCCAATTTCTTGACCAGCTTTGTATTTGTACCTTGTATGAAAAACAACTTTGCATTTGTACCATTTGTTGTCTACTCAAAACTTTGATATTTTTAGGTTGGAAAAAGAAACTTTCATATTTCGGACTCGCGATAAATTTGGTCCCTCTTTAGCTTTGTGCAACAAGAGGAACTGGCGGCTTGCATGGAGGGAATTGCCTTGGCTTATGAATGGAGCACGAAGCCGTTCATCGTTGAGACAGATTCCCAAGTGTCAATTAACATGATCAAGCAAATGGAGAGTGACCGTTCACCATTTGCGGCCATTGTCGGCGAAATAAAGAGTTTACTCACCCAGGGTAGGGAGTACTCAATAATACATGTGCGTCTGGATGTAATAATGTAGCTCATCGTTTAGCTCAGATTGGACATCACCACATGCGCACGGCTGTTTGGCTTAGATCTGGACCGAGTGAGATTGATTTGCTTCACCCCCATGATTGTAATCCTCAAGGTTAAGCAATAAAATCTCATTTTCCCGCAAAAAAAACAAGAGGAACGACAGCTTTGCAATAATAATATTTTTTTTATATAAACAAGACTAGAGACTAGAGCAGCTCGATCACATCCCAAAGGGAGAAAGAGATATTAGAAGAAAAGCTATTGCACATATAAATAATAATGACAAGAAAAGGGTAGGGTTGCACATAATTTCTTCTTCTTATGAAGAGACATAAAGGCCAAGAGAAAAGGGTGTAGAGCTGGCTGGCAATTCTACCCTCCAGAAGTCAACCTTCTGAAGAACTGCCCCTGGCTGAAAGAACAACCGCCCACTTCACTGCCTACCGCCGTCCCCGATGGTCCGGGAGCCATCGGCGACCACACCATCCACCGATCGAGGGGACACAGGGCTACCGCATTCGTGTAGGGGCGGTGCAGCGGAGCGACGATGAGGTTGCGGAGGAGGTGACGGAGGCAAGGGAGATCGGCATCAGGCAAAGCCCCTTGCCCTGTAGGCAGTGCCCATGTCCTCCTCCATCAGGCTCGCCACTTGTTGCTCTGTCGCTCGCAAGGTGCTACCACCGTTGTCGTCGTCGTCATTGCCGTCGCCGCTACTGCTGGTCCCAATTCTTTTTTTGAGAGTATGCCAATGGCATACCATATTTTTATAGAAGGCAGAAAGTTATATACATGAACCTTGACGAGATGCAAACAAGTCGTAGGGAGAACCACTCAACGCCTACTCCCTAACAAAATACGACTACTCTCTCGCGAAAGAATCTAAAGCACCAACTCCACCTAGTGCAGCCTTCCTCCATTCATCTATCTCATCTAGGATCTCTGTCTTAAGTTGCGAAGCCGATCTCTGCATTGACGAGTGGTTGAATACTCGCGCATTGCGCTGCTTCCAGAGGGTCCACGCGATTAGAGTAGTGACTAAGTCGAATCCTCTTCTCATCTTGCCTTTGAAGTGCTTCCTCTGGTCTAGCCACCAGTAAAAGAAGGTAACATATGTAGACGGAATTTGTATGTTGATTCTCCATGTGTGGAAGTAGGAGTGCCACACCCCTCGAGCGTAACCCCAGTATGCAAAGATGTGGTCGGGGTTGTCCTCATCCAACAGGCAAGTGTAGCAGGCCGACGGGCATCTTGGAGGCCGTGCCGAGCTTGATGGTCGGAAGTACAAAGGCGATATTGGCTAGCCAGCCACATGAAGATTTTGCACTTGAGCGGCGCCCAACATCGCCAAATGCAACCGGCGGTGGGGGATCGAGTGTGCCCCATGCAAAGCCTCTTGTACGTGGAAATCGCCGTGTATTTTCCGGAAGCGTCACAAGGCCAAACGAAACAGTTTGGCTTCTCCAGGTTCCTCTCCACATTGCTAATGGCTTGGCAGAGGCCCATGAATGAGAGTTCCCCTTGAACATCGTTCGTCCAGGCATTGTCAATAAGCGCGTCCTGCACCGTTCTCCTATTCTTGTTCCTCGTGTTGACCAGCTTGTGTAGTAACGGGGCGATATCGGTGACCGTGGCTCCATGAATCCAGCGATCTTTCCAAAAGAGGACCTTCGATCTCTCACCCACCTTGATTTTGATGAAGCTGTCAAAGACTCCTCGTGCTTGCTCATCCACCAAGAAGTGTAACCCTTGCCATGGCCTGCTCGGGTCGGTTCTCCTCAACCATTCCCAGCGCACACGGAGTGCCAGAGCTTGCAAGGTCATGTTCTTCACATGAAGACCTCCGAAGATCGTTGGCCTGCAAACCGCGTCCCAAGCTACAAGGCATTGACCACCGCAACTCTTGTCCTTCCCTGCCCAAAAGAAGGATCACATCCACTAGTTGATATCCTCTAGGACCCAAGCTGGGGGAGTTTAACACCAAGAGCTGGTGGATCGTTCTTGCTGCACTCACGGTCTTGACAAGAATCAGTCTCCCAGGCCGTTGAATGAAGCCACAATGCCATGCAGGGATAAAGTTTTGGACCTGATCAAGGAGCGGTTGCCAATATGCCCTTGAGAGCTGGTTGATCACAAGATGGAGACCAAGGTAGCGGCATGGGAAGTTCCCAAGTTGCATTGCAAAACCGGCTCCACTCTCTGATGGTCAATCTCCTTGTTCTTGATGAGGATTACATTGGATTTTTTGTAGTTGATTTTGAGTCATGAAACTTCACCAAAGATGTCAAAGGTGGCTTTAATGAACGCGAGGTCTTGCAAAGACGGTCTCAAGAAGAGAGCGAGGTGATCAGCATATAGCGATAGGCGCTAGATGGCCGAGACTCCTCTAAACGAGCTGAGCACTCCTTCTTCAGTTGCCTTTCTTATGATGGAGGCGAGGGAGTCCATGAAGATCACGAAGAGTAATGGCGAGATTGGGTCCCCCTGCCTTAGGCCCTTAGCATGGTGAAAATGCTTCCGTGGGACTCCATTGACCACCACTCGAGTGTTGGCATAATGAAGTAGAATTAAGATCCAAGTGATCCATCTCTGGCTAAATCCCCTTGCCCTCAGGTTCTCCATCAGGAACGGCCATGAAAGCAAGTCGAAAGCTTTTGAGATGTTGAGCTTAAGGAACAGTCCCTTCTCCTTTCTTGTGTGGAGTTTACATGCCAATTATCGGACGAGGAGGAACTTGTCGTGAATGTTCCTTCCCTTGATAAATGCAGATTGGTTGATGGCAACAATCTCAGACATGTGTGGCCATGCTCTGGTCCCATTTCCATTTCCGCTGCTCTGCAAGGCAGACTCAGATTTTAGTACAGTGGCAATTGAGCAGATGACTCTTATAGAAAAGCTAATAACTTCTTAAGAAAAAAGAGTGATAATGGGGTATTTTGTCGAATTCGAGATAGTGGTTGACCTTGTAGGAGCTGGGGTATGTTCAGGAGCTGCCAATTTTCCTTAGTGGGCAGTAGCTCCTACAGGCTACATCCTAACTGGTTGATTGGTAGTTTGGTACATGGTGGCCACTTTTCAGGCGTGTTTTCCTTTTCCCCTCCAGTTCTTAAACCACAAAGATTCTTCTGAACCTTTTTTATTATGCTGGCATTCACTAATGCTTGATCCGTTCCTTAACAACAATCATTTTGATATCATCATAATTATTTGATCTTATATCAATTGCCCAACAGTAATTTGTTTACCCAACGTATGCTATTTTCTCGAGAGAAGCCACTAGAGAAATCTACAGCCCCCGGGTCTCTCTTTTATCATATTGCTTTCTGATCCATTTTTCATCGCTTTTGTTTTCAGATCTATTATTCCAAAAGCCCAATAATACCTTGCTGCACTTTTTATTTGCATCTTTTATTTTGTGTTCTTGCACAATCTATTTATCCAATCTTATACAAACAAATCTACCTTTTTACCGAGGAGGGATTGACAACCCCTCTTACGCGTCGGGTTGCAAGTATTTGTTTTCTATGTGCAGGTACCGTTTACATAGTGTTGCTTGAGTCTCCTACTGGTTCGATAACCTTGGTTTCACATCTGAGGAAAATACCTACCATAGCTATGCTGCATCATCCCTTCCTCTTTGGGGAAATACCGATGCAGTTTCAAGCCGCATCAGCCCTCGAAGCAAAGTACCACTACGCATGCTCCTAGGGGATAGGTTGGTAGGAGTTAACCATCACGCGCTCCCGAATTTGATGCAAAGGAAGACAATCAAGGATAAATTGTGCTCCAACTTCATCACATAATAGGAAGATCGTACGTGCATGCTACAGGAATCACAAACCTTAACACATGTATTTTACTATTCCACAATTTAGTACTAGCATGACTCTAATATTACCATCTTAATATCTCAAAATAATTGTAAGGAATCAAACTTCTCATATATTCAATGATCTACATGAAAGTTTTTATTATCTCTCTCTTGGATACCCATCCTATTAGTACTAAATTCACAACCTAAGCAAATTGCCATACTATTTATAAGACTCTCAAAATAATATAAGTGAAGCATGAGAGTTCATAAATTTCTTCAAAATAACATCACCACCATGCTCAAAAAGATATAAGTGAAGCACTAGAGCAACTACCTAGCTCAAAAGATATAAGTGAAGCACATAAAATATTCTAATAAATTCATGATTAATGTGTGTCCCTCTCAAAAGGTGTGTACATCAAGGATATTTGTGGAAAACAAAAAAGCAAAGACTCATATCATACAAGACGCTCCAAGCAAAACACATATCATGTAGCGAATAAAAATATAGCCTCAAGTAATTTACAGATGGATTGTAGACAAAAGATGGGATGCCATCCGGGGCATCCCCAAGCTTAGATGCTTGGTTGTCCTTGAATATTAACTTAGGGTGCCTTGGCCATCCCCAATCTTGTGTTATATCTACTGTATTATATCTACTGTAGTCCATCGGAAATTCACCCAAAACTTGAAAACTTCACAACAGAAAACTCGTGAGATCCGTTAGTAAAACAAATCCAAACCTTACTTTAGGTACCGTTGAAAACTCATTCTAATTTTATATTTGTATTATATCTAATGTATTCTAACTTCTCCATGGTTC
>LR738713.1:377624745-377698878 GCA_902687465.1 Secale cereale
GGGGCACCAGGGCTCCAGGCGCCCTGGTGGCGCGCCCCCCCTGGGCCGCGCCGGGGGGCGCCTGGGCCCCCCGAAGCTCCCCCGATGCCCTACTTTGGCATATATTTAAAGGGTCCTCCGTAACCCTCAGAAGAGGAACTCTTTTCGCGATCCCATCTCTGTTCCGCCGCCGCCGCCGCTTCCAAGATCGGGAGCACCAGGAGAACTCTTCCCGGCACCCTGCCGGAGGGGAGGATCACCACCGGTAGCTTCTCCACCACCATGGACGCCTCCCGGATGACTCGTGAGTAGTCTCCCTTGGACCATGAGTCCATGACCAGTAGCTATGTGATGTTCTCCTCCCGTTCTTGTGCTTCACTAATTAGTCATCGTGAGCTGCCCTACATGATTGAGGCACCTATGTAATCCTTATGCTGTTGCTATGTTGAGTTTGCTGGGATCCGATGGATTATGAGATTATGTTTAGATTGATCTTGAGTAATATATTTGATCTACCTCTTTTATATTTTTGTTCATAAGTAATTCTTGCATGTTCTCCGTTGTTATTTACTGCTTTGGCCGAGTAGTAGGTAGTGACTCCAAGAGGGAACGTTATGCTTGATTGTGGGTTCATGCCCCTCGATGACTAGCTTGAGTGACAGAAACATGAGTCTAGGGGATGTGCTGTTGCCACAAGGGGGAAAACAACGGTGCTTGTGCCCGCGGGTGCAAGGATTGTTTACTTTACGCAAAGTTCTTTTAATGCAGTTGTCTGTTGCATTGAGTTTACACTATGGGTGGGACTCGCAACTTAATACCAGCGAGATGTTCTGCATAGATATCTCAAGGTGGATGATTAGTAGTAGATATTGATGGATTTCGGTCTACTTACTTTGGCGTACCGCCCATGCTTTGAACATCAACCTTTCTTGCAATGTAGTCAGCATTGGTTTGCGTTCGTGGTCCTGTCAATTGCCCAGCTGTAATTTGTTTACCTCACATAGCTGTTTTATCGTCTTTTGGGAGAGAGACATCACTAGTGAACATCATGATACTCCGGTCCATATTACCATCATTGATCACACCCGCTATTTACTTTTCGTTATTACTTACTATTGCAAAAAACTATCTATCACTACTATCATTGCTTTTAATCCTTTGTGAACTACAAGGCCGGAGGGATTGACAACCTCTCTGTACTCGTTGGGAGCAAAGTTATTTGTATCTGTGTGCAGGTCCACGTTGATTGCTACTAATCTGGCGCCGTAGCAGTTGACACCTACTTGTTGAACCTAGGAGTCTCTGGGGATTCGATCCTTGGTATCTTTGCTAAGGGAAAACAGTTCTACTTACTGCATCTTACACCTTTCACTTGGGGTAACCAACGAGGGGTTCGAGGCCCATCAAGGAGTATTTTCTGGCGCCGTTGCCGGGGACTCCACTCTTCAGGATAGGGGAGTTGCATGCTATCTTTTACCTTTGCTTTTTAGTCTTGTTAGTTTACCTTTCATTTTTGCTTTAGTTCCTTTTTATCGAAAATCACAAAAATAGTTATCTTGCTTGCTTGCTACTATGGGTTCTACCAAAAACACTAAATGGGAGGAGTACACCCCTTCTTCCATTACCCCAATTACCACTGTCGGGATCTACAAAAGTAATAAACCTTGTGATTATATTAGTCTTGACGGAGGGTTATGCCCATGGCATGGTCTTCCAGGAAAAGAGTATGAGCCTCAGTTTAAAATTGCTCCTAAGCTTCCCCAAACTTGGGAAGATGTTCAAACTCTTATAATAGAGAGCGAATTAAACAAAGAGGATGACACTACAATTCTGCCCACTAATGATAAAATTGATTTTGATAATTGTAGTATTTCAGAAGTTGTCACCTTTCTACAAGGAATGGCAAAAGATCCCCACACTAGCACGCTTAATCTCGCCTTCACAGAGCATGTCACTAATGCTCTTATCAAAGCTAGGGAGGAGAAACTTAGAGTAGAAGCCTCCATACCTAGAAAGCTAGAAGATGGTTGGGATTCTATGATTAAAATTAAGATAAACAACTTCTCATGCTATGCCTTATGTGATATTGTAGCTAGTACTTCTATTATGCCCAAAAGACTATATGATATGCTTAAATTGAAACCTTATGATTCTCGTTCTTTTGGTGTTCGTCTCGTTGATTCTTCCATAAAGAAACCTTTGGGGAGGATCGACGATGTTCTTATTGTTGTCAATGATAATTATGTGCCCGTTGATTTTACTATTATGGATATTGAATGTGATCCTTCTTGTCCAATTATTTTGGGATGTTCCCTTTTTGCGCACCGTTGGTGCTGTCATTGACATGAAAGAGGGTAATATAAAATTTCAGTTTCCTCTCAAGAAAGGGATGGAACACTTCCCTCGTAAGAAGATCAAGTTACCTTTTGAGTCCATTGTACGGGCTAGTTATTCTTTTACTCTTGATAAAACTTGATCTATGCATTATGCCTAGCTTAAAGGCATAAAAGAAAGCGCTTTTGGGAGGCAGCCCACATGAATAATTTTTTTTGTTTTTGTTGTGTCTTGATGTTGTTTACTGCTGTAGCATCATCATTGTATCTTTGCTTTTCATATTTGTGCCAAGTATAGCCTCTGATTGCTAGAAAGTTCAAAAGTTGTGAGGTGCTGTCCAGGAAACAGATTCTGTCCTTGGATAGAAAAATTCGTATAAAATCACCAGATCATCTTTTTGGTCTGAATTTTTTCGACAGTGTTCTCTATATAATTTTCTTTCATGCATCTGTTCTGAGTTTTTTGATTTGAGTTGCAGAAGTATCCCGAACAGATCAATTACTGCCTGCTGTTCTGTTTTTCACAGATTCTGTCCTGTTTTGCCTTACCTTCACTTTGCAAATCAAGAACTTGCTTTTTCTTTGCAAAAACCTTTTGGCAATCTTGAGAAACAGTAGAACTTCAAGAATATCATTATTTCCAGCAAGGTATAATTATTTTATTAAGGGTACTAACCTCGCTAATCAGATTATCATGAGTTATGTATGAAGGGAGTTTTCAAGTGTGCGAGGGAAGTTGATAAAAAGATTCAGGAGTGTCAAGCGCTCAAGCTTGGGGATGCCCCCGTGCACCCCCAAGAAATATTCAAGGAGACTCAAGCGTCTAAGCTTGGGGATGCCCCCGTGCATCCCCTTCTCCATCAACATTATCAGTTCGTCTTTCGTTCCGCTATATTTTTATCACTTCATGTGTTATGTGCTATGCTTGGAGCGTCTTGCTTTTAGTTTTCTTTTTTTAGTTTTTCATAACGAGTCGGAACCCAGCATTCCTTTATGTGGGAGAGAAACACGCTCCACTTCTACCTAGAACATAACATAGAATTTTCATGTCTATCTATGTTGTGTGTGTTCTTTGTCTTTTAATAGCTACTATCGTGCTCTGCTCTTAGTATTCATGCTTATCTTTTCAAAGAGCTTTTGTTTAGTTGGTTGCTTGAACTCTCTTTAATTATCATGTTCACCTTATTAAGAGAGTTTGCTTCCGTTGCATTGGTTAATGTGTCTATGATAAATATGCTACTTGCATGATGATGCCTAGTAGTTCAGGTTTTCTTATGGTTAATCTCAAATAGCTGGGGGGTTCCCAATGTGTTATTGGAGTACCAACTTGATTTGTTTGCCTATGATGTGGTATGGTTTAGTAATATCTTCCTAGAAGAATTTATTTTGATTGACTTGGCGTATGCTCACGCATATTTAAGACTGTAAAGAAAGTCTGTCAAGCCTTGATGATCTTTTGTTTCTGAGTAGCGATATAACTACCATGCCTGATTCAATATTGCTTTGTCGCTCTGCATGATTATGACCGTCATTGCTCTCTTAGTTGGTCGCTCCCAGTCTTTTGCTAACCTCCACCTGTACTAAGCGAACTAACCATGCAATACATAGCTCATGGGAAAGTAGCCTAAAAACTATTGTGGTAAAGAATATGTTGCCTATGTATCTTATTTCTTATGAGTTGCTTGCTGAGCGGTAACCATGTTTCTAGGGACGCCATCAACTGTCACACTTTTGTTGAATATCATGTGAGTTGCTATGCATGTTCGTGTTGTCCGAAGTAAGGGTGATTTGTCGTGGGTTGAATTAATATGCATATTGTTAGAGAAGAACATTGGGCCGCCAACCAAAGCCATGCATCATGGTGGAAGTTTTAGCTTGGACCTTAATCCTCAATCTCTTATGAGAATATGCTTATGCATTGAAGAGGAGTCCATCATCTATTTTCTATGTTGTCCCGGTATGGATGTCCTCAAGTTGAGATCTATCAAAAACGAGAAATCAAATGCGATCTATCTCCTTGGACCTTTGTACAGGTGGCATAGAGGTACCCCTTTGTGACACTTGGTTGAAACATATGCAATGCAATGATAACCCATGGAAATCCGAGCTAATTAGGACAAGGTGCGAGCACTATTAGTATTCGATGCATGAGGCTTGCAACTTATAGAATGTCTTATGCATGACACATATGAAGTACTACTACCGTTGACACAATTGCTTCCATGTTTTCAAAATAAAAAGCTCTAGCACTTCAAGCACCAACTACTGAGAGCATGATTGTCATTCTAAGTGTAATGTGCATTGTCCCAAAGTAGCATTGTCTTTTGCATGATTGTGATATCGTTTATTCTGAAATGATTGTATCTAGTTGTCACTTAAACCTTGAAGCTGCCCCTGCATTTATGTTTTGCATCACTAAAGGGGGCAAGCTAGATATCACTTTATCATATTTGCACATCATGTTCATTGCAAATCTATTTGATGTTTCAGTTTCATGTTGTAAAACCTTCAGTCATTTGTGATTTTCTCTTGAAGCAACTTAATTACTTTAGAATCATTGTCTGAGTAAGCTTTTGTCATATGACTATGAAAAAGTACTATATGGTTAATAGCATGTCACCACAGAAATTATTCTTGTTATCATTTACCTACTCGAGGACGAGCAGGAATTAAGCTTGGGGATGTTGATACGTCCAAAACGTATCTATAATTTCTGCTTGCTCCATGCCACTTTTGGGTGATATTGCTATGATATTCATACACTTCCATACACTTTTGATCATATTTGGACTAACTTACTAATCCAGTGCACCCCATTGCCAGTTTTTGTTTTCGGCTGTTTTTGTATTTCAGGTTTTCACGTTTCGAGAACTGCCCAGAAAAATTATATAAAAAATCAGCGATCCAGAAACAACACTGCGTCTGAAGGGCAGCCTGGGGGGGGGGGCACCAGGGCTCCAGGCGCCCTGGCGGCGCGCCCCCCCTGGGCCGCGCCGGGGGGGCGCCTGGGCCCCCCAAAGCTCCCCCGATGCCCTACTTTGGCATATATTTAAAGGGTCCTCCGTAACCCTCAGAAGAGGAACTCTTTTCGCGATCCCATCTCTATTCCGCCGCCGCCGCCGCTTCCAAGATCGGGAGCACCAGGAGAACTCTTCTCGGCACCCTGCCGGAGGGGAGGATCACCACCGGGAGCTTCTCCACCACCATGGACGCCTCCCGGATGACTCGTGAGTAGTCTCCCTTGGACCATGAGTCCATGACCAGTAGCTATGTGATGTTCTCCTCCCGTTCTTGTGCTTCACTAATTAGTCCTCGTGAGCTGCCCTACATGATCGAGGCACCTATGTAATCCTTATGCTGTTGCTATGTTGAGTTTGCTGGGATCCGATGGATTATGAGATTATGTTCAGATTGATCTTGAGTAATATATTTGATCTACCTCTTTTATATTTTCGTTCATAAGTAATTCTTGCATGTTCTCCGTTGTTATTTACTGCTTTGGCCGAGTAGTAGGTAGTGACTCCAAGAGGGAACGTTATGCTTGATTGTGGGTTCATGCCCCTCGATGACTAGCTTGAGTGACAGAAACATGAGTCTAGGGGATGTGCTGTTGCCACAAGGGGGAAAACAACGGTGCTTGTGCCCGCGGGTGCAAGGATTGTTTACTTTACGCAAAGTTCTTTTAATGCAGTTGTCTGTTGCATTGAGTTTACACTATGGGTGGGACTCGCAACTTAATACCAGCGAGATGTTCTGGATAGATATCTCAAGGTGGATGATTAGTAGTAAATATTGATGGATTTCGGTCTACTTACTTTGGCGTACCGCCCATGCTTTGAACCTCAACCTTTCTTGCAATGTAGTCAGCATTGGTTTGCGTTCGTGGTCCTGTCAATTGCCCAGCTATAATTTGTTTACCTCACATAGCTGTTTTATCGTCTTTTGGGAGAGAGACATCACTAGTGAACATCATGAGACTCCGGTCCATATTACCATCATTGATCACACCCGCTATTTACTTTTTGTTATTACTTACTATTGCAAAAAACTATCTATCACTACTATCATTGCTTTTAATCCTTTGTGAACTACAAGGCCGGAGGGATTGACAACCTCTCTATACTCGTTGGGAGCAAAGTTATTTGTATCTGTGTGCAGGTCCACATTGATTGCTACTAATCTGGCGCCATAGCAGTTGACACCTACTTGTTGAACCTAGGAGTCTCTGGGGATTCGATCCTTGGTATCTTTGCTAAGGGAAAACACTTCTACTTACTTCATCTTACACCTTCCACTTGGGGTAACCAACGAGGGGTTCGAGGCCCATCAGGGGTTGCTTGCCTGGCACTTCTGAAGATAGTACCGCTCTTCATCAGTGTCATCGATCACATCGTCCAAACAACGTCTACTGAGAGGGGACAAACACCGGCAAACAAGAGGGAACACAATAAATGCAATGCAACAATATGATGCATGAATGTGACATGGCAATATGCTGTGATTTGAGCTAATGCAACTAGCAATGATTTAAATGAAGTTGGTTTGAACCAAAGGTTCAAATTCAAACTTCACATAAGGCATTTCAAATGCCATTAAGTCAAATTGTCCTATATAATAGCTTTGGGTTGCTCAAACATGCATGAAAATGCCATAAACAGATTCTTTGGATTTTTCTGACACTTTTCATATATAAATTATTTCATTTGGAGTTACAGATTATTTTCTACGATTTTTAGAAGTTTTAGCTATTTTCTGAAATAAATAAATCATTTTTGATTTATTTAAAATAACAGAAAAGCTTTACCGCATCATGATGATGTCAACAAGTCAACGGGGCGGCCAGGGTCAAACCTGACACGTGGGGTCCGCGTGTCAGCCTAACAGGGCTAAACTAATTAAATTTAAACCTAAACTAGGTTAATTAGCTGGGCGGGCCCACATGTTAGTGACACAAGGTTTAGTTATTGGGGTGATTAGCCCCTAATTAATGAAGCCACGTCAGCTACGCCGGCAGCGACCAAATCTCGCGGCGGAGGCTCGCAGGAGTTGCTCGGGCTCGCGCTATAGGCTGTGGTTTGCGACGCGGTCGGTCCCATTGGAAAGCTGGCACTCAGCCGCATCCAACGGAGTTGGAGGGAAGCCGTGGGGTTGCCGGAGCAGTCGACGACGTCAAGGTCAGCGGCAACCAGAGCACGGGCTCGGTCGTGCGCGAGGCTGCGGTGCACGGACGGGCTAGCTGAAGTGCTCTACAGGCTCCTGGGAACTCCAGGAGTTCAACGGCGTGCTCGGACGCGACCGAATCAAGCCATGGCCGCGGCGGCGACATGGCCGGTGGGCGGGAGCTATCGGCTCCGACGGCTAGGCAGGCTAGAGGATGGGTTTGACCGCAGGGTGAGCCTGTGCATTCATGTTTTTTGGTTTGTTTCGGTTTGGTTTGTACGGTTTTTGGTTTATGCGGTTTTTGGTTTATGCGGTTTTTGTACTTCGGTTTATACGGTCTTATACGGAGATACGATTCGGTTTCAGTTATAACCGTTTGCTTTTGGTTTGGTTTCGGTAATTACCAAATTAACCAAAGTTGACACGAATTTTTGAATGAAGAACAAATATTTCTGGTCACATGATTTGGTATATGCATGTAGCCATGTATGTAAGTTTTTTCTTGTGAGAAATGCCTACATAGATTAGATCATTATTAGATGGCAGTGGCTTTTGGTCCTAGGCATTATAGCATATCTCAGGATTAGGTTGATTTTTTATTACGTGAGGTAGCAAGAAAAAAGAAAAGAGTTTAACCTATGCCACGAGCCACGAGCCACGACCATCTCCAGCGGCCGGCTGGCCCTTTTTAGGCAAGCGATCTCCAACGTACACCAGAACTGGCTGTATGGGCTGGAAAATTGAGGCCCAACTGCCCAAGCAAGCAAAACGATGCGCAAGGTGCTCAGGTCGTTGGCTTGTCTCTGCAGCGTTAGTACCACCTCGCGTATGGAACTGAAGCGCGGTTGGCACAAGGCTATAAAAGGAGGGGTGGTGCTGGCTTCAACAAAATATCTTGACACGCTGGAGCTACTTTCGGTTTAATTCGGTTTAACCGAAAACCATTGGTTTCTAACCGAAAAAACCGAAGGCTATATGGTTTTCAAAATTGAAAATTGAAACTGAAACCAAAACCTGAAAAAATTGAATTTCGGTTCGGTTTTATTTTTTTCGGTTTGGTTTTTGGTTTTTGTTTCGGTTTTGCACACCCTGACCACGGGGGAGGGGGAAAACGCTCAGAAGCTCACATCGGTTCCGTAGGGAAGGCCAGCATGCTCGGGGAGGCTCGGACGTTGGAGATCCGCGGCGACCGACAGTGAAGAAGACGACGGTGGCGGCGAGGTAGGGCACCCGGCGGTGTTTAGCTCGATGGAGACAAAGAAGAGGTCGTGGCGGAGCTCTGCGACACATCGAGGGGACGAGGGGGAGGCGGTGGCTGCGGATATGGCGAACGGTGTCGGTGAGCTCGCTCGGTCGAGCTCGTGTTCTTGCGGGAGAGAGGGGAGAGTGGGTGAGAGTGAGAGGGTTGTGCACGGGGTGTGCGTGGCGTCGTACGAGAGGTCCAGAGGGAGGCGGCAAGCAGGAGGTGGCCGGGGCGCGTGCTTTCGTGCGGTGGCCACGCGCCTCCCATCCTCCTAGCAGGAGGTTGAGGGTGACTCGCAGCGGTGGTGGGCTGGGCCTGCTACAGTGCCGGGCTGCTAGGTAAGCCAGGTTAGTTCTCTCTCTCTCTCCTATTTTGTTTCTGTTTTTCTATTATTTTCTCTGTTTTGATTTAGTAATTAAATACCAAACCATTTTATAAAATGATGAAAATATTTGTGGGCACTATTGAAATAATTTCGAACAACCCTCATTTACTTTCAAGATTATTTGGACATTTAAAATTATTTATAGCATATAAATGTCCAAGAACAAATACTGTATGATTTAATTCAATAACCCAGATTGTCCTAGAAAAATGTGCATCATTTTTGGCAAAGGGTTTCAACCAATTCTAAAATGATGAACTTTTCTCAAGAGAATTTTGGGTTCATTAAAAGATTTGAATTGAACCTAGTTGAATTCACTTGGTGTTAGGGTTTGAACATCCCCAATTCAAATTCTTTTTAATTTAAACATGATGCATGGATGCTCGCAGATGCAACTAACTACCAGGAATTCTAGGGCTGTGATAACTCACCCCCACTAAAGAAGAATCTCGTCCCGAGATTCAAGACGTGAGGTAAGAAGACAGAGGGGGCACAAAGCTAACACAATCTTCTCGATCCAAGTACCCTTCTTGAAGACATTGGTTCATTGCATCATCTTGGTCTTGACGTCTTTGCTTTCAAGAACTTTGTTCAACATGATGATGACAGTGTCGGTGTACTAAGGTAGGGGTACCTCAGTACCCCAACTTGTGCACGGACGGTAGCAGCTTCCCGCGGCAGGGTCGACCACGTGCTCGCCGGAGACCTTCCTGCTCCATATAAAACCATTCAAAAACAAAGTATACAAGACAGAAGATCGAGACCCCGGCAAGTGGGGCTTGCCGGGAAGGCCGTTCCAGGCTCAAGGTTACCTCACTCACGCAAGGCCCTGGCAAGAGGAGCTTGCCAGGAAGACTAGAAGATTACATCACAGAAGACACGCCTCGGCGCTATATGCGCCCCGGCAGGGCCCGGGGAGCGACAAGCTTCAGAGCCCGGCAAGCTCCCGGGGCCGGCAAGGTCAAGACCCCGGCAAGGTACTTGCCGGGGAGGATTGCGCTGTGTGCCCGCGCTCCAGCTCATCGGGCCACGCGTCGCCCTGGGGCCACTCTAGGGACGCGTGGCGGATGGCTGTGCAGCCTGGGGTACGCGGTGGCACTCCACGGTGGTAAGGCCATCGCCGTGGCAAACGGAGACGCAAGGGCGGGCGCTTTTGGGGTCGACGGCGACGGGCATTAAATGCTCTTGTCCCCCACTGTCAAAGTAGGTAGCGACCACTGTTCACGCACTGTAGCTCCACTATTCCCGCACTGTTACAACTACCACCTCTTTTACATTTTTACCCTTTCTCCTACGTTGACACCTGTCGGTGACCCCTTGCACTATAAAAGGAGGCCCATGCACAGCGTAGGGGGGGTTCGGAACCTAGATCGCTCATACGCTCGGTGTAGCTAGTTCTTCAAGCTCCCGAGCTTTCCAACTCAATACAAACTAAGCAGGAGTAGGGTTTTACGCATCCATCGCGGCCCGAACCTGGGTAAACTGCCCGCGTGTTCACTACGATCTGCTCTTCGTGCTCCCTCCGCCCTCTTACCGCACAAACTAAGGGGCTCCGGTCCCATAGGTGTTCGTGGTGGACAGTTTCCCCCGACATCTTTGGCGCGCCAGGTAGGGGGCATCGAGGTTGTGCGAACCTGATCCGGCGTTCACGCGGGCGCATTCTTCATCAACCTCTCCGAATTCGTCAGCTTCATCGACAACAGCACCATGGCCCCGAAGAAGAAGGCTTCGGAGGTCGGAGGCCCGTCTGCGTCTCATCCGCCGCCACCGGAACCAACGGTGGCCGGGGGAGACGCCGTCGGAAGGGTGGTCGCCGGCGAGGACGCTCGCGGCGCCACCAAATCCAAGGACAGGACGGACGACCGAGCCTCGGTCTCCGTGGACGCGCCGCGTCCATCGCAGCAAACAACAACCCAGCAGCGCCATACCACAGGAGGTGGTATCCGCTTGCTGGGCCAAGGGCAAACCGGAGGCTCGCGGGACGCTCCGGGCCATCGTCCTGGCACGAGCAAAGCGCGGTCGCCGGGGCGGGACCCTGCTCCTTCTAACGCCGTTAGGAGTCCGAGCATATCCCGCTCCTCGCGCCGCTCGCCCCCGCTCCCCTCCACTCCAGCAGAAGCGCTCGCGAGGGCGCAACTGCTCCTCGATTTCCCTCCAGCGGCAGACAAGGCCGAAGACTGGAGAGCAACCATCCAGAGCCTGATCGCCTTCGCCAACAATGACTCTCCACAGCAGCCGGCGACCTCGCGGCCGCGGCAAGCCGAGAAGACGAAGGCCGACGGCGACAAGACCGCCGGGGGTGCAACCACCGTGCACTCCCCGCCGCGGAAGCAAAAGACGCCGCCCCACCGGAACAACGCCGACGACGGCTCCACGGCGTCGTCGGATCCGCGGGCTCGTCGGGACCAGCGCCAGGTCCTTGACGACCGGCGACAAGAAGACGCTCGAACAACAATCGAGCGCCGCCGAGAAGCTCGGCGACAATCAGACCAGAGAGCTGGGAACGCTGTCGACGCGCGCGCGCCCGGTGAACCAGGCGACTTGCCGTACGCGGCAGGTTGCCCTGCGTTTACCCGCGATCTGCGGCGCGTCCAGTGGCCCAGCATGAAGAACTTCAAGCCCGACGTACCGGAGAAGTACGACGGCAAGACGCACCCCTCGGAATTCCTCAGCATTTACACCATCGCGGTGCAGGCTGCCGGGGGGCGCGACGAGAAGATTTTGGCGAACTACTTCCCGCTCGTGCTTAAGCCGAACGTTCGTTCGTGGCTTATGCACTTGCCGGAAGGCTCCATTTCTTCTTGGGCAGACCTTTGCCACCAGTTTGTTGGCGCCTTCACGGGCGGCCACAAACCCCACGGCCAGGAGAGTGATCTCCACATTCTGGCCCAGAAGGAAGGAGAATCCCTGCGCAAGTACATCCAACGCTTCAGCCGTGTACAGCACAATATCCCCGACGTCCACCCTGCCGCGGTTATCAACGCGTTCCACCAGAACGTGCGTAACCGCCGCATGCGTGAAGAAATGGCCATGACCAAGATTCGGGATGTCAGCGAGCTCTACGCTCTGGCTGATAAGTGCGCACGCGCAGAAGAGGGGAGGAAACTCCCCGGGGAGGATGCGGGCGCAGGAGGAAGCGACAGCGACGACACCGCCCCGGCAAAGAAGAGCCGGCGGCGGAACAACAGAAGAAAGAACAAGAAGGAGGTGCTTGCCGTCGAGAAGTCCGGCAAGGAGGCTCCCGCCAAGCAAACACAGGCTGGCGGCTCCGGCAAGGAGCCTGCCCCTGTAGCGGCAGCCGACAAGCAGGACGGCTCCGACAAGCAATACTGCAAGATCCACCGCACCAAGGGCCACGACCTCTCCAACTGCAAACGCGTCGAGTACCTCGTCGAGCAGCAGAAAGCTGAGTACGAGAGGCGCGACAAGGAGAAGGCCCAAGGTGGCGGGGGAGAACCAAGCAAGAAGCGGCCATTCAATGGCCGGGGAGGACGCCGCGACAAGGCCAAGCAGCGGCAAGGTGATCGACCTCCCCGGGGCCGCGACAAGGATGAAGAGGACGACGACGAAGACATGGAGGATGAAGATAACAGCGAGCAGGAGTTCCAGAAAGCCACGGAGGTCCTGTGCGTCGACGGCGGCGCCTCTCTGCACACCTCCCACCGCCAGCTCAAGCAGTGGGTGCGTGAGGTGAACGCAGCAGAGCCGCCCGTGGAGTCGCGCAGGCTCCTCAAATGGTCCAGCACGCCCATCATTTTTGATCTTGAGGATCACCCTGACCGCACCACAGCGGTCGGGTGCTTGCCGATGCTGGTCTCACCCACCATCCGCAACCTCAAGGTCACCAAAATGTTGGTTGACGGCGGGGCCGGGCTGAACTTGATCTCCTCTGCTGTGATCAAGAAACTCCAAATCCCAGATGGCGAGCTCGAAGAGACCGGTTCTTTCCAAGGAATCAACCCGGGAAGGAGCAAGCCCAAGGGGAAAATCACTCTGCCGGTGACCTTTGGCGGGGAGCTCAACTTCAGAACTGAGCGCATCACTTTCGACGTCGCTGATATTCCATTGCCATACAATGGAATACTCGGCCGTCCCGCCCTCGCCAAGTTCATGGCAGCTTCCCACCACGCCTACAACGTACTCAAGATGCCGGGGCCGATAAGCGTCATTACTGTCCATGGCGACAAGAAAGATGCGCTTGTCTGCGCCGACAAGATCTACCGGGACGCAGCAGCCGCAGCAGAGAAGGATACACTTGCCGCTGAAGCTCCCGGGGGGAAGAAGACGAAGACCAAGTCCGGCAAGTGCTCTGGGGCCCACTCCGGCAACCACGCCTCTTCGGAGTGCTGCACTGCCGTCGAGGATGTTCCATCGAGCTCCACCGGCAAGTGTAAGAAGGGGATGGCCGCTCCTCCGGCAACCAAGAAGGTGTCCGCCAAGGAGGACGGCACTGGTGGTACCTTCACCATCAGTGCCACGCTTGACAGCAAATAGGAAAGCGCGCTCGTTGCCTTCCTGCGGGCGAATGTCGATGTGTTTGCCTGGCAACCATCTGACATCCCCGGTGTTCCCAGGAAGGTAATTGAGCACAAGCTTGCTGTTTGTTCTCATGCGCGGCCCGTCAAGCAGAAAGTGAGGAAGCAAGCCGTGGAGCGCCAAGAATTCATCAACGAAGAAATCAAGAAGCTAGAGGCAGCAGGCCTAGTTAGAGGCGTGATCCATCCGACGTGGTTAGCAAACCCAGTCGTCGTGCGCAAGGCCAACGGGAAGTGGAGACTGTGTATAGACTTCACCGATGTGAATAAAGCATGTCCCAAGGATCCATTCCCTTTGCCGCGCATTGACCAGATCGTTGACTCCACTGCCGGATGTGAGCTACTCTCTTTTCTTGATGCATATTCGGGCTACCATCAGATCTTTATGGCCAAAGAGGATGAAGAGAAGACTGCATTTATCACTCCATGTGGCACTTATTGCTTCATACGCATGCCATTTGGACTGAAGAATGCAGGATCAACGTTTGCAAGGGTAGTGCGCACTGCTTTCGAGCCACAGATCCACAGAAATGTAGAGGCTTACATGGATGACATCGTGGTGAAGAGCAAGAGCAAGGAAACCCTGGTCCAAGATTTGGAAGAGACATTTCAGAACCTGCGCAAGATACAGCTCAAGTTGAACCCCGAGAAGTGCGTCTTTGGAGTCCCCTCCGGCAAGCTTCTCGGGTTCTTTGTGTCACAGAGGGGGATTGAAGCTAACCCCGACAAGATTAAAGCCATTGAGCAGATCGAGGCCCCGAAGCGCGTCAAGGACGTCAGAAGACTTGCAGGTTGTGTGGCTGCCCTCAGTAGGTTCATTTCGAAGTCTGCAGAACGCGCCCTACCTTTCTTCAAAATCTTGAAGAAGGCAGGTCCCATGAAGTGGACTCCGGAAGCGGAGGCGGCGCTGCAAGATTTGAAACGGTACCTATCCTCCACTCCAATACTTGTCGCACCTAGACCACAGGAAAAGTTGCTGCTGTACCTAGCGGCAACCAACCAAGTGGTTAGTGCTGCGTTAGTAGCGGAGAGGGAGGCCGACGAGGAGTCTGCACCACCGGCAAGCGAATCCAACGACAAGCAGGGGGCTGCTCCGACAAGCTCTGGCCCCGACAAGGACAACTCTGCGCAGGAACAGGAAGAAGTGCGGAAGAAGATGGTGCAGCGCCCAGTGTATTTTGTAAGTTCCCTTCTCCAGGGGGCTAGATCAAGATACTCCGGGGTGCAAAAGTTGCTCTTCGGCCTCCTCATGGCCTCGAGAAAGCTGCGCCATTACTTCCAGGCACATGAGATAACAGTGGTCACTCGCTTTCCGCTGAAGAGGATACTGCACAATCCGGAAGCAACAGGCAGGATCGTTGAGTGGGCACTGGAGCTGTCGAGCTTTGGACTCAAGTTTGAAAGTACTTCGACCATACAGAGCCGAGCTTTGGCAGAATTCATAGCTGAATGGACCCCAACGCCCGATGAGGAAGTTGAAGAAACAAGTGCACCCGTACAAGAAGCGACAAGTGAATGGCTAATGTATTTTGATGGTGCCTTCTCGCTGCAAGGCACCGGTGCTGGCGTGGTACTCATCGCGCCCACCGGGGAGCACCTCAAGTATGTGATCCAGATGCACTTCCCAAGAGAGCAAGCGACAAACAACACTGCTGAATATGAAGGCTTGCTTGCCGGCCTCAGGATTGCGGCCGAACTTGGGATCAGGAAGCTGATTGTGCGGGGAGATTCTCAGTTGGTGGTCCGGCAAGTTAACAAGAGTTACCAAAGCCCTTTGATGGAAGCTTATGTAGATGAAGTAAGGAAGCTTGAGGAACACTTTGAAGGTCTGCAAATGGAGCACGTCCCGAGAGCTCAGAATGACATTGCAGATGGCCTTTCAAAGTGTGCTTCGATGAAGTTACCTGTGGAACCAGGGACCTTCTTGCTCAAGCTGACTCAACCATCCGTTACACCATCAATTGGGCAGTCCAAGAAGAGAAAGTTGGTCTCCGGCGACTACTTGCCGGCGGATCTTCCTGAAACCGCTGCCAAGGTCCCCAAGATCAGCAATCAGAACGCTGAGGAACAGTCTGCTCCTGCAGATCCAAGGATCTGTGCAGTTGAAGCAAGTGTTCCCGACAAGCCTCGCCCCGGCGAGCTTGCCGGGGGACCATCAGCTCCGGCAGAACCAGAGGTTCTCGCCGTAGAAGCTGAGGTCCCCGCAGCGGCCCTCATGCCTTTAGTCCTTGCCGTTGAGCCTCGGGCTCCGGCATGGGCGCAGCAGATCGTCCGTTTTCTGCAAACTGGAGAACTTCCCGACGACCCAGAAGAAATAGAGAAGATAACTAGGCAGTCAAGTATGTACCAGTTCGTGGATAACGAGCTGTACAGAAGAAGGCTCAATGGTGTCAGACTGAAGTGCATCTCCAGGGAAGATGGGCAGAAGCTGTTGGCAGAAATACACGGAGGCATATGCGGCCACCACATTGGCGCGAGGGCACTTGCCGGGAAAGCTTTCCGGCAAGGGTTCTTCTGGCAAGAAGCCCTCCAAGATGCAACTGCACTAGTAACCAAGTGTGAAGCGTGCCAGTTCCATGCGAAGCAAATTCATCAGCCAGCTCAAGCTCTCCAAACAATCCCTTTGTCCTGGCCCTTCTCGGTCTGGGGGCTCGATATCCTCGGCCCCTTCCCCCGAGCCGCCGGGGGCTTTGAGTACTTGTACGTTGCAATCGACAAGTTCACAAAGTGGCCAGAAGTGGAGCCAGTGAGAAAGGTGACAGCACAATCAGCGGTCAGGTTCTTCAGGTCAATTGTTTGCCGTTTCGGAATCCCCAACAGGATCATCACCGACAACGGTACACAATTTACTAGTCGCACCTTCATGCAGTACGTCCAAGACCTTGGCGCCAAGGTCTGCTTCGCTTCTGTTGCTCACCCGAGGAGCAACGGTCAAGCGGAGAGGGCCAATGCTGAAGTGCTGCGCGGACTCAAGACAAGGACCTTTGACAGGCTGCGCAAGTGCGGAAGAAATTGGATAGAGGAGCTACCGGCGGCTCTTTGGTCAATCAGAACGACACCAAGTCGAGCCACCGGACAGACACCCTTTGCTCTAGTCTATGGAGCAGAGGCAGTTCTCCCCACGGAACTCGTATACGGATCTCCTCGAGTGCTCGCTTATGATGAGCTCGAGCAAGAGCAACTGCGGCAAGATGATGCATTGCTCCTTGAGGAGGAACGTCTCCAGGCTGCTGTACGAGCTGCTCGATACTAGCAAGCCTTGCGTCACTACCATAGCCGCAAGGTCAAGGCCAGGAGTCTCGAGGAAGGCGACCTTGTTCTTCGGCGTGTTCAGTCCGCCAAGAATTCCAACAAGTTGACGCCGAAGTGGGAAGGCCCTTATCGGGTGAGACAAGTCACAAGGCCCGGCGCTGTCCGCCTTGAGACCGAAGAAGGCTTACCGGTGAGCAACTCCTGGAACATAGAGCATCTTCGCAAGTTTCACCCATAAGGCGCGGTTGCCGTGATCCGCTCCGGCAACCACCTTTTTGTACAAGCTTTGCCGCTGTTGCATGCAACCCTTTGTACAAAGCCGGGCGCACACCCCGTGCATTAGTAAAGTTTTTGTGTTTTGCGCTATTTGCCTTTTGCATGCTTTTCTTTGCTATTTGCATGTGTTATTTGGCATATTGTGCAACCTACACATCCGGTAAGCATTAGCACGCCGAAAGGCCATATACTTGTTTCCCTCTTCTTTTTCCTTGCCTCTTAAGCAGAAGGAATGTTCCTCGCGCACAAGTTTGCCGGGGGGGGGGGGGGGGGGGAAGGAGATGGAAGAGGAACCAAGTGCTGTCCAAGAAAGAGAAGCCTTACCGAGAAGCAAGCGATATATGAAAGCTAAGTTATTAGAATTTGATCAGTTCAAATTTTTAATTTTTAAGTTGTCTTCCTTGAACAATCACGCTTTGTATGGAAAACCTGTGCGCGGAGGAACCTACCCGTAGCTAGCCGCACCCTTGTCTTGTTTTCGAGTACGCTCAACGACTTAAGTGAGCTGCGACAAGTGTCGCGCCCTTGCTTCGTTTTCGAGTTCACTCAGCAAGATAAGTGCGTTGCGACTAGCTGCGGCAAGGTTGCTTGCCGGTGAAACCTTGGCCAGCAGGCTGCTCAGAGTCCAGCACTCAGCGCTCGTGGCAAAGGACCCTTGCCGGCAAGCTCCCCGGGAGCGTAGGGTGAAAAACGTACAAAGTAGATGACCAAGACAAGGAAGATAACATAGCACTGATTGATCAAAATAAGATAAATATCTTACAAAGGATAACTTGTCGCAATGATTAATGAGTTCATAACACCCTATGCAGCAACAAAAGAGATAAAGATAAAGGAGGCCTAATCTACGCGGCCGCCCTCGATCCTGGAGATCTTGTTCACTTTGGCGATGATGTGGGCGACCTGCTCCTTCAGCGCCTCCATGTTCGCGTCGGCCGGCAAGCTGCGGAGGACGTTGGTGAGGTTTATGCCGGGATTGCGGTATACGATCTTCGTCAGCACACGCTCCAAGGTTCCCGTGCAGAGCCGGCGCGACTCCTCGGCCAGTTGCGCGGGGATCTTCTTCCGAAGATCTGCAAGGGCCGGCGCGATCCCCCTGAAGAAGAGGCTGAGCTTGGCGCTGTGAGGGAGGTTTGGGTCCGGAGAGTAGATGAGGTGCTCCAACTTCAGCGCCAGCAGCTCCTGGTCGATGTTGGATGCAGAAGACACCAGGTCCTCGGTCCACACCTCGACGGTCCGGCGGAAGTTCTCGGCTGCGGTGTTGGCGCTCTCCACCAAGCTTCGCTCCTTGCGGAGCTCTTCCTTCAGCTTGGTTTCCCGGTCCCGGACGGCGTCGAGCGAGTCCTTCAGCATGGAAACCTTCAGCTCCAAGTCCTCAATGGAGTCCTTGGCGGCCTTCAGCTCGTCGCCCTGCTTGGAGAGGCGCACCTGGAGTTCGGAGTTGGTGTGGGCGTCCTTCTCGCGCTCTGTGTTGAGCGCGGCGACCCTCTCCACGCTCGCCTTCAACGACTCCTCCAGCTGCGCGACCTTGGCGGCAAGCTCCTCCTTGGCGGTCTCCGCGGCAGCCGCGGCGGCTTTCGCCTCCTTCAGCTCTCCGCCAAGGGCCTGTTCCCGAGCGGCAAGGTCTTCCTCGTGGGAGTCGAGGTTGACCTTCCGCTGGGTCAGCTCTCCTTCTCGCCGGGACAGCTCTTCCCCGGCGAGCCGCTGCTGCTCTTCGGCCTCGGCCTTCTCCAGCAACCATTCTTGATATTCCCCGGCAAGCCTCTCGCGCTCCTCCGCCACCTCGCGGAGGGCAGCCTGGTTGGCGGCGCGGAGCTCCGCCGCGCGCTTCTCCATCTCGACGGCGGCCTTGGCGGCAAGGGCCTCCCGAGACGCTAGCTTCGCCTGCCTGGCCCGGTAAAGGGCCAGGAGCTGGTGAAGCAGCTTCTCCTCTTCGGGCCCGTTGCTTCCGCCGGGCGCCTCGACGATCTTCAAACCCGCGGAGGCGAGGACCTCTCCATCAAAGGCCTCGCCCTCCGCGGGGGCTCGCGAAGAAGAACCCCACGACACCTGGATGAAGATGCCGTTGGGAGCTTCAAGATAGTAGCCGACCTGCTCCTTTTCGGCGGAGGGGTCGGCGGCCGGCGCAACACTTGATGCTCCTGCCGCCTCCGGGCCGGCAGTGCGGTCGCCGTCCCCCTCCCCGGCCGCTGCATCCGCAGCCGGAGCGGTCTCCTCCGCAGCTGGCTCGGCGGCTCCCGCCGTGTCCTCGGCGACAGGGGCGTCACCGCCGCCGCCCTGCGCGCCCTCCTCCTCGACGTCGATGACCTCCGTCTCCATCCGCTCGGGAGGAGGAGGATCTAGAAGAAGAAGAAAAAGCAAAAGAAGTTCAAGCAAATATCCAAAAAGAGACGAATCCAAGAAGACAGAGTTACGGAACTCACCTTGACGGACGTCGTCAGTGGCGGGCTCCCTCGCCGGGGAGCTCTGCCTTGGCGGAGTGGCCGCCCTCGCCGGGCTGCTCGCCCTTGGCGGGGTACTCGCCCTTGGCGGAGTACCCGCCCTTGGCGGAGCGCTCTCCCTCGCCGGAGAGTTCGGCCTTGGCGGGGACGGCGGGGCCTGCGGCTCGTCGGGAGCGACCTCCGGACGCTCCTGCGGTTGCGGCTCCACCTCTGCACAAGACAATCAAGACAAGACACAAATATTGGGATATTAGCACAAGGACAAATCCTCAAGCGCGCCCGACGAGCGGAAGTACAGAACCCAGACTTACGCTGGGGGCTGCGCTGGGGACTGCTCCTCGGAGCAGCACTCGGGTCCGGCAGGCTTGGCTCCGGCACGTCCCCAGTCGCCGCGATGGGCGAGTCATCCGCGACCTCAACTACGGGCACCTTGGCCTTCTTTGCCACTCGCTCCGCCAAGGTCCTGGAGTTCAAACAAGAAACAAGATTAGCATCAACAATAATCAAGACGAAATTTAAGAAGATGCAAGATCTCAAGTTCTTACTCCTGTTCCTCCTCGTCGTCGTCGTCGCTCAAGGCGGAGAAGTCAAACTCCACCTGAGGTGCGTCCGCGCGGGGAGCAGGAGGCGAAGACTCCCTCGGGCGCTTGGCGGTCCCTGGGGCTGGGGGCTGCGAAGACCCAGCCCTTGTGGCCGCCGGGGCCCGGGGAGCGGGCGGAGCCGCCGCTCCGCTCTGTGAAGACTCCCTTCCGCTCGGCGCTGACTTGCGGGGCGCCTCTGCTGTGGCCTGCTTGCGGGGCGCCTCTGCTGTGGCCTGCTTGCGGGGTGCCTCTGCCGTGGCCTGCGTGCGGGCCGCCTCCGCCGTGGCTGGTGCGCCGGGCGCCCCCGTCGCAGCTTGACTCCCCCGGGAAGCTCGCGCTGCCCGGCGAGTTGGTTGTTGCCGGGGCGCCTGCGCCCTCGCCCCCGTCGCCGTCTTGCGGAGACGCTTCAGCGGAGAACGCCTAGGGCTTGCCCGGGGCGGGGAAGTCTCCGACGACGAGGAGAGTTCGTCGGCGTAGAGCCCCAGGGATCCGTCGGAGTCTTCGTCGGCCCCGGCGTCCTCCTCCTCCTCCTCCCCGGCAGGCTTGCTGGGCCCCGCGCCCTGCACTGTGGCCTCTTTCCCTCCGGCGCCTCCGCTCCCTCCGGCGCCTCCGCTCCCTGCGGCGCCTTTGTTTCCTCCGGCGGCGTTGCCTCTCGCCGCGGCCTCGGTCAAGATTCCCTGGATCCCGGAGTGCCTCAGGGAAGGGACCCCGGCGAGCTCGTCGGGAGGAAGCTTCAGCAGCCTGTGGATCTCCGCCTCCTCCGCTTGGCAGGACGCTTCCGCAGCCTCTGCCTCCTCGGGCGAGAAGCCGAATTCTCCTGCCGCTGCGGCAGCAGCGGCCTCTTCAACCCGAGAAGCTATGTACGCTATCTCCTGGTCGGTGGTGTCCCGTGTCAGCTCCCGGACCTCGTTCTTGTTCTTCGCCACCTCCGTCAAGTTGTCGAAGAAGTTCAAGACGACGTCTGGCTTGGGCGGAATCCACGTGCGGTCGACGCCGTGCGAGTCACACGCGGGCATCATGGCGCGTAGGGAGTCCCGGGCCGTGCTGTTGCAGAGAGGCACCACTCCCCGGGGACCCCTGAACCATTCTGGGTGGGCCGGGTCATGCTTAAATAGCTCCCGGACCATCCCCTTCAGCTCCAGCGACGTGAAGTTGAAGTTGAGCCCGGGGCGCAGCCTCATTATATCCGCCGAGTTGCCGTACTCCCAGGCCGGCCTTTTCCTGTCTTGGAGAGGGGCGATGCGGCGGCGGAGGAAATCTGTGCCTACTTCTCCGACAGACAATCTTGCTACCCGGAGACGAAGAATCCTGATGAGGGCGACGTCGAGCTTGCTGTCGTCCGAATCCAGCTCGCTCCAGTCCCTGCCGCGCACGATAGGTGTTGTGCGCGGCGCGGTGAAAGATTGCGGCTGGTCCTCGACTATCCAACACCAGTCAGCACGCCACTCCTCCCACTTGCCGCGGAGCTCCCCCGGCAAGTAGGACTCCTTCTTGTTCAGACGAAAAACCCAAGATATTCCTCCGGAGAGGGGGGCGCCGGCCTCTGCTCTAGGGGTAAAGAAATGCCTAAACAGCGCTACGTTTGGGTATATCCCAATATAGTTTTCGCACATATGTGCGAAAACCGCCATCGTGAGGATGGCGTTGGGGGTGAAGTCAAGAAGATGGAGGCCGTAGGTGTGCATGATGTCGCAGAAAAATTCGGAAAAAGGAGGACAGAGACCGCAGTGGAAGAAAGCTGCGAAGAAATAGTACCCGCCGGGGTAGTTGTCCTTGGCGGCGGCCGGATAGGCTCGGGTGCGGGGATGCGCCTTGGTCTTCTTGGCCCAGAACAAGTAATACTTGTTCCAGAGCTCCCGCGCGCTGAGCCTCGGCGAGAAGACGAGGTTCCGCTTCCGAAACAAGGTAAGCCTCGCCGCTTGCTCCGATTTCTCCTTCTTGGTCTTCTCCACCTTCGCCTTCTCGGTCTTCGGGGCCATGGCGGAGGCGGCGAGGGAGAGGGGAACGAAGAGCCCGGCGGCACCGCAGGTGCGGACGGCGGAGGAGGTGTGGAGGCGGAGCGCAAGAGGGGATCTCTGGAGATGGAAGAGGATGCAATGAAGGCGTAGGAGGGGAACCGCTCCTGCTTCCTCTGCTTTTATGGGGAAGTGGGGGGCGTTTCGCCCTTTCCATTAAAAGAACGTGGCCACGTCCCATCCCACGACGCCGCAATCGACGCGTGCCGTTACGGGGGGACGCGGCGGATGCGGAAGTGGATTCGGCGCGCCGTGGGCCGCGTGTGCCCGTGCACTGTTTTGGGCCTGGCCCAACAGCGCTCGGCACCGTGTGTGGCCCAGGCCCGGGGGCTCCTGTCGGTGTACTAAGGTAGGGGTACCTCAGTACCCCAACTTGTGCACGGACGGTAGCAGCTTCCCGCGGCAGGGTCGACCACGTGCTCGCCGGAGACCTTCCTGCTCCATATAAAACCATTCAAAAACAAAGTATACAAGACAGAAGATCGAGACCCCGGCAAGTGGGGCTTGCCGGGAAGGCCGTTCCAGGCTCAAGGTTACCTCACTCACGCAAGGCCCTGGCAAGAGGAGCTTGCCAGGAAGACTAGAAGATTACATCACAGAAGACACGCCTCGGCGCTATATGCGCCCCGGCAGGGCCCGGGGAGCGACAAGCTTCAGAGCCCGGCAAGCTCCCGGGCCCGGCAAGGTCAAGACCCCGGCAAGGTACTTGCCGGGGAGGATTGCGCTGTGTGCCCGCGCTCCAGCTCATCGGGCCACGCGTCGCCCTGGGACCACTCCAGGGACGCGTGGCGGATGGCTGTGCAGCCTGGGGTACGCGGTGGCACTCCACGGTGGTAAGGCCATCGCCGTGGGAAACGGAGACGCAAGGGCGGGCGCTTTTGGGGTCGACGGCGACGGGCATTAAATGCTCTTGTCCCCCACTGTCAAAGTAGGTAGCGACCACTGTTCACGCACTGTAGCTCCACTATTCCCGCACTGTTACAACTACCACCTCTTTTACATTTTTACCCTTTCTCCTACGTTGACACCTGTCGGTGACCCCTTACACTATAAAAGGAGGCCCATGCACAGCGTAGGGGGGGTTCGGAACCTAGATCGCTCATACGCTCGGTGTAGCTAGTTCTTCAAGCTCCCGAGCTTTCCAACTCAATACAAACTAAGCAGGAGTAGGGTTTTACGCGTCCATCGCGGCCCGAACCTGGGTAAACTGCCCGCGTGTTCACTACGATCTGCTCTTCGTGCTCCCTCCGCCCTCTTACCGCACAAACTAAGGGGCTCCAGTCCCATAGGTGTTCGTGGTGGACAGTTTCCCCCGACAGACAGAAAGGAACTCTATAGGAATCAATCTTCTCGAAGATTCGACAACTCAAGATCAACTCATGGAGTGAGATGTAAGAACACCTCTTGAGTTGAGACTCAAACTCATATTAGGGGGATGGAAAGAAACAGATGATGGAGGTTCAATTTGGTAGCCAATAATTCCACACTTGAAGAAGATGGTGAACAATGTCACCAAACGGGGCACCTTAGAGAAGGTGACTCATAGGATTATTCCTTTAATTGGCAAAAAGAATTACTTTTGATGCAGAGATCATTGAAACTCTATAGCAGAGTAAGGCAATTTACAAACGATCGTTTGAAGGAGTTCGGAAGAATGGCATACTCGGACTAGGATGGATGATGTGGACTACCTTGTTGAAGACAACGTAATGGATGATTTTTTTCCTATCATCAGAAATGGATGGGACCCATGGTAGGACCACTTTTGAAGATGATCCTGAATAACAATTACCGAGAAGGGCAACCCATGGAAAATTGGCACAATGGCGGTGTGCTACTTCTCGAGCTTGCGTTGTATTCCCTCGAAGAGGAAAGGGTGATGCAACATAGTAGCGTAAGTATTTCCCTCAGTTTTTGAGAACCAAGGTATCAATCCAGTAGGAGACCATGCGCGAGTCCCTCGCACCTGCACAAACAAATAAGAACTTCATAGCCAACGCGATAAGGGGTTGTCGATCCCTTTACGATCACTTACGAAAGTGAGATATGATAGATAGGATAGTGTGATATTTTTGGTATTTTGGATATAAGAACCGAAAGTAAATAAAGCAAAGTAAAGTAAATAGGAGATTAATATGTTGAGAATAGACCCGGGGGCCATAGGTTTCACTAGTGGCTTCTCTCATGATAGCAGAATTCTACGGTGGGTGAACAAATTACCGTCGAGCAATTGATAGAAAAGCGCATAGTTATGAGAATATCTAGGCATGATCATTATATATAGGCATCACGTCCGTGACAAGTAGACCGAAACGATTCTGTATCTACTACTATTACTCCACACATCGACTGCTATCCAGCATGCATCTAGAGTATAAAGTTCATAAGAACAAAGTAATGCTTTAAGCAAGATGACATGATGTAGAGGGATAAAATCAAGCAATATGATATAAATCCCATCTTTTTATCCTCGATGGCAACAGTACAATACGTGCCTTGCTGCCCCTGCTGTCACTGGGAAATGACACCGCAAGATTGAACCCAAAGCCAAGCACTTCTCCCATTGCAAGAACTATAGATCTAGTAGGCCGAACCAAACGAATAATTCGAAGAGACTTGCAAGGATATTATAATCATACATAAACAATTTCAGAAAAGAACCAAATATTTCTCGTAGATAATCTTGGTCATAAACCCAAAATTCATCGGATCTCGACAAACACACCATAAAAGATTACATCGAATAGATCTCCTCGAAGACCGAGGAGAACTTGGTATTGAGATCCAAAAAGAGAGAAGAAGCCCTCTAGCTAATAACTATGGACCCGAAGGTCTGTGGTAAACTACTCACAACTCATGGTGAGGCAATGGTGTTGATGTAGAAGCACTCCGTGGAAGATCCCCCCTCCGACGGAGCTCCGGAATAGGCCCCAAGATGGGATCTCACGGGAACAGAAGGTTGCGGCGGTGGAATTAGGGTCTTCTCTGTTGCCTCGATGTTTTCAGGGTACATGGATATATATATATATAGGAGGAAGGAGGGCATCGGGGGAGCCAGAGGGGGCCCACGAGGGTGGGGGCGCGCCCTGGACCCTCGTGGCCGCCTCCTTCGTTCCCTCGCGTGCACTCCAAGTATTCTGTGTTGATATCATTCCAAAAGTAACTCTCGCGAAGGTTTCATTCCGTTTGGACTCCGTTTGATATTCATTTTCTGCAAAACCCTGAAATAGGTAAAAAACAACAATCTGCACTGGGCCTTTGGGTTAATAGGTTAGTCCCGAAAATAATATAAAAGTGTATAATAAAGCCCATTAAACATCCAAAACATAATATATAATAGCATGGAACAATCAAAAATTATAGATACGTTGGAGACGTATCACGGTGCAAGCTGGGAACAAAATGCAAATGTTGGAATGTTCCAACCATCATATCTGCCTGAGATTCAGATCTGGTTAGTAACAGGATACTTCAGACTCAACATGTCTGAAAAGAAGAGCTGCAACACAAATCGACGAGATAACATTGTGAAATTCTCAGGAAATGGACTATGGTAGTAAGCTCCAAAACATGAGCTGGTTATACTACACTGTCCTAGACAAGCCTGACCACATAGTAGTCTTACAACAAAACACTACCGAGTTCAGGTGGGGAACCATCATCGAGGATATCAAAGTCGTTATTCACTTATCGATGAACTTCTTATCCTTGAGCAAGTCAATCAGTGGCTTGGTGTTCTAGGAACACATATAGAATGGAGGCGGCCAACCTATCAAACCGGAATTTATTATAGTATTTTTTGCATTTCGGGACTGAGCCTCGTCCCTATTACCTGCCACACTCTCGTGCAATGACAAGTGCATGAACACTCATATTGAGAATAACATACCTAGCACGGAAAATATTGGCCACCCTGCTGCTTCATGAGCGGTACGGGCACACAAAAAGGAAATTCATTTTGAAAATTAGAGTTGGCACATACAAATTTACTTGGAATGACATGAAAATACCGCATATAGGTAGGTATGATGGACTCATTTGGCACAACTTGGGCTTTAAGGAGTTGGATGCACAAGCAGTATTCCTGCTTAGTACAAATTAAGGCTAGCAAGTAAGTTGAGAAGCGACCAACCAAGAAACGAAAATGATCATTACACATAACTAATATTGAATAATGCACCACAAGTAGGATGCAATTTCATCGCATAACTCTTGACTTTACGTGCATGCGTAGGGAATCACAAACCTTAACACCAATATTTTACTAAAGCATAATTACTCATCAACATGACTCACATATCACTATCTCCATATCGCAAAACTCTTGCAAGTAATCAAGTTTTTATTATCCATGATCTTCATGAAAGTTTTTATTATATCCCTCTAGAATATCTATCATTTTGGGACCAAATTCATATTCAAAGCAAATTACCATTGCTAACAACAAACTCTCAAACACATTTAAGTGAAGCACGAGAGCATAAATATTTCTTCACAATTTTCATCTCTCAAAATAATATAACTGAGCATGAGAGGATTTCTTCAAAAATGCTACTAACTCTCAAAATGATATAAGTGAAGCATGAGACCAAATTTATTTAAAATATTATCATCTCTCAAAATAATCCAAGTGAAGCATGAGATCATTTCTGTAACATCCCAAATTTTCAATTTCGAATGTTATACATTAGATCATCATGCATATCATAATTTCTTGCTTTTGGTGGATCCAAGAAAATCCTAAGCAACTCAAGGACCCTCGGAGAGAGTTGGGGATTTCAATATTTTCATATTTGAGGTTTCTCAAATTTTGAAAATAGGATCATTTGATTTTATTTATTTTATCTTCAAGTATTTCTATTATGAAAATATGAGAGAGGGAGTAAAATGACTCTCCCAAAAACAAAGAAATACGGAAGACTTAATAATAAAATCAAACAAGTTTTTCTTTGGAGCTTTATTTGAATTAGGAAAAAATGCATGTTTTCAAAAATGCATTTTAGTGCCAAGAAAATGTTCATCTTGTTCTAAATATTCCATTTAGACAGTGAAAATTTGTTTTGGCAATTTTACATTTTTTATTTCTTTTTCTAGAGTTCTTTCGTAGCGCTGGCGTAATTAGAAAAAAAATATAGGGGGACCCGACCCGACTGGGCCGAAGCCCAGCCGAGCCAGGCCCAGCGCCCCGCACCGCCTTCCCGGCCGAGCCCCGCTGTGGCCGGGTCGGACTTCGACGCCGCCGCCGCGGTTTGCTTGCCCCCTCCCCCAAGCTTCCAAGCCCCCCTCCCCCTATATATATAGCCCCCTGCCTCTGTCGCACACTGCCGCCGTCGCCGCAGCTCAAGCCGCCGCCGCCGCTGTTAGCCGCCGCCGCCGCCGCCGCTGTTAGCCGCCGCCGTTGCCGCACGCCACCGCCGCCGCAACGCCGCCGCCGCTGCTGCCCACCGCCACCACCAACGCAGCCCCGTCGCAGCCCCGCCGCCCGCCGTCGCCAACGCCGCTGCCCGCCGGCCATTCGACGAGGTAGCCGCCCGCCGGCCGGTTTTCGGTAGAAAACCGTCGGTTTTTCGGTAGAAAACCGTCGGTTTTTCTTTTAGAACCCTAGTTTTTTTACTAGATCGATTTTCTGTTTTTTTCGGTTTAGTTATTTAGTGAACGTTCACCCGTCCGTTCATTCTAACGAACGAGTTCGTCGTTTAGTCTCAGCTGACGAACGTCCGTTCGTTAAGCTGTATTAGTTTTCTTTTCCTAGTTTATTTTCAGATCGCGGTTTCTGATCCGATCTTCGTTTTAGTTTATCTTTTCGCTCGTTTATCGGAATCAGGTGATTCAAGCGCCTGGAGTTTCATCTCGAAATTCTCTTTCCGTTTAACCTAGTCACTCAAGCGTTTGCCTCTGTTAAATTTGGACTTAGGTCCAGATTGGTTCGGTAGTTGTTTTCTCTTTCGCCGTTTGTCTTTGTTGCTTCTTTTGTTGGTTCTTTTGTAAACCGGAGTTCTTAAGTTGAACCTACCGGTTAGATCTCTTATTTGAGTTTTACCCGTGCATTTGTTAAGTACTTATTGTGTGCTTGTTTGTTTGCGATAGAGTACCCGGAGTGCGCCTCTTGCTACTTTGAATCTCTAGGTTTTGCGGATCATCAGCAAGGCAAGTAACACTTTGATCATACCTTCGAATTACCCAGTTTTCATTGCATTAGTCAAACCCTCACACATTGCATGAGTAGGAGCTATTAACATGTGGGACTGGGAAGTAGATTGAGGTAGTACCTATTACCTGCATTACATTCAAACCTTTGGGAGTTACTTCTATGTTTGCAAATAGGTTATGCTATGCTCGTAGACGTGGATTGGGTGAGTGTTTCCATGACAGATGTGAGTTTGTTAATTAATGGTTCAACTTAAGGTGGCAACTTTAACACACATCTGGGTGGATTGAGGCACCTGGGTATTCCAACGATTGCCTGTTTTCTTTTGGACCGCCACCCAGGCTCAAAGGGATCATGAGATTATTCATACTAGAAACTTCCGTGTGCGGCCACATGCCAATATGGGCTCTGGCATAGTTGAGTAAGTTGTGGGAAAACTTTCCGTGATGGGCTAGCAGATGTAGAGGGATTGTAGGTGTACCGGCCTATCTATCTGGTTAAGGGGACCTCTTCGGAAAGACCGTGTCTCGGTCATCCGTTTCTCAAACACCATGGAGTGCGAGAAACCAAACGGAGGCGATCGAGTCTTGTGGGGGAAAAGTGCACAAACCTCGGCAGAGTGTACAAACTGATCATGATTAGCCGTGTCCCCGGTTACGGATGTCTTGAGTATCTAGTACTTGGATATCATGTGAATCTCATCATGTTACTCTAATTAATATTGTTGGGTTTAATGATGATTATTAATCGGGGTTGAGAGGATGTCTATCTTCTCAACGATGTTTCAACTACCATGATAGTTAATTAAAATCTATTCCTTTGCAGTAGGGAAAAATTAGCTTTATGCAAAAACTGTAACCATAGAGCTTTCCACCAGCCATATTGCATATAGTATAGCTTTACTTTTGTTACTCTCTATGTGTTACTTTGCCAGCATATTCCATGTGCTGACCCGTTTTCGGGCTGCAACGTTCATGTTTCAGACTTTTCAGACGACGAGTAAGGTGCCTTATAGGTCGTGGTTCTATACTCAGTGATGCCGTTGGAGTTGATGGACTCACTTATCTTCCAAGCCTTCCGCTGTTATCGTGTTAGATGGCCTTAAGCCATTTTTATTGTAATAAGTTCATCGTGGAACTATCGATGTAATAAGTGTGTGATTGCTACTCTGTTATAAATCCTTCAAGTACTGTGCGTGTCAGCATTACTGATCCAGGGATGACACTGATGCACATAGATCGGACTGTTTGAGGTCTGGTCGCTACAAGATGGTATCAGAGCACACGCAGACTGTAGGACACGACCACTAAGCTAAAACCCTAGAGCACTATTCACTCTTCTCTTTTCTGACTCCTCATCTTTTCTACTCTTTTAGGATGGTGGATGCAAAGAACAAGTTCACGCAACCTGATGAAGATATACCATTTGGAAAACACCCGAAGGAAGTCACCAGATATCTAAACATCGGACTACCAAGTTTCACCGGAACCTACAACGCCACTTTACCTAAATAAGAGCGCTGGTTGATTCAAGCTCAAGTTCCAGGAAGGACGTTCAAGCCCGTCACCGCCCCCATAGAATTTTCCTTTAATGCACCTACATGGAGCCTAGGCAGGAGCATGGCAGCCCACATCACTATGGGAAGGATTGGAGAAATCTACAAGCAGGAGCTAAAGGACACCATCTACTAGATTTGTGGACGTAGAGATGAGTGGTGGGACATGATCAACACCCGGAAGGACAGGTCTATTGCCTCGTTCATTCAAGAGTTAAACTAGCACATTCGTCGCCAGGAGCACCAGATGTGTGCAGGGATGATAGATTTGAAGAAAGCACTAACCAAAAACTTGGAGTTAGAAGAAGAACTCAAATCTACACGCGACGGATACGAAGAGGAGATGTTAATACTTGTGGAGAAGAATGATGATTTGACACGGAAGTTAGGAATACTCATGGGAGAAGAGGAAGAAGAACCAAAGGAGATTCCACCTGAAGACTACATCATTATTGACGACACGGACTCAGACCCCGATGATAGTGATGATGAGGACTATGAAGATGAAGCCGGAGCGGACATCATGGAATCCTCTGCCGATCAAAATTTCTAGAAGACCTCCCTATGACCAGTAGTTTTTCCCATTTAGTAGACTAAGAGCACTTTTGTAACGTTAGATCCGTGTAAGCCCTTGTTTGAAATTGATATTGGTGTGATAATATGTGTGTTTGCCTCATGTGCATTTGGGTAGTGATTTTCCCTTAGACCTCTTTTCTGTTCTAATCTCTTCCCTCTGCACCCATTAGATGCCTCCAAGATGTGAGCCCGGATTTGAGTTCCCCCCTGAGCTCACTCAGTTGATCCAACAGCAGAACACATTGATGCAACTTCTTGTCCAGAACACTCAGAACAACCAGAACAATAACAACAACCCTCCACCACCACCACCCGTGGATAACCTGACCCGTTTCTGGTGTTTGCTAGCAGCATTGAACCAATAGTCGTTGATGACTGGCTACGCAAGATTGGAAGGGATTTGACCACTGCTAACTGCTTAGATGCTGAGAAGGTGCGTTTTGCCGCACATCAGTTGTCTGGACCAGCCGCAGCATGGTGGGAGAATTACACAGCCACTTTTCCCATAGCCAATGTGACTTGGGATCAGTTTCAGCAAGCTTTTCGTACCGCCCATGTCTCAACTGGAGCTATGAGTATGAAGAAGCAGGAGTTTCACAATTTGCGCCAAGGAAACCGTACTATTGCTCAGTACGTGGATGAGTTTAGTACCCTATCTCGTTATGCCCCAGATGATGTGGCCACAGATGCCGCTATGCAGGAGAGATTGATGGAAGGGCTGAATGATGAGATGAGTGTACAGTTGATGGTGGCAACTTTCAATAACTACCAGGAGCTGGTTGATCGCGCTCTAATGATTGAGAGGAAGCACCAACAGATTAAAAGTTGCAAGAGGAAGTATGGACAAGGAAAGTATAATTTTGGAGCCGAGCAAAAGCCTTGTTTTACCCCTAAAACGGTAGGACAATTCCAACATACCCATGGAGGAGGTAGCTCACACAATCATAATGGCCCTAAGAATGGAACTGGGGATGGAGCAAGTAGTAACCAGAGCTGCCCTACCCCGTCCACACCCACCAAGAAGGATTTCAGCCATGTCACCTGTTACAAGTGCGGGAAGAATGGACATTATGCCAATGATTGCCCAGAAGCTAAGAATGGGAACGACAATGGAAGCGCCGCGAAGAAGCCCAACCCGTTCAATAAAGGACAAGTGAACCACGTGACTGTGGAGGAGGTAGAAGAGCAACCAGATGCTGTTGTCGGTAAGTTTTTGGTTAAGACATTTACCGCAATAGTTCTTTTCGATACTGGTGCATCGCATTCATACATTTCAAGGGGATTCATAAATAGACATAGGATGTCCACCCGAGTTCTTAAGACCCCCATGTTAGTACGTTCACTAGGAGCAGAGTATATGGCACACCAAGGATGTTTTCAGACACCATTGACCATAGGATGCCACACGTTTCCCTATGACCTAATAGTCCTGGAGTCACAATGATTGGATGTGATATTAGGTATGGATTGGCTATCGAAGTATGGAGGTAACATTGATTGTGCCAGTAAGTCTATTTTTCTCACCACCCCGGAGGGAAAAAGGATCAAGTATGTATCTAGGCATTCGCCTATAAGGACTCAAGTACATTCTCTCACGGGAGTTGTTCAGGAGGAAGTGCCAGTAGTGAACGATTATCCGGATGTGTTCCCAGAGGAGTTACCTGGCATGCCACCGGATAGAGATATAGAGTTTTTGATTGAGCTTTTGCCAGGCACAGGGCCAATTTCTAAGAGACCATACAGGATGCCCGCAAAGTATTTGGAGGAGATTAAGAAATAGATTAAGGAGTTACTAGATAAAGGATACATTCGCCCAAGTTCTTCGCCTTGGGGTTCGCCAGTACTTCTAGTGGAGAAGAAGGACGGATCGTTAAGAATGGTTGTTGATTACCGAGGACTGAATGAAGTAACGATCAAGAACAAGTACCCACTGCCGATGATCAATGATATGTTCGATAGATTACAAGGAGCTAAGGTATTTTCCAAGATCGATCTGCGATCAGGGTACCATCAATTGAAGATTCGAGAGCAGGATATACCTAAGACGGCCTTTACCACCAAGTATGGGTTGTACGAGTATACCGTTATGTCTTTTGGTCTGACTAACGCACCCGCATACTTTATGAACCTGATGAACAAAGTATTTATGGAGTATTTGGATAAGTTCGTCGTGGTGTTCATAGATGATATATTGATCTTCTCAAAAGATGAAGAGGAACATGCAGAGCATTTGCGTTTGGTATTGGAGAAGCTCAGAGAACATCAGTTGTATTCCAAGTTTAGCAAATGCGAGTTTTGGTTGAAGGAAGTTGGATTTCTCGGACACGTTGTATTCGAAGAAGGAATAGCAGTAGATCCCGCCAAGGTGGACACTGTGACACATTGGGAAGCACCGACAACTGTTGGAGAGATCCGGAGTTTTCTTGGACTGGCAGGATACTACCAGAGATTTATTGAGAATTTCTCAAGGATTGCGAAACCAATAACAGAGTTGTTAAAGAAGGACACCAAGTTCAATTGGACCAAAGAATGTGAGGCCAGTTTCCAGGAATTAAAGAAACGGTTGGTCTCATCACCTGTGTTGATTTTGCCAGATCAACATAAGGATTATGAGGTGTAGTACGACGCTTCACGTCGAGGACTTGGAGCAGTTCTTATGCAGGAAGGAAGAGTTGTTTCGTATGCTTCACGACAGCTGAAACATCATGAGTTGAACTATGCCACTCATGATTTGGAGTTAGCAGCCGTAGTTCATGCTTTGAAGACTTGGAGACACTTTCTCATCAGAAATCATTGTGAAGTATATACGGATCACAAGAGTTTGAAGTATATATTCACTAAGAAGGAGCTGGATCTCAGGCAAAGGAGATGGCTGGAACTCATTAAGGATTACGACATGAGATTGCATTATCATCCCGGTAAGGCTAACGTAGTAGCCGATGCGCTAAGCCATAAAAGCCATGTCAGTACCCTAATGACGGAGGAATTACCAAAGGAGTTAGCCGAGGACTTACGAGAACTATGTTTGGAAATAGTTCCGAGAGGCTATGTAGCAACACTAGAGATCCAGTCTACCCTAATGGATAAAATCAGAGAAGCACAGAAAACTGACAAGGAGGTTGCCTCTATAAAGGAGAGGATGAATGAAGGAAAAGCTAAAGGATTTTGTGAGGATGAGCACGACACCTTATGGTTTGAGGACCGCATTTATGTGCCTAATGACCCGGGGATGAGGAAGTTGATTCTACAGGAGGCCCATGATTCACCATACTCGATTCGCCCAGGAAATACTAAGATGTATTTGGATTTGAAGGATATTTTCTTGTGGACCAGTATGACGAAGGATATTGCGGAATATGTAGCAGTTTGTGATGTATGTCAGAGAGTGAAGGCAGAACATCAGAAGCCGGCAGGACTGTTACAACCATTGCCAATACCCGAATGGAAGTGGGATAAGCTAGGTATGGACTTTATTATGGGATTACCCAGAACTCGTTCTGGCTATGACTCGATCTGGGTAGTAGTCGATCATTTGACGAAGGTAGCTCATTTCATCCCCGTAAAGACTACTTATACCAGTGCAAAGTTGGCAAAGATATACATGACCAGAATCGTATGTCTGCATGGAGTTCCGAGGAGCATCGTATCAGACAGAGGAACCCAGTTTACCTCAAAGTTCTGGAATCAGTTACACGAAACTTTGGGTACCAGGCTAGAGTTTAGCACAGCTTTTCACCCGCAGACAGATGGACAGACTGAAAGAGTCAATCAGATTTTGGAGGATATGCTGAGAGCCTGTGCGCTAGATTATGGATCTAGTTGGGACGACAATTTGCCGTATGCCGAATTTTCTTACAACAACAGTTATCAATCCAGTTTGAAGATGGCCCCTTTCGAAGCGTTATACGGAAGGAGGTGTAGGACTCCGTTGTCTTGGGACGAAGTTGGAGACCGCCAGTTGTTTGGGCCAGATCTGATCAAGGAATCAGAACAGAAGGTGAAGTTGATTCGCGATAGGCTCAAGATAGCTCAGTCCAGACAGAAGAGCTACGCGGATTCAAAACGCAAGGAGATCGTTTACGAAGTCGGAGACAGAGTTTACCTTCGAGTATCTCCACTTCGAGGAGTTAAGCGCTTTGGAGTTAAGGGAAAATTAGCGCCACGTTTTGTAGGACCATATAAGGTTATGGAACGTATGGGAGAAGTAGCCTACAGGTTGGAACTGCCCGAAGGATTGTCAGGAGTTCACGACGTATTCCACGTTTCCCAGTTGAAGAAATGCCACGCAGAGATGGCTGAGATACCGCTGAGGGATACTGTGCCATTGGAAGCTATTCAACTGGACGACGATTTGACCTATGAAGAGAAACCAATCAAGATTCTTGAGTATGCCAGCCGAGTCACCCGCAGCAAGGTTATCAAGTTTTGCAAGGTTCAGTGGAGTCACCACATAGAGGATGAAGCCACCTGGGAAAGAGAGGAAGACCTGGAGAAGGACCACCCTCACCTATTTTCTAGCCAACCCGAATCTCGAGGGGGAGATTCATCTTAAGGGGGGTAGGTTTGTAACATCCCAAATTTTCAATTTGGAATGTTATATAGATCATCATGAATATCATAATTTCTTGCTTTTGGTGGATCCAAGAAAATCCTAAGCAACTCAAGGACCCTCGGAGAGAGTTGGGGATTTCAATATTTTCATATTTGAGGTTTCTCAAATTTTGAAAATAGGATCATTTGATTTTATTTATTTTATCTTCAGGTATTTCTATTATGAAAATATGAGAGAGGGAGTAAAATGACTCTCCCAAAAACAAAGAAATACGGAAGATTTAATAATAAAATCAAATAAGTTTTTCTTTGGAGCTTTATTTGAATTAGGAAAAATTGCATGTTTTCAAAAATGCATTTTAGTGCCAAGAAAATGTTCATCTTGTTCTAAATATTCCATCTAGACGGTGAAAATTTGTTTTGGCAATTTTAGATTTTTTATTTCTTTTTCTAGAGTTATTTTCGTAGTGCCGGTGTAATTAGAAAAAACAAATAGGGGGACCCGACCCGACTGGGCCGAAGCCCAGCCGAGCCAGGCCCAGCGCCCCGCACCGCCTTCCCCGCCGAGCCCCGCCGTGGCCGGGTCGGACTTCGACGCCGCCGCCGCCGCGGTTTGCTTGCCCCCTCCCCCAAGCTTCCAAGCCCCCCTCCCCCTATATATATAGCCCCCCTGCCTCTGCCGCACACCGCTGCTGTCGCCATAGCTCAAGCTGCCGCCGCCGCTGTTAGCCGCCGCCGCCGCCGTTGCCGCACGCCACCGCCACCGCAACGCCGCCGCCGCAGTTTCCCACCACCACCACCACCGCAGCCCCGCCGCCCGCCGTCGCCAATGCCGCCGCCCGCCGGCCGTTCGACGAGGTAGCCACCCACCGGCCAGTTTTCGGTAGAAAACCGTTGGTTTTTCTTTTAGAACCCTAGTTATTTAGTGAATGTTCACCCATTCGTTCGTTCTAACGAATGAGTTCGTCGTTTAGTCTCAGCTGACGAACGTCCGTTCGTTAAGCTGTATTAGTTTTCTTTTCCTAGTTTATTTTCAGCTCCCGATTTCTGATCCGATCTTTGTTTTAGTTTATCTTTTCGCTCGTTTATCGGAATCAGGTGATTCAAGCGCCTGGAGTTTCATCTCGAAATTCTCTTTCCGTTTAACCTAGTCACTCAAGCGTTTGCCTCTGTTAAATTTGGACTTAGGTCCAGATTGGTTCGGTAGTTGTTTTCTCTTTCGCCGTTTGTCTTCGTTGCTTCTTTTGTTGGTTCTTTTGCAAACCGGAGTTCTTAGGTTGAACCTACTGGTTAGATCTCTTATTTGAGTTTTACCCGTGCATTAGTTAAGTACTTATTGTGTGCTTGTTTGTTTGCGATAGAGTACCCGGAGTGCGCCTCTTGTTACTTTGAATCTCTATGTTTTGCGGATCATCAGCAAGGCAAGTAACACTTTGATCATACCTTCGAATTACCCAGTTTTCATTGCATTAGTCAAACCCTCACACATTGCATGAGTAGGAGCTATTAACATGTGGGACTGGGAAGTAGATTGAGGTAGTACCTATTACCTGCATTACATTCAAACCTTTGGGAGTTACTTCTACGTTTGCAAATAGGTTATGTTATGCTCGTAGACGTGGATTGGGTGAGTGTTTCCATGACAGATGTGAGTTTGTTAATTAATGGTTCAACTTAAGGTGGCAACTTTAACACACATCTGGGTGGATTGAGGCACCTGGGTATTCCAGCGATTGCCTGTTTTCTTTTGGACCGCCACCCAGGCTCAAAGGGATCATGAGATTATTCATACTAGAAACTTCCGTGTGCAGCCACATGCCAATATGGGCTCTGGCATAGTTGAGTAAGTTGTGGGAAACCTTTCCATGATGGTCTAGCAGATGTAGAGGGATTGTAGGTGTACCGGCCTATCTATCCGGTTAAGGGGACCTCTTCGGAAAGACTGTGTCTCGGTCATCCGTTTCTCAAACACCATGCAGTGCGAGAAACCAAACGGAGGCGATCGAGTCTTGTGGGGAAAAGTGCACAAACCTCTACAGAGTGTACAAACTGATCATGATTAGCCGTGTCCCCGGTTACGGACGTCTTGAGTATCTAGTACTTGGATATCATGTGAATCTCATCATGTTACTCTAATTAATATTGTTGGGTTTAATGATGATTATTAATTGGGGTTGAGAGGATGTCTATCTTCTCAACGATGTTTCAACTAACATGATAGTTAATTAAAATCTATTCCTTTGCAGCAGGGAAAAAATGGCTTTACGCAAAAACTGTAACCATAGAGCTTTCCACCAGCCATATTGCATATAGTATAGCTTTACTTTTGTTACTCTCTATGTGTTACTTTGCCAGCATGTTCCATGTGCTGACCCGTTTTTGGGCTGCAACGTTCATCTTGCAGACTTTTCAGACGACTAGTAAGGTGCCTTATAGGTCATGGTTCTATACTCAGTGATGCTGTTGGAGTTGATGGACTCACTTATCTTCCAAGCCTTCCGCTGTTATCATGTTAGATGGCCTTAAGCCATTTTTATTGTAATAAGTTCATCGTGGAACTATCGATGTAATAAGTGTGTGATTGCTACTCTGTTATAAATCCTTCAAGTACTGTGCGTGTCAGCATTACTGATCCAGGGATGACACCGATGCACAGAGATCGGACTGTTTGAGGTCTGGTCGCTACAATTTCTTCATAAATCAAACCACCATCGTGCTCAAAAAGGTATAAGTGAAGTACTAGAGCAATTCCATAACTCAAAAAATTTAAGTGAAGCACATAGAGCAATTCTGCAAATCAAGATATCCTTATAACTTCTCAAATAGGTGTGTTTAGAAATTATGGTTGTAACACACTAAAAAGAAAAACAAGCAATAACTCATATAATACAAGACGCTCCATGCAAAACTCATAATATGTGACGAATAAAAATATAGCCTCAAGTAAAATTACCGATGGTCATTGGAAGAAAGAGGGATTGCCTTCCTGGGCATCCCTAAGCTTAGTTGCTTGGTACTCCTTGAATATTACCTTGGGGTGCCGTGGGCATCCCCAAGCTTACGCTCTTTTCACTCCTTGTTCCTTCATCCATCATGATCTCACCCAAAGCTTGAAACCTTCAATCACACAAAACTTAACAAAACCTTCGTGAGATTCGTTAGTATAACAAAACTAATCTTTTTTTGACGTATAACAAAACTAATCCTTAATTTAAGTATTGTTGCAAACCCGTTCATATTTATTATTGCATTATATCTACTATATTCTAACTTTACCATGGATATACACCTTGATACAATCCATAGATTCATCAAAATAAGCACACAATGCAACGAAAACAGAATCTGTCAAAAATAGAACAATCTGTAAAGATGCAAATTGTAGTCATACTTATGCATCTCTACAAATTCAGAAAAATTAGTAAAATGTGGGTAATTTGTATATCAATGACCTGTAAAAAATCAAAATTTTACCACGCTCTAGTGATCACAGAGAATTCTACTACTGGACGTGAAAGTTTATATTTTCCAATGAAATCAAATTAACTATAAACCAAATCACCCCAAAGGCTTTGCTTGGCACAAACACTAATTGAAACACTAAAACACAATCAAAATAGAGGCATAATTGTGTATACACATAAAAATAGAAAAGAAAAAAAATATTGGGTTGTCTCCCAACAAACGCTTTTCTTTAAAGCCCTTTAGCTAGACATTGATAATTTCAATGATGCCCACATGAAAATAAGTGAAGCACAAAGAGAGCATCATAAGGCATGTGAAAATCATTTTTAAGTATAACATACTTCCTATGCATAGGCATTTGATAGCGAACAAATTATCAAGGCAAGGAAAAGCTACCATACACAAGGAAGGAGAATACAACATTGACAATCTCAACATGAACATAGGTAATTTAGTAACATGAAATTTCTACAACCATATTTGCTTCTCTCATAATAATTACATGTGGGATCATATTGAAATTCAACAATATAGCTATCACATAATATATATTCTATATGATCCACATGCATGCAAAGTTGACACTCTTCCAAAATAGTAGGGTTATCATAAAATAAAGTCACGACCTCTCCAAACCCACTTCTATCAAAATATGCACATGATTGATCAGCATCCAAAGTAGTAGGATCATTATTACCTAAAGTTGGATCTCTTCCAAGCCCACTTTAAATATTATTGCAAACACTATTATCATTATCATATTCATCATGAGGCTTAAATAAAATTTTCAAGATCATAAGAAGAATCACCCCAATCATGATCATTACAATAAGTAGTGGACATAGAAAAATTAGCATCCCCAAGCTTGAGGTTTTGCATATTATTAACACAATTGACATTAATAGAATTTATAATAACATCATTGCAATCATGTTTTCCATTCAAGGAGCTATCGTGAATCACTTTATAAATTTCTTCTTTTAATAATTCATCACACTTTTTAGATTCATGATTTTCAAGCAAAACTTCATAGACATAATCTAGTGAACTCAATTCACTAGCGATTGGTTCATCGTAATTGGATTTTTTAAAAAGATTAGGAAGTGGATGAGGATTCATAACCCTTTCGTTTTTGATTTCCAATAAACACACAAATTATGCCAAACAAACAAGCAAAGCAACAAAGTAAAACATTTTTTTTGTTAAAACATTTTAGAAGTGGGGGGGGGGGATGAAAACAAGAGGAAAATGGAAAATAATGTAATTGCAAGGAGATAAGAGTTCATGCGTGGGTACCTGATAGATGTTGATGATGTCTCCCCAGCAACGGCGCCAGAAATTCTTCCCGCTACTTGTAATCCACGTTGTTATTTCCCCAAAGAGGAGGGGATGATGCAACACAACAGAGGTAAGTATTTCCCTTAGTTATGAAACCAAGTTTATCAATCCAGTAGGAGAACAAAGAAACACTATGTAAACAACACCTGTACACAAACAACAAATACTTGCAACCCAACGCGTAAAGGGGTTGTCAATCTCTCAACGGTATTGAGATTTGATAAATAGATAGATTGATATATGCAAATAAAATAAAAGTAAATAAAGTGCAGAAAAGTATTTTTGTATTTTTGATTGGATATATCTGAAAATAATATGATAGGAAATAGACCTGGGGGCGTAGATTTCACTAGAGGCTTCTCTCGAGAAAATAGCATACGGTGGGTAAACAAATTATTGTTGGGCAATTGATAGAAAATCAAATAATTATAATGATATCAAGGCAATGATCATATATATCGGTATCATGTCCAAGATTAGTAGACTGAAATGATTCTGCGTCTACCACTATTACTCCACACATTGACCGTTGTGCAACATGCATCTAGTGTATTAAGTTCATGGAAAAAAGGAGTAATGCAATAAGAACGATGACATGATGTAGAAAAGATAAATTCATGTATGAATAAATCCCATCTTTTTGTCCTTAATAGCAATGATACATGCGTGTCATGTCTCTTTGTGTCACTAAGATTGAGCACCGCAAGATCGAACACATTACAAAGCACATATTTCCATGGCAAGATAAATCAATCAAGTTGGCCAAACCAAACCAATAAATCAGAGAAGAAATACGAGGCTATAACAATCATGCATAAAATAGTTCATAGAAGACTCAAAGAATATTCATGGATAGATTTGATCATAAACTCATAGTTCATCAGATCCCAACAAACAAACCGCAAAAAAGAGTTACATCAAATAGATCTTGGAGAACATCGAGGTGAACACAATATTAAAGATTAAAAAGAGAGAAGAAGCCATCTAGATACTAACTACATGCCCGTAGGTCTGTGGTAAACTACTCACACATCATCGGAGGGGCAGCAAGGATGATGAAGAACCCCTACGTGATCGTTATCTCCTCCGACAGAGTGTCAGAAAAGGCCTCTAGATTGGATCTCGTGGTTCTAGAACTTGTGGCAGCGGAAGTATTTCGTCGTCTCCCCTAGGATTTTCGGGATTTTAGAGTATTTATAGAGGCGGAGGTAGGTCAAGACGGTGCCCGTGGGACCCACTACCCACCAGGGCGCTCGAGGCCCCTGGCGCGCCCTGGTGCCTAGTGGGCCCCACGAGCGTCCCCTCGTGTGCTCCAGAAGCTTCATGGGTGTCTTCTTGCCAGAAAAAATCTCCAAAAATTTCGTGGCATTTGGACTTTGTTTGGTATTGATATTCTCCAAAGTAAAAAAAACAAGAAAAAAACAACAACTGGCATCGGGCACTATGACAATAGGTTAGTTCCAAAAATGATATAAAGTTGCTAGTAAATGTTTATAAAACATCCAACATTGATAATATAACAACATGGAACAATAAAAAATATAGATACATTGGAGACGTATCATACTATTGCGCAATTTTTTAAGTAATGCAGTTCAGGGCCTTTCTAGGCCCTTATTGTGTTCAAATTTTCCCACAGACCAGTCACCATGTCCACTAGGAGCACAACATCTTGCGACACAGAGCTGGTCGTAGCCACTCCACATTAGCATGCCATAAGCTGCAGCATCCACCACATCACCATTATTGTTGTCTTTGCATCACCACCAACACACACATCCCCATAAGCATGGTATGCTTGACAGCTTGTGTCGGTCGGGACTGCGCTTCGGTGCCATAAAGGCACCTGCATATGTGTTCACAAATGTAGGTGCCTTTATGGCACCGAAGCTGCATCCTGTCGAGAGGTGCTTGCTCATCGACGCCCACTGAAAGTGTCCACCCCACTGCCAGGCTCCAGATCTACCGCATGCACAACCACTGGTGCTGCAACCACACTGTCATCTGCTGCCTGACCTGCTCCGTATAACCATCATGATGTAGCCGCATCATCCTACAACGCTTGGGCTGCTGCTCACTGATACATCTCCAACATATCTATAATTTTTGAATGTTCCATGCTGTTATATTATCAATCTTGGATGTTTTATATACATTTACTAGCAACTTTATATCATTTTTACGACTAAACTATTGACATAGTGCCCAGTGCCAGTTGCTATTTTTTGCTTGTTTTTTACTTTGCAGAATATCGTTACCAAACGAAGTCCAAATGCCATGAAACTTTTTGGAGATTTTTTTCTGTCAAGAAGACACCCAGGTAGCTTCTGGAGCACATGAGGGGACGCTCATGGGGCCGACTAGGCACCAGGGCGCGCCAGGGGCCTCAGGCGTGCCCTAGTGGGTAGTGGGGCCCATGGGCACCCCCTTGACCTACCTCCGTCTCTATAAATACTCTAATATCCCAAAACCCTAGGGAATTTGATGAAATACTTTTTTTCCATCGCCGCAAGTTCCAAAACCATGAGATCCAATCTAGAGGCCTTTTCCGGCACTCTGTCGAAGGGGGCAAAGATCACAGAGGGGTTCTCCATCATCCTTATTGCCCCTTTGGTGATGCGTGAGTAGTTTACCACAGACCTACGAGTCCATAGTTAGTAGCTAGATGGCTTCTTCTCTCGTTTTTGATCTTTAATACAATGTTCTCCTGGATGTTCTTGGAGATCTATTTGATGTAACTCTTTATTGCGGTGTGTATGTTGGGATCCGATGAATTGTGGGTTTATGATCAGATGTATCCATGGATATTATTTGAGTCTTCTCTGAACTCTTTTATGCATCATATTTATAGCCTCTTTCTTATCCGATTTATTGGTTTGGTTTGGCCAACTAGATTCATTTATCTTGCCATGGGAAGAGGTGCTTTGTGATGGGTTCGATCTTGCAGTGCTCAATCTCAGTGACAGAAAGAGACATGACACACATGTATCGTTGCAATTAAGGGTAACAAGATGGGGTTTATTCATACATGAGTTTTTCTTGTCTACATCATGTCATCGTCCTTATTGCATTACACCCTTTTCCATGAACTTAATACACTAGATGCATGCTGGATAGCGGTCGATGTGTCGAGTAATAGTAGTTGATGCAGAATTGTTTCGGTCTACTAATCTTGGACGTGACTCCTATATATATGATCATTTCCTTGGATATCATCATAATTTTTTTGCTTTTGTATCAATTTCCCAACAGTATATTTTTTACCCACCGTATGCTATTTTCTCGAGAGAAGCCACTAGCGAAATATATGGCCCCCAGATCTATTTCCTACCATATAATTTTCAGATCTATTCAATCAAAAATACAAAAATACTTTGTTGTGCCTTATTTACTTTTATTTTATTTGCATCTATCAATATATCTATTTATCAAATCTCAATACCATTGAGGTATTGACACCCCCTTTACGCGTTGGATTGCAAGTATGTGTTGTTTGTGTGCAGGTGTTGTTTACATAGTGTTGGTTGGTTCTCCTACAGGATTGATAACCTTGGTTTCATAAGTGAGGGAAATACTTACCTCTGCTGTGCTGCATCATCCCCTGCTCTTCGGGGAAATACCAATGCAGATCACAAGTAGCACTCACATTTGACACGCGTGCTGTTAGTGGAGTGAAATACCTCGGAGGATGTCATGGCCGCACTCCGGCATTCTCGCTATGTCATATGTTAGATTAGAATTAATTACAATGTACTCTCTCCATCCTAAAATATAAGATCGTCTTCGATATATTTTAGGGAGGAGGGAGTAGTATATACCTATCTGCATAAGGCTGGTCATAGTGGTGGTATCTTAGCTAGTATCATGCACCCGAGAATAGGAAACATGTTGATGTGGTAGATAATTAAAGAAGAGAGAGGGGGTTAGAGTAACATAGGTAGATGCCGTATCATATTAAATGTTATGCTACTTTGTGTTATGCATGGTCATAAATATGATCATCTATGATACTACTCTATGATACTATGCATTATGAAGGTAGTATCATACACTAGTATCATGTGCATGATACTTACTCCCCACTATGAGTAGCCTAAGAGCATATGTCCTCATAATTTGTGTGTGCATCTAGGCGGAATCTATGCGACTTGCCTGCTTGGGCAGCCGACCTACGTACGTGTGCATACGCGTGTTGTGTCGGCTAAAGCATCGATCCACCAACGGCTAAAAATCTTCCATGAGGTTGTGGGGAGTAACTTAGCGTTATGCATATGACACTAGTCTAAGTTACTACTTTCATAATGCAAAATCCATGTAATATAATAGTAGTATTGTAGATGGCTTCACTCGTTAGTTTATAGACTCATTTTGTCTTGGGTTATGTTATCACCTCTCATAAGCTACTTGCCACATAAGCAATTTTTTTGGGAGTGCGCTATGTTACTAGTTAAGTTACTCCTACTATGACTAGCCTGATACTTACACCCTATTTGCATTATCGTTTTCAATCCCAATACACCTATAAAAAGTACATGCCTCTGCCCGCCATTTTTATTCCTCCTGGAAACCGATCTTACGGTAAGTTACACCTGTAAATAAAATTCATCTTCATTAAATTACGTCCATAAATAAACCCGTATTAAATTACATCCATTCTAAGAGCATCTCTAGCAGACCCCTTATCACACAGACCTTTAAAGTGAGTATAAGGGCCGCGGAAAACGCGTTTTGAGTGCATGCGCGGGCCGGCATAACACATCCCATAAGGCCGAACGCAAATATTTTGTTTTACCATTTGGCCTTTTGCAGAGTCTGTTTGGCCACAACCCGCACTACCCATCATACCGGAAAAGCATATTAGACAATCACCACAATTCCGATAAATGGCTACAAATTCAAACAATCAAACATAGCTTGCGCGGAAATTAAACGTAGTTTCCATCCATGAGCCAAAAGAACCTCATGGAACTTTTTTATGATACCCTATACTCCAAGCGAGGAGGCAGCCGTATATTTCTAATCTCACCGTTGATTTCATATGGGTAATATATACTTTTTTTTAATTTCCACGGTAAAAAGTTGTTCATTCATAGATGGCTGATGGGCTAATACTTCGTCCCATATCCTGCGTCTTGCCGTTAGCTCATCGCTCCTCGATGCCACCCCAGGAAATATGCATTGCCACCGCCGCTGGAGCATCGGCCCTAGTTTGCTATGTCCATCTACCTCCAGCCGCATTCCGCTGTCGCCCTTCCAGTAGCCATATGCTCTGGCGGCGGCAACCCTATTTCCTGGGGTGACATGGGGGAGCGATGAGCTAACAACAAGACTCGGGATATGGGACGAAGTATTAGCCCATCAGCCATCTATGAATGAACACCTTTTTACAATGGAAACTAAAAAGGTCTATACTACCCATATGAAATTAGTGGTGAGATTAGAAATATAATGTTGCCTCCTCGCTGGCAGTATAGGGTACTGTAAAAAAGCTCCAAGATCTTTTATGGTACCCGATAATAAAATGTGTCCGCCCTTTCGGTGATATCCAAAGTTAGAGATTGATTTGTATTGCTTCAAGGGGCTAGCAGTATACTCGGTCCATCCCGAGCAAAGTGGAGCAGCATACGGATGGCAGTTTGGGAATGAGGTACCATAAAAGATCTCCATGCAAAAGCCACCGCCATCTCCATAACCATCATCATCATCACTCTCCACCATCGCTACTGAAGCCACCACCACCTCCATGACCATCATCATCACTGTCCACCACCGGCACCAAAGCCACCGCCCATTGCCGCTTGCTTCTTTCTCTCCAAGATCCCACTCCTTGCAATTTCATGCCATTCTTTGGTGATGTCGTCCATGTCATTACGGTTCATCGTCATGATCTTGTTCTCATCCTAAAGAAGCTTGGCCAAGTCCTTGTTCTCCTCGGCAAGGTCTCTTCTCTCTTCAATGGTGGCGTTGCACAACCCCTCTTCCTTTAGTAATTGCCACTTTTCTTGCATCTCTTGCACCTTCTTGTCGGCCAAATCCTTCTTTGCCTCCAATGTCTTGGCCACCATCAACTCATTTGATTGTACCATGCCATCTATCTTGTCTAGCAAGCTTGATGACTCCTCTTCCCTCTCGATCTTGTCCTTGGCCTTCTGGTTTCCATCGGGCTTGTTCTTGTGTCTTGGACCATAATCATCATCTTCTTCATCATCAACCATCTTGGTGAGTAAACTTCTCTTCGGTGGGGATTCTTTGTCAATCAACTTCCTCTTCTAGATATTTTGAAGCAATGACCAACAATGCTTTAGTGTAAATGATCTACCATTGGAAGCTTCCATGTCCTTGTACCTTTGTTGAGCAATTTTGTCCTCCAAAATGAAAACTATGTCAAAGTATGTCACATGCAACCACTACAACGGCTACAAATCATTTGAACTACTCGGGACATGAAAATAAACTCACATAATCGGCTTTAACGGTACCACTTGGAGGTGCATTGTGGACTTGCTCCAAGCAACTACTCTAATGGCTACAAATCGGCTTGATCACATCCCCACGACCTTGGAGTGACATATAGGTGCTTGGCGTCCTCGAGGGATACTTTGCTATCATTTGGAATAATTTTTCCTCTATCCTTTGCTAATACTGCTTGCCGGTTTGGAGAGTGGGTGCATGCATCAAGAGACACATGTTCCCAAGCCTTGATCAAGACTTGATCTTCCAATTGCGTGTAGATCTTCGGTATCGCGCACTTTTGCTTGCGCTTGGTCGAACACCCCTCCCCAATCTTGTCCCCCTCATATCCTTCCTCATTGTGACCGTTTACACCACCATCCATCTCATTGTAGCCGTAATCATCGATCGGTGCTTGATCAATGTCAAAGGTGTTGTCGTCCAACATGTGCACAAACTTGGCAGTCACATCACGTGAACCGGCACTACAATTTCTCTCATAAGTCACGAACAACCGCAATGGCGAAAAGTGAAAACAACTAGAAGAAAATCAAAGCTCCATACCTTGCGTCCATTCTACCGAACACCTTGGGGGCGGCGGCAGTAGCGTCATCGGCAGGCTTCCTCGGGGAAGCTCTTGCAGTGGTAATCGAAAGAGATGGTGGGGCGTGTTGGGAAACGCAGTAGAAACAAATTTTTTGCACCTACGACGATCAACCAAGAACAATATGAAGATGCATAACGGGTTGTGATCAACGATCGTTACCGACTCTGGAGTGCAGCGGAAGTAGACGAGTCAGTGTATATCATACTTGAAGTCCTTCAAACATCGATGATGATGCCATGAACCTTCCTCAAACGATCCCTTGAACGGAAGACCGAAAACACGACCTCTCTACTTGGTTGCAAGCGTATGGTCTTCACAATCCGGCAGCGCTTCGCCGTATAGAGCTAATCATTGCCGGAGAATTAGAGGGAGGAGATTAGAACCACACTGGACTTCTAATTATGAAGATCAGAGGTGGCTAGGGTTAGCTCTAATTAGTCAACTAGGACCAACTCGAACTAGAACTAGATCACCTAGAGGAGGCTCCAAAACTTGTGTATCAATAGGGTGGAAAACCTCTAGTATATATAGGTTAGGAGGGGAGGAGAGGGCAGCCTCCATGGGAGGAAAGCCTCCCTTGGTGCGCCGTCCAAGGGGGTGGGAGTCAGCCCCCTTCCTTAGGGAAGGGTGGAATTTTCCCACATGGGCCTTTTTGGCCCAAGTTGCTTTCCACCTCTTGGCCTTTTAAGGCCCGTTGATATTTAAATTATATATAAAATACTTAAAAAATTCAAAGTATTATATATATCTTAACATCCCTTAACACATTTCCCACCTATATATAAATAATAGGTAATATCCGATATTCACCGTAACCCTTCCGGTGACCCTGAAACGCTTCCAGAACCTCTTGGAACTATTCTGGATATTAATGAAACTATTTCACGAATATATTCTCATCACTCCCATACTACTAACACTCAGCAGACCGATATTACCTTAAGCTTGTGACCCTGTAGGTTTGGTAAATCATAGACATGAACGAAACCCCTTCGTTCAATGACCGATAGCGAAACCGTGGACATCCATATCGGTCCCTATGATTACGCGAATGATACTCGAGGGAACCATTGTTTATCATGCGATGTTCCCTTTGCTTCGCGATACTTTACAAAACCTGGTGTGCATCGCTATCCTCTTGAGTCATCACCATGCTCACTATACCGTTGTTCCTGGTTATCGGTTTTGTTGTTCTTTCTCGTTAACGTGTTCCGACGTCCCTGTGACGAAGTCACCTATGTCTGGCCAGATGATGATGGATTCCGTAACATCGAGAGGGACGTAATAATATCTCTGCATCATCGGAGGAGCAAATCCCTCTCTCGAGCTGTCCTGTCACTTGTCAAACTTTCCGGTGAGCCTGAAAGTTGCCGTTGTGATCACCTTGTTTCATATGACATTTGAGAAACCTCAAAGCCCACCGTCTGGTAGGAAGTGACCGAGACAATCTCATGGTTCGAGGAACGAAAACACATGCTAACACTCCGTGTTAATACAATTGTATACATACGATATTAACTCAATTCATAACAAATAAGTTTGGGTCGATTCAGTATGATCGTTCTTCCAATGTCATAATCTCAATCCTTTTTAGGATCATCGTTACACTCAACGATATCCTAAGATCCAGAAAACATGATCACCAACGAAACTTGAGCTAGTCTTAGAGGCGAGACTAGGAACCTTTATTTTATTCGTTTATCATTTCACACGTGCATATGAGTTTTCCACTGAATCACATATTCCAAGATCATAGGAGTAATAGCATGAAATATAAACTCTTAATTATGAATATGGAAATATAATAATATAAATATTATTGCCTCTAGGGCATATTCCAACAATCTCCCACTTGCACTAGAGTCAATAATCTAGTTATCACTTTTAAACACCAATGGCAATCCAGTGTCAGTCCATGCTTTGCGTGTGGTATAGACTTCGTCTTATCAGATCTTGACAACTTTAGATATGTGTGTATCATTTGTATTTTAGTGCATCTGTTATGCTTTCACACAAATTTATAATGTTGTGAAACCGGCTTTGTACGTATTGAAGCACTGGCATGACCTTTAATTCCTCAGATTGAGCTATAGACTATTGTGAACAATGTTCTATTTGCACAATCACCAAGAAACCAATCCAAGTTCATAAATGGAACTATGATTCGTCACCCTCTTTTGTTGCTTCTAAAGCGACAATATACTTAGACTTCTGTTATAGAATTCACCACAGTAACTACCTTGCACCAATTCCAACTTACTATACCACCATAAATAATTTTAATTGAAATCAAAATTCGCTTGGAGCATCGAATGAAGTTTTTTTGTCGATGTACTACTTACATCAAGCATTTATTGATGTAACTCCTTACAACAATCTTTTCATTTTCTCCATATGCGAAAATTGCGTCATTAGTACTTAACGATATTTTCACTTTTGTCCTATGATCAACAATTTGATCATTTTAGTAACTTTGCTCACAACTTACTTGGAGTACTTGCATAAATCTGGTTATTTACATACCATGGAATTAATACAAGTGTGATTGATATCATGTATCTCACTCATCAATATTCAAGATACTGATTCTTGCTAAGAACTCTTTCCATGTGACTTTGACAAGAAATACTTCTTGGCAATTCTCATACTAAACTGCTTTAGTATTTTGTGAATATGTATTTTGTCTAAGCCTTGATTATACACTACTATCTCCATAGATTATAATGCCAATTTCAAGGACTATATTTCTTAAGTGCTTTACTAAAAAACTAGTTTCAATAAAGTCTTAATCCGTGTCAAGAAATTTCCAATCGCTATGTATCATGAACACATAGTGTTTATAAATAATATCATACTCCCACTTACTTTATTGTAAATACAAGCATCTTTGCTTCTATCGATGAAATCATATTATTCGATCAATTCATTGAAATAAAGATTTCAACTCCAATATGCTTGCTTCAAATCTTTGAAGTTTGCACACTTACTAGCATCCGCTGGATTGAGAAAATTACCTAGGTCTGTATCAAATGTACAACCTTGGTTCTATTTCCACCTCATGGGAATAATTTTGACATCCATCTATTATATTTCATAATTGAAATATTTAGTAATTGCTAGTTTAATCTGAATTGATTTTAAGTATTATTATGATGATACAATCTCATCATAATCAACTCCTTGATCTTGTCGTAAACTTATTTGCAACAAGACAAACATTATAAAACAATTTTTATCATTATAAATCTATAGATCCATTACTACACTTTAGACTGTAAGTCTTTTAGAGGGTCCATCAAGTTTGAAACTTGAATTATGTGTGTGGATACTATCACAGAGTATTTTTTTAATAGTTTGGTTGATGATCTTCCAAATTGATTCATGCAGAAAAGGTAAGATTCGTGTGATTTGTATTTCTAGGAAGTTGCTGATGTGGGGGAATACAACTACGCTGATTATTTGGTTAGCCGAGGAATCCCAATACCAGCATGTTGGGGTGTTGGACAAGTAACCGAAGGAACGACAGGACAGGAAGATGCAGAGCAGAAGGTTAAAGATGCAGTTCCTCTGATCATGGCCAAGCAACAACTGCTGAATGGCCTTGACTGCAATGAGGAGATGAAAGAGCTTGTGAAGATAATGGGAAATATCGATGTGCTATGTATGATGATTGTCTCTTTATTTGCAGTGTATGTAGCACTCGTGATGTATTCAGTGGCTATGACAGGAGCACTTTGCTGAAACTAGTAATGAATGAAACCTGTTTAGCAGGCTGGGCATAGTGTTGTGAACATATAATGATTTCTATTAACGGAAATCGGGGGGGGGGGTATCCCCTTTTGCTCATAAATAAATAAATAGCAAAGGCCCTTTTGCTAATAAATAAATAAATTAGCAGAGGCCCTGTCGGGTCAACTTTGTTCCCATTCGTAGACGTCGAGCAAATTGCAGTCCAACAGTAAACTATGTCATCAAATACAAGTTTCACAGCCAAATATGAGTACAACTAAACAACAATGTCATCATGTTTTAGTCATCATACAATCACCACACAATCAACATACATAATAAGTGATGTTCTCACAGCAAAATACTAAACAACAACTTCATCAGGTTTCAGTTGTCATAGCAAACACAATTTCACATAGTAGATAAAGAACATCTTCTGACAAGCAAATACGACAAAAGCAATCTAATCATCATCCACAACAGTAGCGTCAACATCTTCACCATGTGTATCATTATGAATCGTAGTTCCCCCCAGTGTCATCTTCTTATTCATCCTCAATGTCCTCGAACGTTGGCTTCTTATTGATCAACTCTCGTATGTCCACAGCCCGACATGCAATATTTTCGCCAGCGTCATTGACGTGATGGTTCTCAAAGATATTAGGAACATATGTGGAATCTTCTACATCAGGAGCAGTGTAAGCATCATCTTGTTGTGCAACTTCATTAAACGAATTCCTCTACTCAAACCTTTGCACTACTCTCCAGTCATCGCTACGTGAAATGTGTCTTCTAACAAAAATATATGTGTTGCTTGATTTGCCAAAATAAAAGGCTCATCGGTCTTGTACGCCGCCATGACATTGATGGATTTGAAATAATCATTAGCTCTAGGTTTTGCGATCTTGGAAAACAGGTTATACCAACGACAACACAACAGAACCACACACCGATGAACCACGAAACTGGAGATATACTGCAACTGAACAATGTCTCTAATGTTTGCATACATTTTAGTTGTCTCTTCGCCGTACGTATTCGTGCTCATGATGGCACTGTTTTGTGTCTTTCTGCCTTCGTCGCGTGCAAAGGTGTTGTAGCGCACATCTCCAGCAACGCAAGATTCATAATGTCTTACCCGAGTATCAGGACCCATTGCTAGTGCGTAAAGGGAATCATTAACTGCCTGCCCATCCTCCCCCATCTTCTTAACCTATCGTTAGAAAATAGACAAGCCGATCATCTTATGTACTCAATATATTAAAAAAACTGACAGTGCAATTCAAAAGCTTACATGGCTCTTGAACCATTTCACAAATCTTGCCATAACCACTTTGTCAATGTTTCTTGGATTTTGCGGCAGTAACTCCTTTTTGTAGATGCTGCACAACATAGTGATCGTGTCAATCATCTAAATACATAAGAATGTGCTGCAAGTTTAGTAGATTACGATGTATAAGCTGCAGTACTTAGCACTTACTCGATATAAGGTAGAATCTCAGGACAGTTATTCAACAAATACCAAACCATTTTGTCCAAATCTTTATGTTTCTCGCCTTGTCAACTATTCCATGTAACTCGAACAGAACAATCGAAAACACTGAGCTCAGGACTGTCTTCACCCACCTCTTTGCTAAGCTAATCAGTTGTTTCAATGTATTTTGAGCAGAATGTCAACGCTTCTGTAGCAATGTAGGCCTCTGCAATGGAACCCTCGGGTCTAGCTCTGTTCCTAACATAGCCCTTGAAACTGCTTAGCTGCCTTTGAATGAGGTACATCCAGCCATACTGTATTGGACCTCTAAGTAGTTCCTAACATAGGTTTGTTGCTCATTCTTTATGGCATGTGAACGGTATTTTAGTTTACTTCACATTTTGGACGAAAATTGCAAGTGTCTGATGATTCATAATCATATGACTCCAAAATCCATCACTATGGAATTTCTCCATGCGGGTTTCTCCAATGTGACTAAATGCAGTGCCACACATATGTGTATTTTTTAGTCTTGCGATATTTAGTGTCAGTGTTATAGATGTTTAATTCTATCATCAATAGTCATAAATTTCATCCTATTCACAATAGGAGTATGGTCCTTTTGTTCATTACATCGAACAACTATTGTTCTATTATGAACAAACTCCTCGCAATTTCTATGCAATGGGCGAGAGTGTACAAAACTCTAAAATGAATTATGACAATAAATTCAAAGGTAATATGTTGATGAAAAACTATCATAACTTCTACAAAAGTTTTTCAACACATATTTTAACCTCGTTAATTTGTTGGTCATTAGGCCATAGTAATTTTTGCATCAATTCACAACATCATGCAATCGAGTTGGTATCCTTGTGATCAACTTTTAACCACAATTACCGAAGAATTTTAGTGTTTAACAATTTGACCAAAATTCTCAAGAATCACACTTTAATTGACCGATTTTCTCTACATATTGTAACTTGTATGACATTCATACCTAAGCTGGACACTCCCGCCTTCTTTTCTTTCTGCCTCTAAACTTCTCATAGTTTTACTTTCAATATTTCTCCCACTCAACAGAAGAGTCATCTAAGTTTTAAGAGTGGCATGACCCTTGAACTTCCCTAGGCATGTAAATCTCATTACATCCTTTGGTTTTGTTCTTTCTCTTTGAGTTCTCGCCATCAACTCATGACTGGCATTCTTCCGGATCTTACACATTTCAATCCTAGATATAGTAGAACACTTCACTAGAACTTGCAAACAAAGCACTTATTTAGATATCTCATATCTTTTAATCTTTGTTTGTTTCTGAAAACAATTTTCAGTTCCAAGAATATCACATAACTATCCCAATATTATTGAAGTTTAGGTTTCTCGGAAGCAAGCAAACTGTAACACAATATAAACAATTGGATCGAAGGACATAAGTCTCGTCATCCATAGCATTAGTAGGAGAGCATTGCAAGTATGTAGTAGGACAAAAATACTTCTTGGCACTCTTATAGGACGATCCTCTCAATCACAAAGATTCAACTAGATAAATAACAGTCAATCAATTTCAACAACAAAGGTGGAACTGTGAGCCATAATTCTACAACTATAATTCAAACTACACATAAACATTGATCATAATTAATTTGTACTAGTTATTAGACTTAATTAATACATAATTGCACTCCCACTCAAATCAATATCTCTCATAATTAATTTTAAGTGATTCAAGATCCAAGTATAGTTCTCAGCCATTGATGTGTGTATCATGATGACGAGAATTTTGATCGGTGGGAAATCTTCTGCCGATCATATCTCCATATGACTCTTGTTCATTTTTCGATGCTTTGTGCTCCGAGCTCAAAACTATTCTGCCAGAACTTCAAGACGATCGAGTGTTATCTGCATGCATGGTATGACCATCCCCGCCTTACACCACATGATCCGTTTGTTCTCATATGTGCACTCAGGAACGTTACGTGTTATAGATGGTTGCAACACTCGAAAGAGCACCTTTTGACTTGATATTTACTGTGAGAGATCACCCTAATAATTGACTACTGCACAATCAAAGGGTGCAAACAACAAAGGGATAAACATCTCAAGCAATTCATAATAGCATGATACGGTATAGCCTTGGGCGCCGGAAGTCCTCCAGATCGTCTTCAATCTCCAGTTGAAGTGACATGACAGCCAATATTTCATTACCAAGGCAACTATTTCAAAAACATTGCCATGGCAGCAATCTTAGAAAACATTGGCGTGGCGACCATTTTAGAAAACGGTGCCGTGACACCAAAATCTGAAATTCTGTCATGGCACGAAATTATAGCTCCTCGTCCCGCGCCTGGTACACCTTCTCCTCGTCGGCGTCTTCCGTGTACGTTTTGCCACCATCACCTATAACCCATCTCTATGATATTTGCAATAAAGTGGCAATCCCGTGGCTCCAGCCTGCATGTCGTGACACACAAGCCACTTAACATTACAACATATAACCATCTCATACATAAACTCATTATCATGATGAAGGCTATACCACATCATATGCAAACCCTGCAAAACCAACTTAGACGTCCTCTAATCAGTTTTAGCAAAATTTTAGTTATGCAGTTAGCCAGTTTTAATAATTAAGACTAGCTACCTACGCAAGCACAACAAGGTGATGTTCTTGATGCTAGATTAAGTTTCGGAGTGTGTGAAAGACATACTTAATTAAAAGTCTCGTCCCCCACAAGAAACTTCGTCAACACGCGTGACCCCCTAGAAGATCATCCATCTTCGGCACCCTCTTGTGTACCTGACGGTTCACTATTCTCCACTATGATGTAGCCCAAGTAACTGTTAGCAGATTGTCGACAGACAGAGTTGAACGATTGTCAGAACCTTGTAGCAAAACTACATCATTCTGCCGATGAACTGAACCGAAGCAACACTCGTGGGAAGCATAGTGCTACTTCTCGAGCTTGCGTTGTATTCCCTCGAAGAGGAAAGGGAGATGCATCACAGTAGCGTAAGTATTTCCCTCAGTTTTTGAGAACCAAGGTATCAATCCAGTAGGAGACCACGTGCGAGTCCCTCGCACCTGCACAAACAAATAAGAACTTCGCGGCCAACGCGATAAGGGGTTGTCAATCCCTTTACGGTCACTTACGAAAGTGAGATCTGATAGAGATGATAGTTTATATTTTTGGTATTTCTGGTTTATAGGAACAACAAATAAAAACAATAAAAGTAAAGTAGATGTAGATTCATATGTTGAGAATAGACCCGGGGGCCATAGTGTTCTCTAGTGGCTTCTCTCATGATAGCGATATTCTACGGCGGGTAAACAAATTCCTGTCGAGCAATTGATAGAAAAGCGAATAATTATGAGATTATTAGGCATGATCATTGTATATAGGCATCACGTCCGAGACAACTAGACCGAAACGATTCTGCATCTACTACTATTACTCCACACATCGACCGCTATCCAGCATGCATCTAGTGTATTGAGTTCATAAGAACAGAGTAACGTCTTAAGCAAGATGACATGATGTAGAGGGATAAACTCAAGCAATATGATATAAACCCCATTTTTTATCCTCAATGGCAACAATACAATACGTGCCTTGCTACCCCTACTGTCACTGGGAAAGGACACCGCAAGATTGAACCCAAAGCCAAGCACTTCTGACATTGCAAGAACTATAGATCTAGTAGGCCAAACCAAACCAATAATTCGAAGAGACTTGCAAGGATATTATGAGCACACATAAAAAGTTTAGAGAAGAACCAAATATCTTTCATAGATAATCTTGATCATAAACTCACAATTCATCGGATCTCGACAAACACACCGCAAAAAGTGATTACATCGAATAGATCTCCTCGAAGACCGAGGAGAACTTTGTATTGAGATCCATAGAGAGAGAAGACGCCATCTAGATACTAGCTATGGACCCGAAGGTCTGTGGTAAACTACTCACAACTCATGGTGAGGGTGATGATGATGATGAAGAAGAACTCCGTGATGGATCCCCCTCCGGTGAAGCTCCGAAACAGGCTCCAAGATGGGATCTCACGGGAACAGAAGGTTACGGCGGTGGAATTAGGGTTTTCTCTCTGTTGTCGAAGGTTTCGGGGTACGTAGACTTATATAGGAAGAAGGAGGACACCGGGGGACGCTCGAGGGGCACACGAGGTAGGGGGCGCGCCCTGGGTAGGGGGCGCGCCTCCCACCCTCGTGGGCGCCTCTATGCTCCCCTGACGTGGTTCTCTAGTTCCCTGTGCGTGATTTTCTCCAAAAATATCTCTCGCGAAGGTTTCATTCCATTTGGACCCCAGTTGATATTCTATTTCTGCAAAATCCTGAAACAGGCAAAAAACAGCAATCTAGACTGGGCCTTTGGGTTAGTAGGTTAGTCCCAAAAATGATATAAAAGTGTATGATAAAGCCCATTAAACATCCAAGACTTCATAAATAATAGCATGGAACAATAAAAAATTATAGATATGTTGGAGACGTATGACATAGCAAGAACATCAACCCTCACATATCATATGTGATCTAGATCGCAACCTGCATCTACTCATAAACCAGCTCATGATGCCACCGTTTGGAAATGTAGTAGAAAACAATTTTTTTGCACCTACAGTCACCCAAGAACAATATGAAGATGCATAACGGGTTGTGATCAATGATTGTTACTGACTTCGGAGTGTAGTGGAAGTAGACGAGTCGGTGTAGATCGTACTCGAAGTTCTTTGAACGTCGATGATGATCCCACGAACCATGCTCAGAGGATCCCTCGAATGGAAGACCGAAAGGACGGCCTCTCTACTTTGTTTCAAGCATACAGTCTTCACGATCTGGCAGCGCTTCGCCGTCTAGAGCTCATAGTCACTTGAGAATTAGAGGGAGGAGATTAGAACCACACTGAGCTTATAATTATGAGGATTAGATGTGTCTAGGGATAGCTCTAATTAGTCAACTAGGACCAACTAGAACTAGAACTAGATCACCTAGAGGAGGCTCCAAAACTTGTATATCAATAGGGTGGAAAACCTCTAGTATATATAGGTTAGGAGGGGAGGAGAGGGTAGCCACCAAGGGAGGAAAGCCTCCCTTGGTGAGCCGGCCAAGGGTCTGGGAGTAGGACTGCCACCCCTAGTCCAATTCGCCCCTCTTCCTTAGGGAAGGGTGGCATTTTGGCCCAAGTTGCTTTCCACCTCTTGGCCTTTTAAGACCCATTGATATTTAAATTATATATAAAATGCTTTAAACATTTTAAGAGTATTATATATATATATATATATATATATATATATATATATATATATATATATATTAACATCCCCCAAAACATTTTCCACATATATATAATTAATAGGTAATACCCGATATTCATCGAAACCCTTCCGGTGACCTTGAAACGCTTCCGGAACCTCTAACTATTCTGGATATTAATGAAACAATTTCATGAATATATTCTCATCACTCCCGTACTACTAACATTCAGCAGATCATGATTACCCTAAGCTTGTGACCCCATATGTTCGGTAAACCATAGACATGAACAAAACCCATTCGTTCAATGACCGACAGTGGAACCGTGGACATCCATATCGGTCCCTATGATTACACGAATGATATTCGAGTGAATCTTTGGTTATCATGTGATGTTCCCTTTGCTTTGTGATACTTTAAAAAACCCGGTGTGCATCTGTAAACTCTTGAGTCATCACCATGCTCACTATATCATTGTTCCCTTTTACCGACTTTGTTCTTCTTTCTCGTTAATGTGTTCCGGCATCCCTGTGACGTAGTCCCCTGTGTCTGGCTAGACGATGATGGATGTGTTAGGAAACGTTGGATGGGAAACAAAAAAATTCCTATGCTCACCAAGATCCAATCTAGGAGATGACCATCTACGAGAGGAGATATTGGATCTACATACCCTTGTAGATCGCTGAGCGGAAGCGTTAAGAAACGCGGTTGATGTAGTCGAACGTCTTCGTGATCCAATCATGATCAGTCCCGCGAACTTCGATCCAAGTGCCGAACGGATGGCACCTCCGCGTTCAACACATGTAGGACTTGATGACGCCTTCACCTCCTCGATCCAGCGAGTGGTGGTGAAGTGGTATCTCGAGTCCTCCGACAGCACGACGGCGTGATGGCCGCGGTGGTGGTGGAATCTCAGCAGAGCTTCGCTAAGCACTATGGAGAGGAAGAGGGCTACGAGGGAGAAGAAGGGCAGCGCCATGGCAATACTTGGGTGCCGTTTCCATCTCTCTACCTCTCTATATATAGGGGGAGGGAGGAGGAGGGGGTGCCCTAGATCCCATCTAGGGAGGAGGCGGTGAAGGCAGATGGGGGCACCCCCTAGGGAAACCCTAGGGTGGCTTGCCCCCCAAGCCAGGTGGAGGGAACCCTAGATGGGGCACCCCACCTCTCCTGGCTACGTTGGAAAGGGTGAGGTGGCACACAACCCCTTAGTGGGATGGTTTGCCCCTCCCCTTGGCCCATGAGGCCCCCCAACACTTGTCGGGGCCCCCGAAACCGCTTTCGTTCATGCTGGTCATCACCTGGTACCCCCGAAACAATTCCGGAGTCCAATACCCTTTGTGAAATATATCAATCTTCACCTCCGGACCATTCCGAAGTTCCTCATCACATCCAGGATCTCATCCGGGACTCTGAACAACCTTCGGTAACCACCATAATGACCCAACTATACTTATATCGTCGCAAAATAGTTAAGTGTGTAGACCCTGCGGGTTCGAGAACTATGCGGACATGATCGAGACACCTCTACAATTAATAACCAATAGCGGGACCTGGATGCCTATATTGGTTCCCACATATTCTATGAAGATCTTATCGGTCAAACCTCGATGTCAAGGATTCAACTAATCCCTATGTAGTTCCCTTTGTCCATCGGTATGTTACTTACCCGAGATTCGATCATCGGTATCTCCATACCTAGTTAAATCTCATTACCGACAAGTCTCTTTACTCGTTCCGTAATACAAGATCCCATGGTTAACCCATTAGTCACATTACTTGCAAGCTTCTTGTGATGTTGTATTATCGAGTGGGCCCTGAGATACCTCTCCGTCGTATGGAGTGACAAATCCCAGTCTTGATCCATGCCAACTCAACAGACACCCTCGGAGATACCTGTAGAGTACCTTTATAGTCACCCAGTTACGTTGCGACGTTTTGTACACACAAGGTATTCCTTCGGTGTCAGTGAGTTGCATGATGTCATGGTCATAGGAACATACATTACTACAGGATGCTACTAACGCGACACTACGATCAGAGACCATTCGACGAAACGGTCTGCGACAGAATAATCGCATACGATAATGTAAAAAACGTCAAAAAGATGCAAAACATATGCGATGACAGATGCATAAAACATAGTTTAGAATTTAGTTGCGGGTGCGATGACGGGCATGCGTTTCAGTTCAGTGAACTATTTGCGATGAGGCAGAAGAATAGAAACGGGCAGCCAGATGAAGGTGTGTGCGATATACGACATACGGTTCACTGATACGTCTCCAATGTATCTATAATTTTTGATTGTTCCATGTTGTTATATTATCATTCTTGGATGTTTTACAATCATTTTATATCATCTTTTGGTACTAACCTATTGACATAGTGCCAAGTGCCAGTTGTTGTTTTTTGCATATTTTTTACATCGCAGGAAATCAATATCAAACGGAGCCCAAACACTGCGAAACTTTTTGGAGATTTTTTCTGGGCCAGAAGGAACACTATGGGCCCTGGTGGCACCTAGGGGGAGTCCCGAGGAGGGGACAACCCCCCAGGGCACGCCAGGAGGCCCAGGCACGCCCTGGTGGGTTGTGCCCACATCGGGTGCCCCCCGGACCGCCTCTTTGCTCTATAAATACCCCAATATTCTAGAAACCCTAGGGGAGTCGAAAAAATATTCATCCAGCCAACGCAGAGTCCAGAAACACCAGATCCAATCTAGATACCATTACGGAGGGGTTCACCACTTCCATTGGTGCCTCTCCGATGATGCGTGAGTAGTTCTTTTTAGACCTTCGAGTCCGTAGTTAGTAGCTAGATGGCTTTCTCTCTTATTCTTGATTCTCAATATAATGGTCTCTTGGAGATCCATATGATGTACCTCTTTTTGCGGTGTGTTTGCTGGGATCCGATGAACTTTGAGTTTATGATCAGATCTATCTTTTTATATCCATGAAAGTTATTTGAGTTCCTTTGATCTCTTATATGCATGATTGCTTATAGCCTCGTATTTCTTCTATGATATTGGGTGTTTGGCCAACTTGATCTCTTTATCTTGCAATGGGAAGAGGTGCCCGGTAGTGGGTTCGATCTTACGGTGCTTGATACCAGTGACAGAAGGGGAACCGACACGTATGTATCGTTGCCACTAAGGATAAAACGACGAGATCCATATCTAACGCCATAGATAAACGGATCTTGTCTACATCATGTCATCGTTCTTAATGCATTACTCCGTTTTTCCATGAACTTAATGCACTAGATGCATGCTGGATAGTGGTCGATGTGTGGAGTAATAGTAGTAGATGCAGGCAGGAGTCGGTCTACTAATCTTGGACGTGATGCCTATGTAATGATCATTGCCTTGATATCGTCATGATTATTTGAAGTTCTATCAATTGTCGAACAGTAATTGTTTTCCCACAGTTTGCTATTTTTCTCGAGAGAAGCCACTAGTGAAACCTATGGCCCCCGGGTCTTCTTTCTCATATATATGCCTTTCGATCTATTTGCATTTACTTTTATTTTCAGATCTACTAAACCAAAAACCCAAAAATACCTTGCTGCAATTTATCTTATTTATCATCCAATCTAGCAATATTTATCTCTCTCTCACGTTCGTACCCGAAAGGGATTGACAACCCCTTTAACACGTCGGGTTGCGAGGTGTTGTTATTTGTGTGCAAGTGTTGTTTACGTTGTGTTGCTTGGTTCTCCTACAGGTTCGATAACCTTGGTTTCACATCTGAGGGAAATACCTACCGCCGCTATGCTGCATCATCCCCGCCTCTTCGAGGAAAAACCAACGTAGCTTTAAGTGACATCATTCACTCGGATGAACTATTTGTGATTAGGTGGACCAAAGGAAACAGGCAGCCAGACCAAGGTTTGTGCGATTGAGGGAAAATAGTTCACTTGGATGAATGGTTTGCGTCGAGCTAAGATAACAGAAACGATTCAATTTGACAAGATGTGTGTGATATGCGACAAACATGTCTGTAATCAGAAATGTGTGCGAAGACCGATAATAACACAGATGATTGCTGCTAATAAGATGTGTGTGTTGCAGCAAAACTTTTTGGAGATTTATTCTGGACCAGAAGTCAACTAGTGGGCCAGAGAAGTACCTAGGGGTGCCTCGAGGGGGGCACAACCCACCATGGCGCGTCTGGGCCCCCAGGCGCCTAGATGGGTTGTGCCCACCTCGGTGGCCTCCCGCACCGCCTCTCCGCCCTATAAATGCCCAAATATTCCAAAAACCATAGGGGACTCGACAAAATTTTGTTCCAGCCTCCGCCAGTTCCGGAACCACAAGGTCTAATCTAGAGCCTTTTTCTGCCACTCCGACGGAGGGGGAAATCAACACCGGTGGCCACCATGATGAGGAGGGAGTAGTCCACCCTCGGGGCTGAGGGTTTGTACCAGTAGCTATGTGTTTAATCTTTCTCTCTCTCGTGTTCTTGAGATGTCACGATCTTGATGTATCGCGGGCTTTGTTAATATAGTTGGATCATTTGTTGTTTTCCCTTCTCTATCTTGTTGTGAATTGAGTTTTCCCTTTGAGATTTAATTTTATCGGATTGAATACTTTTATGGATTTGAGAACACTTGATGTATGTCTTGCTATGAATACCCGTGGTGACAACGCGATATCATATTGAGTCACTTGATATGTGTTTTGGCACCCAACTTGTGGATTCCACGAGGTGATATTGGGATAATCTATGCATAGGGGTTGATGCACGTTCTCATCTTTGTTTCTCCGGTAGAAATCTTGGGGCACTCTTTGAGGTTCTTTGTGTTGGATTGAGTATTATGAATCTGAAATTGTTTGATGCATATCGTATAATTAACTCATGGATACTCGCGGTGACATTGGAGTATCTAGGTGACATTAGAGTTGGTTGATGTGTATCATATGGTGTTATTTTAGTACGAACTCTTGATAGATCGATCGGAAAGGATAACATGATGTTATTTTAGTATGAACTCTTGATAGATCGATCGGAAAGAATAACTTTAAGGTGGTTTCGTACCCTACAAACAATTTCTAATTATGTTCTCCGCTAGAAAGGAACTTTGCAGTGATTCTCCATAGCACGTTGAGGGATGGTTATGTGATCCAATTATATTAGCATTGTTGAGAGATTTCACTAGGAAAAATACTAACCCTAGGCCTTGTTTTCAATCATTGCAATGTTGATATATTTTAGTATCTTTTTTCATCTAGATTACAAAAATCAATATCTATTATCGTTACTACACTTTTATCTCTTCGCCGAACTAGTGCACCTATACAATTTGCCATTGTGTTGGGTGTGTTGGGGACACAAGAGACTTTTTTATTATTTGGTTGAAGGGTTGTTCGAGAGAAACCATCTTCATCCTATGCCTCCCACAGATTGATAAACCTTAGGTCATCCACTTGAGAGAAATTTGCTACTGTCCTACAAAACTTTGCTCTTGGAGGTCCAACATGAGTCTACAAGAACAAGTTGGATAGTACACATCAAGCTCTTTTCTGGCGCCATTGCTGGGGAGGTGAGTGCTTGAAGATATATCTTTAGATCTTGTAATTGAATCTTTTAGTTTCTTGTTTTATCACTAGTTTGGTTTATAAACAGAAAAGTACAAAAAAATGGAATTGAGGTTGCCTCATATTATTCGTCTTTATATGCCTTTCTTGAAAATGATGGAAAGGAAAATTGTGCTCAATTGATAGAAGAAGAATTCTATAAAATGTTTGACAAAAAAAATCTTTTAATGATGAGCATGAGTGCAATGTTGTTAGTAAGAATTCTTTGAATATCCATGATGCTAATGCTATGCAAAATTATAAGCTTGGGGATGCTATGTTTGATGAAGATGATATTTTTAGTCCCCCAAGATTTGATGTGCAAATTTGATATAATGATAGCAAGCCTCTATTTATGATGATTATGATGATGACATGTATGCTATAGAGAAAAATGATAACCATGAAACTTGTCATCATGGTATTAATGCTCAAACTGATCGTGCCAATTAAGTGTCTCATGATAGTTCTTTTGTTGAGTTTTCTCCCACTACTATTCATGAGAATAATTTTTCTTATGTGGAGAGTAGAAAATTTTCTATGCTTATGCATCATGATAAGAATGCTTTATCTCAATAATATCATGTTTCCTCTCTATGTGTTGAAAGTTTTGAAGCTATGCTTATTTTGCCTTCCTATGCTAGTTGATTCTTGCTCCCATAAATTGTTTGCTCACAAAATCCCTATGCATAGGAAGTGGGTTAAACTTAAATGCACTTTCCATGAGATTCATGATGCTCTATTTGTGTTTTAATTCTTTATTTTTGTGTGAGCATCATTGAAATCATCATGCCTAGCTAAAAGGCATTAAAGAAAAGTGCTTGTTGGGAGACAACCCAACATTTACCCCTATGGTTTGTGCGTGTTCACTTGATTAGGCTACTATACTAATCATGTTTTATAGCCTTTTTTCAATAAAGTGCCAAGTAAATCCTTTGGGATTGTGTGAATGATAGTTGACTTGATTCTGTGCAAAAATAGAAACTTTTGTGTCCAGTGCCGGAATTTCTTTGCTTCACTGGAACGTGATAAAATTATGAATTTTTTACAGAAGATTTATCTGCAAATTGAATATGTTGTCCTAATTTTTCAGAATTTTTCGGGTTGCATATGTATGAGATCAATTCAGATCTTTACAGACTGTTTTGTATTTGGCAGATTCTGTTTTCAATGCATAGTTTGCTTGTCTTCTAGTTTCTATGGCTTATATTGGTAAATATAAATTGTAGAAATGATATGCTACAGTATTCATTGTGTGAGAACAATTATGAATCTTGTCTTTGACAGTACCCGAAGTGAATGATTTGTTTTATCATACTAACCCATCTCACAAAGTTCCATTAAGTTTTGTGTTATTGAAGTTTTCAAGTTTTGGGTGAGATGTTGATATGAGGAGAATAAGGAGTGGCAAGACCCTAAGCTTTGGGATGACCAAGGCACCCCAAGGTAACATTCAAGGAAAACCCAAGCAACTAAGCTTGGGATGCCCAGAAGGCATCCCCTCTATCATCTCTAACATTATCGGTAACAACACTTGAAGTTATATTTTTATTCGTCACATAATATGAGTTTTGCTTGGTGCGTCATTTTATTATATTTGTATTTTCTGTATGGTATTTAGAATAATGTTTTGTATCTTTTATTTCAATAAAAAATGTCAAGGATAGCCTTTACCATGTTTATTTTGCAAGACTATATGTTGCTATTTTTAAACAGAAAGTTTTCCATCATTGTCTGAATTCTTATGGATAGTCAGAACGTGATAAAATCTTGCAATTTTTACACATTGAGCATTAATAAGTTCTTTGTAACGTGGTAATTTTTCAGAATTGTTTGAGAAGGGAAGTATGAGGAAAATTGCACTCTTTACAGATTATCTTGTATAGACAGATTGCTGTTATGTTTGCATTGTTTGCATATGGTTACATGTTTAATGATTCTATTTGAGGATAGGAGTATTAAATATGCAGAGGCATCTAGTAGGCAATGTTAAATTATAATTTTAGTGATTTGATACAATAGAGAATGATAAGGTTTTGCATTCATTTATACTACCTTATCTCACGAGTTCTTGGTGAGTTTTTGAGATTTAGGAAACCGTGATATGAGAGGAATTAAGGAGACACAAAAGCTCAAGCTTTGGGATGCCCAAGGCATCCTAAGATAATATTTCAAAAATTCTCAAGCATCTATGCTTGGTGATGCCCTGGTAGGCATCCCATCTTTTTTCATCAACAATTATCGGTTAGTACTGGTTGAGCCTAAGTTTTTGCTTCTTCACATGAGTTGTGCTATTCTTGAAATGTAATTTTATTTTGTTTTGATTGCTGTTTTAATAAGATACTTAGATATGAAATTTTTAAATAAAAGAGAGTCTTCACATAGCTACCTATTTACATAACTACTCGCTTGATCTTCACTTTTATCTTTTTGTAGTAGTTTGTCATTTGCTCATGTTCTTCACTTAGATTTGTTTGAGCCTATCAAAAGCAACTTATGAAACTAGTCCCAATATGATAGATAGTGAAGAGGGATATAATAAAAACTTTCATGAAGACCATTGGACAAAATAAACTTGATTCTTTGTAATAGTTTTGAGATATGATGATTGTGATATGTGAGCCGTGTTAATGAGTAATTATGTTTTAGTAAGAATATTGATGTTAAGGTTTGTGATTACCTATGCAAGCACGAAAGTCCATAGTTCTGAAATGAAATTACATCCTACTTATGGTGCATTATTCGGTGTTAGTTATGCTCAATGCTCGCTTATGTGATTTTTGTTTCTTGGTTGGCCGCTTCTCAATCTATTTGCTAGCCTACACTTGTACTAAGTAGAAATACTACTTGTGCATCCAAAATCCTTAAAACCAGTTTTGCCATATGAGTCCACCATACCTACCTATATGCGGTATTCCCTTGCCGTTCTAAGAAAATTTGTATGTGTCATCTCTAAATTTCAAAATAAACTCTTTTTGTGTGTGACCGTACCGCTCATGAGGCGGTGAGGGGTGTCCGATACTTTTCCATGCTAGATGTGTTATTCTCAAGATGAGTGTTTATTCACTTGTCATTGCACGAGAGCACGACAAATGTATTAGGGATGCCGAGTCCCGAAATAAAAAATGAATTTACTTTACGTTGTCAAATAATAAATTCCTTGGAAAGTTTTGGTATGGAGGGCACCCGTGGATACGGTTAGCCATGGATTGTGAAAGAATGGTGGAAAAAGGGAATAAACTTTAATTTCTGTTTGGGAACCGCCTATGATTTATCTAGCATGGAAAGTATTGGAAACTCTAAGTCATTTTCGTTGATGGGAAAATTATGCCTCCCACAATTATTTTTATCTCTCAATTTAAGCTTTGAGCTCTTGCACCTCTACAAATCCCTACTTCCCTCTGTGAAGGGCCATTCTATTTACTTTATGCAATTTTATTTTTATTTGAGTCTCTATCTTCTCTTATAAAGCACCAACTAAGCGCACTATGATCGTACTTGAGCATTGGTTGTAGCTAATATGTGAGTGTGTTTCATGAATGGACCAATGATTGAGCATAATGGGCTAGCGATAACTTTCTTTAGTATTGATATTTTGAAAGACATGGTTGCTTGTTGGTATGCCTGAGTATTAAAGTCTTCATGTCAAAACTAGACTATTTCTTTGAACTGTATAAAAGTCCAAATGTCCATGCTAAAAATAAAATAATATGTGATGAACATGATAGGCAACATTCCACATCAAAAAAATTGTATTTATCATTTACCTACTCGAGGATGAGCATGAATTAAGCTTCGGGATGCTGATACTTCTCCAACGTATCTACATTTTTTTTATTTTTCCATGCTGTTATATTATCATTCTTGGATGTTTTACAATCATTTTATAGCAACTCTATATCATTTTTGGGGACTAACCTATTGACATAGTGCCCAGTGCACTTGCTGTTTTTGCTTGTCTTTTACATCACAGAAAATCAATATCAAACGAAGTCCAAATGCAGCGAAACATTTTGGAGATTTTTTTGGACTGGAAGACATCCGGTGGGCCAGAGAAGCACCTGGGGGTTGCACCGAGGGGGCCACAACCCACCAGGGCACGCCTGGGGGCCCAGGCGCGCCCAGGTGGGTTGTGCACACCTCAGTGGCCTCCCGCACCGCCTCTTTGATCTATAAATGGCCAAATATTCCAAATCCGTAGTGGAGTCGACGAAATTTTGTTCCAGCCGCCGTCAATTCCACAACCACGAGATCCGATCTAGAGCCTTTTTCTGGCACTCCGCCGGAGGGGGAAATCATCACCGATGGCCATCTTCATCATCTTGGCGGACACCATGATGAGGAGGGAGTAGTCCACCCTCGGGGCTCAGGGTTTGTACCAGTAGCTATGTGTTTAATCTCTCCCTCTCGTGTCCTTAAGATGTCATGATCTTGATGTATCGCGGGCTTTGTTAATATTGTTGGATCATATGGTGTTTTCCCCTCTCTATCTTGTTTTGAATTGAATTTTCCCTTTGAGATTTCATTTTATCGGATTGAATACTTTTATGGATTTGAGAACACTTGATGTATGTCTTGCTATGAATACCCGTGGTGACGATGGGGTATCATATTGATTCACTTGGTATGTGTTTTGGCACTCAACTTGCGAATTCCCGAGGTGATATTGGGGTAATCTATGCATAGGGGTTGATGCACGTTCTCGTATTTGTTTCTCCGGTAAGAATCTTGGGGAACTCTTTGAGGTTCTCTGTGTTGGATTGAGTATTATGAATCTGAAATTGTTTGATGCATATCGTATAATTAGCTCACGGATACTCGCGGTGACATTGGAGTATCTAGGTAACATTAGAATTGGTTGATGTGTATCATATGGTGTTATTTTAGTACGAACTCTTGGAAGATCGATCATAAAGGATCACTTGATGTTATTTTAGTATGAACTCTTGATAGATAGATCGGAAAGAATAACTTTGAGGTGGTTTCGTACCCTACAAACAATTTCTTATTATGTTCTCCGCTAGATAGGAACTTTGGAGTGATTCTTCATTGCACGTTGAGGGATGGTTATGTGATCCAATTATATTAGCATTGTTGAGAGACTGCACTAGTGAAAGTACGAACCCTAGGCCTAATTTCAAGCATTAGAATACCATTTGTGCTCACTTTTGTTACTTGCTATCTTGCTGTTTTTATTATCACTATTACAGTAATCAATATCTACTATCGTTACTACACTTTTATCACCATCTACAATTTGGCATTATATTGGGTGTGTTGGGGACACAAGAGACTTTTATTTATTTGATTGCAGGGTTGTTCGAGAGAGACCATCTTCATCCTACGCCTCCCACAGATTCATAAACCTGAGGTCATCCACTTGAGGGAATTTTGCTACTCTCCTACAAAACTCTGCGCTTGGAGGCCCAACACGAGTCTACAAGAACAAGTTGTGTAGTAGACATCACTTGCCGCTACTGCTCTGCTTGTGGCTCGTCAATTTCGGTAACGAGGCACTTCCTCATGTCAACAGTCCGCCTGTGCATCTCGTAGCATGTGTACACGCTCTTGGCCGTGAACTTGAGGTGAGGTTCATCCAGTTGCCGCATCCTGGCCCCATGCCAGGATACGGGACGTGTTCTGTTGGCATCCCGCTTCATCTTTTCGTAGTATGGGTCGATGATTGCCAAGGCGAGTTCCACCATGGAGTCCTTCTTCGTGCTACCCCAGACCCTATAGTGCTCACATATTTTGACAAGGTTCTTGCAGGCCAAGCCTGTAACCCTAAGCACTTTTACATCATCGGTGGTTTCCACCGTAGCAAACTTGTAGTTGGTGATGTTGACAAACCTGGCAAAACGGTCACAAGGCTCTGTGGCCATGCAATAGTGGTAGATGAGGACATGATGGTGCACACACAACTAGCTGACGAAAACCTTCTGATCTATGTTGGGACGACCGCCGGTGTACTGGAGGTCGATGCCGACCACCTTGTACTTGTCTCGAGCAAGCAACTGCTCAACGATGTTGACGTAGTCGTCCACCATGGTCGGGTCGATGGTGTACACAACCGAGAGATCGGTCTCCCTCGCGTGGGTCTCCACTTTATGTTCGCCGAACTCCATTGGAGCGCCGCTAGACATCCCCTCTCTATGTGTCGTCGTGGGTGTGCTTGTTGTGTTGTCAGGCGCGGTCGAAAGGTTGAAGAGACTAAGGCGGGAATGAAAGGGGAAGCCGAATGGCCTGGAATATCGGAATGCCCGGATGGCAGTTATAATTTGCAGCGCGTAACTCCATTGTGCCGTACGTAACTGCATCATGGCGACGCGCGTGGCACAACTGCATGTATATGCCCCCCCGACGCGATCGTGCGCAGGTCCAATAGCTGGCAGAGCACGCGCGGAGGGACGCAATCAGAGCGCTCCGCAGTCGCCTCAATGGCGAGAAACCATATATATGCATATAGCCGAGCGCGTGGAGGTACGTGAGCAGAGCGCGCCGACGAATGCGAGCAGAGCGGGCCGCGGCGCCTAACGGCGAGCACAACATGCCGAGGGACGCGAGCAGAGGCTGGCACAGTGATACGTGGCAAATAAGACGAACTCTGAGAGCGATGGCGGAGACATCAAACACGAATCAGATTAGAGTTGCGTGTGTGATACATGACATACAATTGATCCATCCGAGTTGTTTGTAATGGAATAAGCCATCTGTGTTGTGGGCAAACGCTTGCTGGTATACAACCGTCTGCGATTGATGAGTTAATCACCGACGGGTTAGCTAGTGTGGTCCGTGTGCAATGTGATATGCTCTGTTTGCAGAACATCACCATATATACTTATAAGAATAGCATCGCATGACCAAATTAAGAATACAATTACATAAGTGACTACACACATAAGATTTCCACACACCAAAGTAAGCAATTACATTCATACTAAACTAGGAGAAACGAGTATCTAGTCATCTATATCTTGTTGCGACGACATTTGCTATTGCTCTGCTTCCGGCTGGATCCCTGGTCGTGAATGGTTAATAAAATCTATGTCTATTCATATTAAGGTCAAAATAGTACTACCAATCTACGAGTCTCATATGATGCCATTTTAATGATTGTACCACAAAAGCCTGAAATATTACAAGGTTCAAATTCCAGAGTTACATGGGTCAAATTCGAAGATTACAAGGTTCAAACTGATATTAGAAATGAAATTCAGCTCATTCAGCTGAAAACGCCTATGCTGATCAGCTGAACATGGATATAAGAGAGGTTCAAACTAAAACTAAAAATAGTAAGGCCGCTTTCGAAACCTCGTCATTGCTGCAAAGCGATCGGCCGTTGACAAGTCATGTATGGGTTTGACACAATGACTTCCAATTACTCTGTCATATGCACTTCCAATACAAAGTTTTGCTTTTTTGGAGCCTCTCCCATTCTGCAGTAGCTGTCGCTCTGATCAACAAACCATTAATATTTCCTATTTAAATGTATGTTCAACCTCATTACCTTCAGCACCCTTGCTCGGGCAACAAAGAAACTGGCGAATGTAATCTCCAGTAAGGTTCCTTGGTAGGAGTTCAAAGCAATTTTTGAGAGATGCGGATCCAGGCATCCGGTGTGATTGTCATTATAAACATTATCCACCTCCGGGCCTATTATTATGTGCAAAAGAAGAGAATGTGTTAGTGCCTAGATGTAGTTTTTAACACTACTACACGCCTATTTGGTTTGCGGGATTTGCAAAATGCACCAACGTGCCATCTTCGATCTGACATGATTAACATCGGCATTTGATTACAATATAGAAAAATGTAGCCTTCTTCACAAGAGGTTGGAGTGGATGATAAATCCCCTAAGAAAACTAGTACATATGAATCCAAAGGAGAAATGCTTATGGATTGTAACCATATGAATCAAGCAACCAATATGGGGTGGGGGGGTGTATGTCCTGAAATCCTCCAAAATTCCTTGAGAAATCGTAGTACATTGTCATTGTAAAATTGGGAAAAGGTGCAAAAAATTGAACTCCCTTATGGTTAACATTTAATAGGAAAGGAACATCGCCTCGATATACAGCTTCTTCAGGCACGGAAAGCATCTCAAGAAACTGACAACTTGGTCCAGGTTGGGGCCGATAGATTCTAGTGCCAAGACCTTCACCGAGCGCATAATCTGGGTGAAGCTTTTCTGGATGACAGACGAACATACATCTTCAAAACTAGAAATAATGTTGATATCAAGAAGGAGAGGTAGAAGGTGACTGTTGTACCTGAAAGTATTTGACAGACGAGTAGCCCACCACTGTCAATTTCGGCGCTGAAATGACATTGATTCTTGTTGGACCTTGTTGATCAACTACAAGTAATCTCTCAAGTGAAGGTGTGTCCTCAATGACCATATTGTGGTCCACCTTTTACGATCTCTCGTTGCAGCACTAGCAACACACATAAATAGTATGGAGAGTCCTGGAGGTGATGTGGAACCTACTCGACCAATTCATTGCCTGAAGACGAAGGAACTCGGGTGCAGTACAGCCGCAGAGCAGGAACTCCATGTCATCCTTTGGGATGCAGACGACGACGAGCTCGAGGTGCTTCAGTCGTGGTAGAAAAAGAGCGGGCATGTCATTAAGGGGGGATGGCAGTTCAAGAACTTGGCAAGGTGCAGCGTGGGGGCGAAGCGGAGCGCGGACGTTGGCAGCGAGCACATATGACCATGATTAAAACTGAGCTCCTCGAGCCGATCTAGGGCCAGGGTTCGGAACCACTCGTCAAGCTTGGCTCTGTCCTTGCCATTGGAACAGAATATGCCCGTGATAAGGCCTCTGATTGGGCCATGGTGACTGCCGAGGATCTAGGAGAATGCATCCAAGCTTTTGCGATAGCCATGGCAGAGCTCGTGGGCGTCGAGGAGGTCGAGAGATGTGGAGAGCCATAGGGGGCGCCACCGCCAGGAAAGGGCGGTTGTCCTCGCTCCATATTTGCTTGGGAGGAAGGATATGATGACTATCAACATATCATCGGGGAGACAGCTGATGAAATCTAGGTCTGTTGGAGTCACTTGCGGTTCTTTCTCGACCCACCTCCGCTTGTTGGAAGGCAGGTTCTCCGCCTCATCGGCGGCGGCGGAAACCTCTGTCTCCATATTCACGTCATGCTTTGGTGCTTCAGCAGCCCCAGTGTCTTCACTCCCTCCGATGGGGCGCTTCGGCGTCATCGTCATACACCGATGAGGACTGAGAACGGCGTCGAGGATGCGGGCGGAGAGAGAGGATTGTGTGTGTGGCGAGGATGGGGGTGCCAGCTTTGAGGACTGAGAGCGGCGTCGAGGATGCATGCGGAGAGAGAGGATTGTGTGTGTGGCGAGGATTGGGGGGGTGCGGCCGCTCGGGCGCGCCATTAATACGGACCAGTGGGAGCGAGGCGGGCGGCGGTCAAAGGGCTGGCGCGCCTCCCGGCGAGCCTACGCGGCGGACTGCTGGCATGCCTACCGTCATTTCACATAGCTACTAGCACGCCCCACGGTGAGTGCGCATGCCTCGGCCTTCCGGTCTGCTTGCTAGCATGTGTCTCTTCAACTCATGCATGCTCGTACGACACACGGGACGTGTGCGCGGCACGTATTATATTTGATTTTTCCTTTTGATGATTAATTCAGCCGCTTTATTGCTTAACCGAAGCACGACACTTACATTGTTGGTCTAACGCACATGATTTGAACAAAGAGTTCGTTTGTGATATTGGTTGATAGTTATCTATAATTTCCTCTATGTAAGAAGATTATATCAAAACTTGTCTCAAATTTGAAAAAAAAATCACAGTCTATTGGTCTCCGTATGACACCAGGATAAGTTTCATGAATTTCAACTTAGTTTTGGATTCGTTGGATTTTAAAATCAAGATTCTAGATGTTAGAAATCTCTTGCATGGGGACTAAACATGCACCCAGGGACACGTACACATATGATTTTGCAATCCATTTTCGTGCACTATCACGAGTCTCATGTAGATCATATTTGATTTTTGCACGTTTAAATCCCTGGTAAATCAATCAATGTATAAAAAACAGACATATGTTATCTATTTTTTTTCCATTTTTTAACACTAAACTCCTTTGGTTCGTTGTAGAAAAAGTTTGACATGCATCTTTGGGCCACATGCATGCGGTGGTCCTAGGACACTCACTCGCGTGGGCCCGCGAGGTCGACGTCCAACACTACGACATGTGATGAGAGAGGTTAATTTGACCAACAAATATGGTCAAATTTTGGTTTTTGTTATACGTACGGTAGGAGTATATATATAGTACGCGTTGAAGAGGGTGGCCGAGGGCAATACTACGGGTCAGATAGGACACTCACTTGTGTGCGATGCTTCCATCCTTGGGCCCGCAAGGTTGTCCTCCATCACTTTGACCCATCAAGGAGGTTTCTTTTTGGGTTGTGTTGCGGTAGGAGTATATAGTACGCGTCGAAGAGGGGAGGAGGGGGCCAGGGCATCACATATATACTGCACACATGTCATGAATCGATCTCGCTCCTTGTGGAGACTTTTTAGTTTCTGAGGCAGGTGCCGCAAAGAAGTTGTGCATATTGGGTATTAAAAACATCACCAACACATTGGGCCACATGCAGACGATGGTTGTCACTCGTTCGCCTGCGACTCTTCCCTCCATGGGCCCGCGAGGTCGTCGTCCATCTAATATATGACACAACGAGAAAGGTAATTCGACGAACAAGGAGGATTATTCTCGGGTTGTGTTACGGTACGTATGTAGGAGTATATATTATGCGTCGAAGAGGGGAGGGGGGCAAGATATATATACTGCGTGTCATGAACCTCATTTCGTGTGGGAGACTTAAAGGTTTCCGAGGCAGGTGCCACATCAAAGTTATGCATATATTAGGTATTAAAACATCACAACCACACATCTCCATACATGTGTTTGGCCCACAAGCAAGCGATGGCGGTTGTCCTCCAGCACTCACTCACGGGGTTATCGGCCAGATGCTTCATCCATCTCTGTGTGCCCGCTTGGTCAATCACTTCGACCGATAGAGGTTATTTGACTTATAATCAGGAGGGGGTTAAATTTTGGTTCATCTTATATGGTTCGGTACACGCAACTATACTTCACGCGCATGTGTACGCACGAATCCCTCTCACCGGGTTGAAGTGGGGGGGGGGGGGGGGGGC
>LR738713.1:377698972-377770846 GCA_902687465.1 Secale cereale
CACGCGACACATCATGAACCAGATCTGTGGGGGGACTGGGCATTTTTTGACGTATGCATGCACCACATAGAAATGTTGTGCTTTTGATATTCAAACATATATGCATGCATCACGCATGTCCATAAATATGTTTGGGGCACATACATGCACTGGTTGTCTTTGGACACTCTCCCTCGCTTGGTTATTATCGACGGCCTATGTATTCGTGGGCCCACGTGGACGTCTCGAGTACTTCGACCAACAACGCGAGATAGGTTACCAGGGTGGATTCTTCTTCTCCTGGTTCACGTTACCATATATTCATACATCGATCATGTTGAGATTCGAGACCTAAGTTCGAGGGCTCACATACACACGAATCAAAGTTGTGCATTGAGTATATTCAAACACCACATGACACTTCATACATATGTTTGGGCCACATGCACGCAGTGGTTGTCTTCAGGCACTCCCTTGAGTGGTTATCGGCGACAAGCTAGCCTATTTTGTGGGGCCGTGTGCGAAACGTTAATGCATGACTTTGACCCAACAAACAAGAGAGGTTATACGACCAAGGTGCTTATTCTTCTTGGTCAGTGTTACAATACGCCTTCGTGAGATGCCACCTCCCACCGACTCAAAGTGTGTGTGTGCGTGTTGGGGGGGGGCACAGTACTACTTCGTACTAGATGAACCTCAGTGGTTTCGGGGATGCCCGGTTAATTTGCGATGCACATGTGCCACATCAAATTTGTGATTTGGTTATTTAAATATCATAGCACATCATTTTCACACACATGCACACACACACACACACACACACATCGGGCCACCCACAGGTGTGGTTGATAAGTGGTCTCACCCATCTAACACCAGAAGAACACATCCGTGGCCCCGCACACGATCCACATTTGATCGGAAGCAAAGGGGGGAGGGGGGGTTGATGTACTCCTTTCGATTTTGTGTTACGGTATGGTGAGATGTCAGACCTAGCTATTTGGGGGCATGCGTTCATAGCTGAGATTCCCCTCCCGGCAACACAAAGTGTGTGTGTGTGTGTGTGACGTGCGCTTTGTGCGACAGGTGCGACAGCAAAGTTGTGCATTGGGTATTTGAACATCAAACCACCCTTTTCATACATATATTTGGTCCACATGCAAGTGTGTTCGTGTTCTGACCCTTTCCTGCATTTTTTTGGCCAAATTTATAAACAACAGATGAGTCAGACGCAACAACCGTGTGCGATCGGCTACGAAACAGACATGGTTCCCTAGGACTACCCATGTGCCATGCCCCTGCCCCTGTCACCCACATGATCACAATAGATTGTGCTCCACGAGGCGTCCCTCCCCCTCTTGAAAATATCTACTCCCTCGCAATCTCGAAAATATCTACCCGCGTAGATGGTTTTTCTGTTTGATAGCACACGTTAGTATGTCTGGACCATGTGCGATGTCTGTTACTCTTGCTCTGCTTCAATCAGCAGATCCAAGTTTTCAGTAGCCCCAACATTTTACTCCCGCCTCCATCCCTCGCAATATCAAAAATATCTGCTCGGCTGGAGTGTTTTTCTATTTGATAGCACATGATTATTATGTTTTAACCGTGTGTGACGTTCGTTACCCCCGCCCCGCTTTGCTTCAATCCCTTGATCCAAATTTTCTGTAGCCCCGCCATTTTACTCCTGCCTAGTAAAAAAAATTAGTACCCGCACCATTTCCTCAAACACCACCTTGGACCACCCCTCCACACACACCCCAAATCATTCGCTCACCCCAAATCCCCCGCTCACACACATACATACCAACCCCCCTTCGCTCAAAACCTAGCTAGGTCACCGCCGCCGCTGCCGCCGCTACGCCGCCTCCATCGTCAACCTCTGCCGGTCTGCCAGTGCAGTTTATCGACCGATATACATACCCTCGCGGCCCTAAGTTTCTTAGATGACGCCTATGAAACGCCCCATTTCCCAAAGATCCCCATCCCCATCCCCTCCTCCACTCCAGAGCGTCGCAGCCTAAGCCCGCCTACGCTTTCTGGAGAGCTCGAAGAGCGAATGGCCCAAAAGAGCTTTATCGCGGCCTCTTTGCCCGACGTCGGCGAGGTGGCCGCTGAGGAAGCTGACTGGACCTGGATTGAGCCATTCAATCAGTGGTCTAGAGTATTCTGGCATGTAGCGGACGCAGGCTACGACATTGAGGTCGTCGACACCGATGGCTTGACACGGGTTATGTTACAGGTTAATTTGCACACCACAACCCTCCGGGTTCGACAACCGTCGATCTCATCGATGGCCCTGCCACTGATCTCCTACGGCTCGTTATCAAAAATTTGCCATCCTCCATCGCCATGGAGCCCGTTTTGTCATTTCTGAAGGACACGTTCTGCGATGCTAGCTTGGGATCCTCAACTTGCAAGTCAAACCTCACCGACGGCGACCACGAGGAGGAGCCAATCTATGACAAGTGAGGAAACCCATGTTTTGTTTTCTCGAACCCCTTTTATAGTGAGAACATATCTAGTATTTGTTGCTATATTTGGTTGTTTGCATTACGCCATTTTTATTTCTAAGGTTTATGGTTGTTTGGTTCACTACAAAAAAAGACACATCCGTGACATTTTGGGCCGAACAATTTTTTTTCTATCATGCTTATGACACTTCTATGATGATAATTGTGAAAAAAACCCGTATCATCATAGATGTGGTGCACTCCTACTTCTATGACAAAAAATCATGACAGAAAATGGGCTTTTCATCCTGGGCTGGCCGGGACGCACCTGCATGACATTCTTCTGGCCGTCCATGACGGAATAAATCATGGTAGAAGCAAGGGCGAGAAAACTTTTGGGGAGTTCCCGGTTACAGTGGATGGTCGGGGCGAAGCAATGCACAGAGGTTTGTGCGTTTCTCTCATACACATCGCGTGTATGTGTGAGGCGTTGGGCTCTAACTGAACCCGAGTGATTGCACTGTAGGCTACGCGTTACTTAACCCAAGCGATCGATCGATCTGGCTGTTAACTAAACCCGATCGATCGATTCCTTCGCTACTGCTGTTAACTGAAGCCGATCGAACTTGCTGCCTCTTGATGAACAATTTTTGGTGGGGGTTGGATGAACAGGACCCCGTGGTATAGTAGATAGAGGCCGTTGCCGCTGGATGAACAGGACCCCGATCGATCCAGTTGGGGTGGATGACCAGGACCACGTGGAGGGGTGGTTGAACAGTAGCCAGTGGAGGGCTAGATGAACAATAGCCGATGGAGGGGTGGTTGAACAATAGCCTGTGGAGGTTGGTGGAGGCTAGATGAACAGGAGCTGGTGGAGGCAGGAGGGAGATGCGTGAATGAACAGTCGCAGATGGAGGCTGGTGGAGATCGACGGAGGATGAACAGTAGCCCGTGGAGGCTGGAGCGAGGTAGTAGATGGTGGATGAACAGTAGCCCGTGGAGTCCCGTTTTGCGGTACGCCACACCCCTCCCTATGAACAGGACCCCCGTTTCGACCATAGGAGGTCGAAGAGAAGTCTGTTTCCTCCGTTTTGCGGTATGCCACACCCCTCCCGATCAACAGGACCCCGTTTCGACCGTAGGAGCTCAAACACAAGTCCGTTTCCTCTATTCTGCGGTACACCAGACCCTTCCCGATGAACAGGACCCTGTTTTGACCGTACGAGCTCGAACAGAAGGCCGTTTTCCTCCGTTTTGCAGTACGCCAGACCCCGTTCTGGCTGTTCCATCCAAGACGATTGGCTCCCATTGAACACGACATTTCCGACCCAGTGGCTTCGCTCCCGATGAACAGGACGATGTTTCTCCGTTCTGACCTAGCAGCTTGGCTGCCGATGAACAGGATGCCATTGCTACCATCTGTTGCCTCTCCATGTACACGTGCTATGGCCGTACGTATGCGCGAGTAGCTAGGCGTTCGAGACCCCGCCCGTATGTACATATGTGGCCGTATTTGTTGGCATCTGGTTGTATGTACGTGTACCCGATTTAGACTGGACTGCCTGAACTACTACTACACATGGTGCTGCTTGCTCGGGCACGGTTCATCGTTGCAGAGAGACCGATCGACCAGTATGTACATACACATTCGCGACCAGAATGACAACGCCACGTACGCTTCGACCAGGTGGGTCTCGACTGTCAGGGAGGATAAGGAGGCACTTCCTTACGCACGAAGTTATTGATGGTGGGTCCCAGCGGTCAGAGGGGAGAATCAATTTTTTTGCCCGTAATATGGACGCACTTCCTTGCGTGCGAAGATGTAGCTGGTGGGTCCCAGCTATCAGAGGGGAAACGTTTTTTCCGAGACCCCTTCGGTAGGTCCCGCTGTCAGGTGGAGGAATCATTATTTTGCGTGTAATAAGGAGGCACTTCCTTGCTGCGGCCGTGGAGCCAGCTGTCAGTCCCTCCACGTATAGTCCTCTTCCGATGGAAGTCGTTCCTTGACCACGCCGCGTTGAGAGCACCAAGGCGATGGACGACGGCGAGGCCTAAGATGGGAACAATCTAGAGTCGTGGAAAAAGGGGCACTGGAGTCCCTGGCGGAGGGGAGTACGAGGGACTAGTTTGGCTGCCTTCATAAAAAAATAACAGAAGGTGTGGGTGAGTACAAGTATGACCTGGCCACCGCTAGGAGTAGGGTGGGCCGGCGAGGCCTACACGACAGCACAGGCGGCCACGGGAGGCAGGAGCAGGCAGCACGACCGGCGTTGGTTTGTGCGACTGGAGCAAGAAAACCAGAGGTTGAAGAAGCACTATGGCTGTTGGATGCACATCGTATGGTCACTGTTGCTAGATTCGTTCATATTGACTAAATTGACAAAGCCCTTTGTCCGCATCAATAGGCCCACAAGTCAGCCTCCAACTATGGTGGGTCCCAGATAGCAGGGGGATTATTCATTTTTTTGTGCGTAATAGGAGGCACTTCCTTCCGTGCGAAGATATAGCTGGTGGGTCCGAGCTGCAGCGGGAGGAATTTTTTTTCACGAAATACACAGGCCCTTCTAGTGGGTCCATGTTGTCAGGTGGAGGAATCATTATTTTGTGCGTAATAAGGAGGCACTTCCTTCCGTGCGGCCGTGGACCCAGCTGTCAACCTCTCCACGTATAGTCCTCTTTCGATGGATGTCATTCGTTGACCACGTTGACCATGCCGCACCGAGAGCACCAAGGCGGTGGACGGCGGCTAGGCCTAGGAAGGGAACGACCCGGAGCCAAGGAAGACTCGAAAGTGGTTGCCCACACGGTGGGGAGTACGAGGGTTTACTGGTTCGGCTGCCGTCGCCGGAAAATAACAGGAGGTGTGGGTGATTAGAGGAATGGCCTAGCCAGCGATGGGTTAGGGTGGGACGGTGCGGCCTGTGCGGCAGCACAGCCGGCCACGAGAGGCGGGAGCAGACACTCCCACCGGCGCTGGTTTGGGCGGCTGGAGCAAGAAGATCAGATATTGAAGAAGCACCACAACCATTAGATGGACATCCAATGACCACTTTTAATAGAATCATGTGTTGACTATAAGTAGACAAAGCCTTGCGTACACATCATCCTAGTAGACCCACAAGCCAGCCTTCAAATCTGTCCCAAACAGCATACAATCCAAAATTTCTAGCCAGATTCAAATTAATTTTAAAACTAAACATACCTTAATTCAAATCCAATGAAATTTTATCCGCACAAAACCAATGAAATTTAAAATATCAAAATCCAAAATAAAAAAGTATTTTGGCACTAATTGCATGTTTGCTGTATTTTTTCATTTTACAACCCATTTATTATTACTTATAGCCCATTTCTTATTACTTATAGCACATTTTCTGGGCAAGCCCGAATGCATCCCTCCTCGTCTTGAAAGATTTCCTGCCTAGCAGGACATAGTAAAGCAAGTAGGCCTACGTTTGTTATTCTGCAAAAACAAAATAGTTGGGCTAGCCATTTTCAGAAGGGATTTTTATTTCTGTGCCCCTGGTTCCTTAGCTCTACTCATTCATCCCCACGCTATTAAGTTTTGCTCAATTTTCCCCACTCCCTTGCCCGAAACCCTCAGAACAGGTTACAATGGACGTTGCCGCCGGGTTAATGCCTTTGACCGTTAACTCTGACGGGTGGGGCCGCGTATACGTGGGCACATGCAACTGACCGCGGTCGTGAGGTAGCACGTGTCCATGGGACATGGGCCGAAACGTCCCATCGTATAAAGAGGGGAACCACCTCCCGGCGCGTCGCCACTACCATTTCCCCCCAAATCCCCTCCATGCCGCATCGTCTTCCTCTTCCCACCGGCGTCGTCTCGCTCTCCTCCGCTGCCTCCACCGCACCGTCTCGCTCCCCCCCATCGCATCCTCTTCCTCACTTTCATCGCCTCCATTTGTCCGATGGCCAAAGCTCGTGGCGATGCCGACGTAGCGGCCAAAGATGTGGTGAAGCAGCAGGGCGCGGTGACCATGGATGTCGGCGGCGTCCATAGCGATGTGGGGAAACTTGCAACCACTGCGGATGTGGGGAAGGAGGTGGCGGGCTCCGCCTTAGTGCTCCAGAAGGTGACGGTGACGAGCGGCATAGTCCATCCTGATACCCCCCATGCGCGGCCCGGCGAGGAGCAGGAGGTATTTGCACTTGCTTTGCTTTACAATATTAGCTTGTAGAGTTAGTTGCATTGGTTAGATTGTGGATTCATACGGTAGTTCGGATGGTTAGAGTAGTTGGTTTGACGGATGGGCCGGGGTGATGGGGGTTTTTGTACTAGGGTTTGTTGGATAAATTCATTACAAAAAGATAGATCTGTTTATTAGATGTGCTTCAATGCTACACAGATGTATGCTTATTAGATTTGTTTTTGATGCTCACATATTAGTTTTTTTAATGCTACATGCATGTATGCTTATTAGGTTGGGTACCTATTAGATTTGTTTTTGAATGAGATTGGGGTTTTGAATGTCATATGCCCAAATGGAATCCATTGATTAAGAAGTTATTTGATTCATTAGTATATACATTTGTCCACAATATGTCGTTATATTAGCTTTGTTGTTCAATGTGTGTGCATGACAATGGAAAATGCAAATAGGATCATAGTATGTTGGGAGTATATTAATAGCCCTATGATCAATGTGTCATGTGTGCATATCTAAATTTTCAATTGGCCACTAGTGATGGTTGTAATTGTATATTCAGGAGGATGATGGTTGGGGTGGGGGAGAAAGAGGAAGCTGGCCCAGTACGACCCGTACGATCTAGAGCTTAGTGACGATGAAGAATATGAGGTAAGCCTACTTGAAATTTGGATTGTTCATTTAGTTCCTTTGACATGGTGTATATATCCCATGAATCTATAGTGTATTAATGCAATTCATTCATGTGTGCAATATGATTTTCGAGATGATGTATACAAGGGTAACGCCGCGTCCTTCACAGCCAAGGAGGTGGAGAAGATCAAGGCCAAGGGAGGTGCTTCTTGCTACAACCGTAAGATCAAGAAGTGGCGCTGCCCCTACTGCACCACCAAGCCAAAGACAAAGGATGGACGCTTTGATCACCTTCTGTCTCATGCGGAGGATGTATCGATTGGCGGGGAGGACTACATGATCAGGGGGCAGCATGGTGCCCTTGCGAAGGTCGTGACTCCGGCGTGGTGTGATGATGTGATGCTATGATGAACTAAATCTTTATCTTTTGGGTTACTTTGGGAATGGGTATCATAAAGTAAATTCATTATTTGACAAAATAAAGTATTCTTTTTTCATTTTGGGACAGGGCATCCCTAATACCTTTGTCGTACTCTCGTGCAATGACAAGTGAATAAACACTCATCATGAGAATAACACATCCAGCATGGAAAATATTGGCCACCCCTCACCGCCTCGCGAGCGGTACATGCAAACAAAAGGGAAATTTATTTTGAAAATTAGAGATGGCACATACAAATTTTCTTAGAACGGCAAGGAAATACCACATATAGGTAGGTATGCTGGACTCATATGGCCAAATTGGGATAAAGGATTTTGGATGCACAAGTAGAGATCATACTTAGTGCAAAATGAAGTCTAGCAAAAGACTGGGAAGCGACCAACCACGAAACAAATAATCTCATAAGCGAACATTGAGCATAAATAACACTGAATAATGCACCACAAGTAGGATATAATTTCATTGCATAATTATTGACTTTCGTGCTTGCATAGGGAATCACAAACCTTAACACTAGTATTCTTACTAAAGCACAATTACTCATCAACATGACTCACATATCATATCATCATGTCTCCAAACTATTACAAGGAATCAAGTTTATTTTGTCCAATGATCATCATGACATGTTTTTATTATATCCTTCTTGGATATCTATCACTTTGGGACTGATTTTCATGTGTTGCTTTTGATAAGCTCAAACAAATATAAGTGAAGATCATGAGCATAATTTTTTCTTCATTCTCTCAAAATAATATAAGTGAAGCAAGAGAGAATTTAGTTAAAATTTTACTAACTCTCAAATAAATCTAAGTGAAGCAAGAGAGTATTTCTTCAAAAATACTAAGCACACCGTGCTCAAAAATATATAAGTGAAGCACTAGAGCAAGTCCTAGCTCAAATTATTTTAAGTGAAGCATAGAGAGCTATTCTAACAAGTCATGGCATAATTTTGGATATCTCAAATAGGTGTGTACAGCAAGGATTGATGACTTAAAAAGTAAAACAAATCAAGCAAAGACTCATATCATACAAGATGCTCCAAGCAAAACACATATCATGTGACGAAAAAATATAGTTTCAAGTGAAATACCGATAGCTGTTGGAAGAAAGCGGGGATGCCATTCGGGGGCATCCCCAAGCTTAGTTGGTTGCTCATCTTTGGATTAATAGCTTGGGATGCCGGGGCATCCCCAAGTTTAGGATCTTACATCCTTCCTTCATCTATCGTAAGATAACCCAAAACCTGCAAACTTCAATCACACAAAACTTCAACAAAACATTCATGAGATCCGTTAGTGTAAGAAAGCAAACCACTACTATAAGTATTGTATCAAACCAATTCATATTTTTTTTTTGTATTATATCTACTGTATTCCAACTTTCTATGGCAAAAACTCATCAAAGAATACCATAGAGCAATCAAAATAAGCACACAACACAAAGAAAACAGAATCTGTCAAAAACATAACAGTCCGTAGTAATCTGGAAGTTTCGAAAACTTCTGGATCTCTAAAAATCTTGAAAAAATAGGGACACATGAGCAATTTGTATATTAATCTTATGCAAAAAGTATAAACTAAAAATCACTTTTCTGTAAAAAATGGAGAATTTTTCTCGTGAGCTCAAAGTTTCTGTCTTCTTCAGCAAGATCAAACAGCTATCACCCAAGAAGATCCTATCGGTTCTACTTGGCACAAACACTAATTAAAACTCAAAAAACACAATCATACCAGTAGCATAATTGTGTAAACACTCAAGAACAGCAATCAAAAAGCAAAAATAAATTCTATTCATTGGGTTGCCTCCCAACAAGCGCTAACGTTTTACGCCCTTAGCTAGGCATAATACCAAGATTTCAAGTATTGTCATCCTTGTTGGATGTTCCATAAGTTGTCCTCATTATTGATTCATAAGGAAATTCTATCTTGGTTTTTGGGAAGTGTTTCATTCCATTCCTCAAGGGAAATTGGGATTTAATATTCCCTTCTTTCATGTCAATCACCGCACCAATAGTGTGCAAAAACGGTCTACCAAGTATAATAGGGCAAGACGGATTGCAATCGATATCAAGAACATTCAAGTCTATGGGTACATTGTTCCTATTTGCAAGAATAAGAACATCACTGATCCTTCCCAAAGGCTTTTTAATACTGGAATCCTCCAAATGCAAATTGAAAGAGCAATCTTCAATATTGGTAAAACCAAGAACATCGCAAAGATATTTCAGAATAGTGGAAACACTAGCACCCAAATCACACAAAGGAAAACACTCATAATTTTTAATTTTGATTTTGATAGTGGGTTCCCATTCATCATGCAAATTTCTAGGAACTGAAACTTCTAATTCCAACTTTTCTTCAAAAGCTTTTATCATATCATCAACAATATGCTTAGTAAAAGCTTTATTTTGTTCATAGGCATGGGGTGAATTAATCATGGATCGCAACAAAGAAATACAATTAATCAAGGAACAACTATCATAATTAAAGTCTTTGTAATAAAAAATAGTGGGTGCATCACTAGTTAAAGTCTTGACCTCTCCAGATCCACTTTTATCAAAAATTTCAACAAGATGTTCACCCTCCGAAATATTGGGACGCGTTCTACCTAAAGTTGACTCTTCTTCAGTCCCTTTATCATCAAGTTGAACTTTACTAAACAGAGAATCAATGGAAGAAACACCAATAATTTTAATGTCTTCATCATTCTTATGAAAGCAATCACTAGAAAACACATTTTCTAAAAATTCTCGTTTAGCTCTAAGCATGGCGGTTCTTTTCTTACTTTCATCCATAGAAACATGAAGAGCTTTAATTGATTCTTCAACTTTAGGCAGAAAAAATTTCACCTTGAGATCTTCCACATCATGAGGAATCCTATCAATACTCCTAGACATATCATCAATCTTATTCAATTTTTCTTCTATGGAAGCATTGAAAACCTTTTGAGTATTGATAAATTCTCTAATATTAATCTCTAGATCACAGATATTCCTATTATTCTTGTAAGATTGATTTCCATAGGAATTACCATAATTATTAGAGGAATTCTAGGAAAAGGCCTAGGATTAAAATTACCTCTATAAGCATTGTTATTAAAATTATTTCAAGAGATAAAGTTCACATCTATAGCATCACTAGTTTTCTCAATCAAGGTAGACAAATGCATATCATTAGGATCAATAGGAGCACTTTTACTAGCAACCATTTTCATAAGAGCATCGACTTTCTCATTCAAAGAATCAATCTTAACCGAATTAATCTTTTTGCTTGTAGGCGCCCTTTCGGTATGCCATTGCGAATAATTCATCATAATATTTTCAAGCAATTTGGTGGCTTCACCCAAGGTGATTTCCATAAAAGTGCCACCAGCGGCGGAATCCAAAAGATTTCGAGAAACAAAATTTAATCCCGCGTAAAAAAATTGTATGATCATCCAAAGATTTAACCCATGAGTTGGGCAATTCCTTAGCATCATTTTCATCCTTTTCAAGATTGTGCAACATGCTCATGTTGAAGTTGCTTGAAATTCGTGATTTGGGTTCTAAGTGATATAATTTTTGCGGGTGGAAAATATTTAGTGATAAAAGCATCTTTGCATTTGTTCCAAGAATAAATGCTATTGTGAGGTAAAGAAGAAAACCAAATTTTTTGCGTGATCTCGCAAAGAAAATGGAAACAACTTCAATTTCGCAACATCATTGTCCACATCTCTTTTCTTTTGCATATCGCATAATTCCACGAAGGTATTGAGATGGGACACGGCATCATCATTAGGAGTGCCAGAAAATTGATCTTTTATGATAAGATTCAACAAAGCGGTATTAATATCACAAGTCTCCGCACTAGTGACGGGAGGAGCAATCAGAGTGCCAATAAAATCATTGTTGTTGGTATTGGAAAAATCACACAACTTAGTGTTCTCTTGCGTCATTTTTGAGCAATTGTAAACAAGAACACAAGTGGCGATAGATCCGACCGGAAAAACGGCAAACGTAAAAAGAGGGCGAATAAAACGGCAAATATTTGTGAAGTGGGGGAGATGAAAACGAGAGGCAAATGGCAAATAATGTAATTGCGAGGAGATGATATTTGTGATTAGGAACATGGTATATGCTGAACATGCTCCCCGGCAACGGTGCTAGAAAATTCCTTTTGATGGCTACTAAAGCTATGTTGGTTTTTGTGGCACCCATGAGAGCGACCGGTTTACCTTGCATTGCCAGCTCAGAGACCTTGTCTTCTAGCAACACACAACATCTTGGTATAGAAAACAATCGCTTTATTGATATTAGCGGCGCATAGTTTTACATTACAACAAGTAGCAAGGCCAAGGGGCACACTCGGTGCGGCTAGACAATATGTACATTATTTAATGAACATAAAATACATCGGTCATAAAAACTACGCAACAGCGGAACAACTTCGTAGCGGAACTCCATCTCACAGGGACACCGATGTGGACACGGTCTAGACTCGGACGGCACTCCTTTCCAGCAAAACTTTCCTGAAATCTGGCATGACACGCCAGGTCAGTACATTGAATGTACTTGCAAGCTTACAACAAACAAAATCATAATGACAAACAATATCATGATAGTTATTCAATTGTTAAAATGGAGCACAATACGTGAATATACATACAACTAACATGCTGTGCTCATGCCTTTGTGAAAACAGACCCTTGGTCTGACTTACCCATGGTGATTTTTATTAAACTATAAACTTGTTCATCTCAACAGGACATAAATCGTGATCTTTCCGGCGATCACAACCCTGGCCATACTTGGTCTCAAATCATCTCGGTGGCTCTTCCACTATTTTTACAGTACAAAAATTTAGAACTTAGGGAGCAAAATTTTATTATATGTTGACCCATGGTGTGACTTACTTTCGAGCGTGTCTGTGACCGTGGACTCGGCTATCGATATATTACTTACACTCTGCAGAGGTAGTGCACTGTACCCACACCACATAACCCATGGCCTCGCTTTCCCATTCGGGTGGACCAACGGCGTTCCGACAAAACTCTTCCATTGCCATGACACTCTCCTGGCCACTCCGACTCATTCCCCACTGGAATAGTCCTGGGTGGCCCCGTGCCTACCAAAGGCACACCGACCATCGTCGTGGCCAAACAGAAACTGTCCCAAACGGGGACTCGGTACCATAAACTTAACAATGTGCACACAAGGTTATGTCTGCTTACCGGGACAGGGTACCGCATGCTCATAACCTTCCCTATTAGGAGGTACCGACCAGAGGCATGACAACGGACCGAATAAAGACCTTCCCATAAAGGCAAATGTGGTTGCACTGGGAAAAACTCAATTCAGTGGCACCATGACCCGGTCAACAATTTATTCAAGTTGAGTTATTAACAGGTTCAACTTAAAGAGCATAAATAATTGGTGTCATAAACTGCCATGGAAATGCAACATACCAAATGCATTACAAAAATAACTAGGTCAACTTTACTTAACTAAATGCAAGCATCACAACTTCCAATATTATTCCGGTTATGCTTTACTTTCAATTAAAAACAGAAAATATTCTAGCAAAATTTTACCATAGTTCTTATGTAAGAAAAATAACTTCACATAGCTATTTATATGCATATCCATATTAGTTCTCCATCATCAAACTTTCTTCTAGCTATCATATTAACTTAAGCCAACTTCCAACTTTCTGTGAACTAAATAATACAACTAAATATAGCAACCAACAGAATGTAAATAACAAAAATATTTCATGTGCATACATTAAATCATTTATTCAAGTTGGAAAATCACAAATACTCAAAAGGGCACCATGAAAAATGTTGCTGTGGCTTGCCTTAGTGCAAATGAGGTTCACAAGCCTCCTGGTGATCCTCAAGACAAGCTTCACCTTCTGAAAATAATTAAAAGTACAAAAAGAAAATATCAAGAACCATTCAAAAATTCACCAAAAAATCTACACATCCACAAATAGTCTCATTTTTTGGTGTGCTTCAAGATTTCTTTACAAATAACACAATGCAAAAAGAATCAATTCATTTGGACTTATGGTTAAAAAGTTATTGCAATTTGAAGTGTTCTGGAATATATTTAAATTTGGAATTTAAATAAACAGACTGAACAGGGGGTGACGTCGAAGGCGTAAAGGCCCAGGGCGCCACCACTCGTACCGCTTCGCACGGGTACAGAGAGGCTGAGTAGCAGGCCCCGCTAGTCAGGTGAGGGGGAGAGAGGGAGAAGAACAGGGGCGGCTGCTGCCTCGCCGGAGCGCACGCCGGCGACGCGAGCTCCTTGGCCAAGATGGGAGGGATAGATCGACAGAGGAGGTCGAGGCGCGCCTGCCCGTACCCGTAGAGTAGCTAGGGGTGGTTAAACAACGTCGGAAATGGCCTCGCAGGCGGAGGCAGAATAGGATGGTCGCCGGAGTTGAAGAAGACGACGAGCAACGGCGACTCCAGAAGCTCCAACTAGGTGGAGCGGCACCACCAGAGAGTGGCGGAGGCTCTGGAAGAGTTGCCCTGGCCTGAGAGGGGATGGAGCTACCGCGACGACCCGAGGGGATCGCCGGCGAGCTCAAGCTCGGGGACGGCGGCTTGTGGCCTGCCCGGCCGGGCCACGAGGTTCTACGCATTTGTGGTGCGTGTGGGAGTGGAGTTGGGTGCCCGAGAAGGCTGGGAGGGGTCCTATATATGGGCGAACCGAGAGGGGGGATCGGGGCTCCGCCGGTGACACCTGGACGCTGTGCCCGGCGACGAATGGCATCAGTGAGAGGGGGAGAAGGCGACGGGGTTCACGTGGAAGCTGTGGGCGGACGGAGACGAGCATAGGGGCACTGGGGTGGCGATGAGCACAGTGCGCACCGCACTGTTGCCTTGGCCGGACCGTGCTCGTGCTCGCTGCGGCAAGCTCCAGCATTGGTGAGTGCCAGGGGGCGCTGTAGAGATCAAGACGAAGATGGTGGCGCGGTTTGGTAAGCTCTGGCAGGCGCGGAAGCAAGCACACGCGGAACAGAGTGCTCGGCGGCATCCAGAGCGCACCCACAAGCAGCCTGGCATGGTGCACACGTGTGGTCACCGCACGAACTTTGCCTACTGGCCGACTTGGTGCCAAAGATCATGTCTGGCGTGTTGTTTGTGGTAGACATGAGAGTTACCCAGGGTTAGTTTGGTTCTAGACGCAGTAGAAAGAAATTCACACGACTGGTAAGTTTCTGGACAGAAACTTTGAGAGTTTACTGAGGTAAATTGGCTAAGAGTTGGAGGCTGTGCTTTGGAGGCTAGTCCTATGTTACTAAGGTAAAGATACACAAGGAGTTTCAGAAGTAATGGAGCAAGTAAAATGGTAGTTGCTGCAGAAACTACCATTTCTGTCCAGAATAGAAAAGAATTTCTGTAGCAAAAATATTCAAAAAGGTGGTGAAATATATTTGCTCAGGAATGTGTCCTAGGGTCCAAAGAATATTTATGAATTTCCTGAGATTTTTGTGGGCCAGAAAAATTGGGGTTGCTTTGGAGCACAATGGACTTAACTAGGCTTTTGGAGGAAAAAATGTATATTTTTCAATAAAGAGAAATATTCCAATAATTATTTTAGGGTGAACCAGAGGGAAAAGATGATTTGAGATGGATATGAGGCACTTGGGTGGAAGCCAAGGGTACCCAAGTGTTTAAGTCCATATGAAAAGATTCAAAAATCCCAAGGTTCAAATTAAATCCAAATAAAATTCAGGCAAACAAAAGAGGGCAAAAATCAGGCTGTCACAAACCTCCCCCACTTAGAATGAATCTCGTCCTCGAGATTCGGTTGCTTGGGAAAACCATTACGGATAATATGCCTGTAGGAATTCTTGTTGTTCCCAGGTTGCTTCTGACTCGGTGTGATGCTCCCACTGGACTTTATAAAACTTCTTTACTTTACTGTGAGTGACCCTTTCCATTTGATCCACAATTTTGAATGTCTTTCTTCATACATTAAATCCTTTGCCAATTCTATGTCGGTCAGGCAGTCCTTTTCTCAGGCGGCGATATGCACCGCCTCAACTATGAGACATGAAACACGTTGTGCACATTGGACAATTTCGAGGGCAATTCCAACTGATAAGAAACGGTGCCCACTCGAGAAATAACTGGGAAGGGGCCAATAAATCTTGGTGCCAACTTTCTGCGAGTCTGGAATCTCTTGACTCCTTTCATAGGAGTGACTCGGAGGTATATGTGTTCTCCGGGTTCAAAACTGAGATGTTGGTGTTTTGCATCATAATAACTCTTTTGTTGGGATTTGGCCAGTTGTAATCTATCTTTGATCTCCTTGACTTGTTTCTCAGCTTCCATCATGAGGTCTATTCCGAAGATACGACTATCTCCAGTCTGAGACCAATTTAACGGGGTACGACACTAGCGGCAATATAAAGCCTCATACGGTGACATCTTTAGACTGGTTTGGAAACTGTTGTTCTAGGAGAACTCGTCGTAAGGCAGACAATCTTCCCATTTAGATCCTTGGGCCAAGATGCAAGCTCGCAACATATCTTCAAGTATTTGGTTTACCCGCTCTGTCTGTCCATCAGTCTGAGGATGATAAGCTGTACTGTATTTCAGGGCTATCCCCAAGGCTTGATGCAGACGTGTCCAGAAAGCAGAGGTAAAGAGTGAACCTCGGTCGGAAGTGATGGTTCAAGGTACTCCATGCAGACTGACTATTCTGGACACATACAGTTGTGCAAGTTGGTCTGCTCGATATGTGGTCTTGACCGGGATAAAGTGAGCTACCTTGGTTAGAGTGTCCACTATGACCCATATTGCATCATTGCCTCACTGAGTCTTGGGTAGTCCTATGATGAAATCCATGCAGACGTCATCCCATTTCCATTGCGAAACTGGCAGCAGTTGAAGAAGTCCGGCTGGCTTCTGATGTTCTGCCTTTACTTTGTTGCATATGTCGCAACAAGCCACAAAATAGGCAATGTCTTTCTTCATTCAATCCCACCAGAATATTTGGCGGAGGTCTTCATACATTTTTGTACCCCCAGGGTGAATAGAGTACGAGGATTCGTGTGCTTCTGACAAGATTTTATTTTTCAGGTCCGACTGATTTGGTACACAAATCCTCTCACGAAATCGGAGAGTCCCAAAGTGATCCTTTGAGAAATCAGAGGTACGTCCTGCCAGCATATTCTTGGCATGCTTTTGTAGGACAGGATCGTCTGGCTGGGCCTTGCGGATTTCTTCCTCAAGTGTGGGGGTAACTTCCAAAGTATTAGCGAGACTAGCCTCAACGATGTTCAGGTGGAGTTGAGCAATCTCCTCTTGAAGTTTAGTGGGTAAAGATTTTAATATGACATTTAGGCTGACCGGCTTCCGACTGAGTGCGTCAGCCACCACGTTGGCTTTACACGGGTGGTAATTTATTCCAAGATCATAATCCTTAACTAGCTCAAGCCACCTACGCTGATGGACATTTAAATCTGACTGAGTAAATATATACTTAAGACTTTTGTGATCGGTTAAAAATTGGCATTTCTTCCCGATGAGATAATGCCTCCATATTTTGAGAGCAGGCACCACCGCAGCCAATTCCAGATCATGAGTAGGGTAATTTCCTTCGTGCGGTCACAGCTATCGTGATGCATATGCCACTACCTTGCCATCTTGCATAAGTACACAACCGAGTCATTGTCTGGATGCGTCATAGTATACATCAAAACTGCGATAGATGTCTGGAAGAGTTAATACGGGTGCGGTGGTCAGCCGTATCTTTAGCTCACTGAAACTTTTCTCACAGTCATTAGTCCATTCAAACTTCTTATCCTTTTTGAGTAGCTCTATCATGGGTTTGGCAATCTTGGAGAATCCTTCAATGAAACGATGATAATATCCAGCCAGTCCAAGGAAACTCCTAATCTGAGATACTGTTGTGGGTGGCAACCAATTGAGCACATCTTTTACCTTGCTTGGGTCCACGGCTATGCCCTCGGCGGATAGCACGTGTCCAAGAAATCCAACTTGTTTGAGCCAAAACTCACATTTACTGAATTTGGCATAAAGCTGATGGCCGTGGAGTCGTTGTAACACTGCTCGGAGATGTTCTTTGTGATCCCCTTCACTTTTTGAATATATAATTATGTCGTCGATAAAGACTACCACGGACTTATCGGGGAAATCCATGAATACTTTGTTCATCATGTGCATGAAGAATGTAGGGGCATTGGTGAGACCAAAGGACATAACTGTATATTCATAAAGACCATATCGAGTGGTGAATGCGGTCTTAGGAATATCTTCCCTTTTAATCTTCAGCTGATGATGTCGGTGTACTAAGGTAGGGGTACCCTAGTACCCCAACTTGTGCACGGGCAGCGGCAGCTCCCCGCGGCAGGGTTCACCACGCGCGTGCCGGAGACCTTCCTGCCCCTTATCTAGCCATTCAAAAACAAAGTATACAAGACAGAAGACCAAGACCCCGGCAAGAGGAGCTTGCCGGGAAGGCCGTCCCAGGCTCGAGATTGCGTAACTAGCACGAGGCCCTGGCGAGAGGAGCTTGTCAGGACGAATAGAAGATTTTATCTTAGAAGACCCGGCAAGGGCTCGGGGAGCGGCAAGCTTCCGGGCCCGGCAAGGTCGAGATCCCCGGCAAGGTGCTTGCCGGGGGAGGTGCGCTGTGTGCCCGCGCTCCAGCTCATCGGCCCACGCGTCGCCCTGGGGCCACTCCAGGGACGCGTGGCGGATGGCTGTGCAGCCTGGGGGACACGGTGGCACTCCACGGCAGAGGATCCATCGCCGTGGCAGACGGAGACGCAACGGCGGGAGCTTTTGGGGTCGACGGCGACGGGCATTAAATGCCCTTGTCCCCCACTGTTAAAGTAGGTATAGACCACTGTTCTGTACTGTAGCTCCACTGTTCCCGCACTATTACAACTACCACCTCTTTTACATTTTTACCCCTTTCTCCTACGTTGACACCTGTCGGTGACCCCTTGCACTATAAAAGGAGGCCCATGCACAACGTGGAGGGGGTTCGAAACCTAGATTACTCTCACGCACGGTGTAGCTGCTTCTTCAAGCTCCCGAGCGCTCAACTCAATACACAACCAAGCAGGAGTAGGGTTTTACGCATCCGTGCGGCCCGAACCTGGGTAAAAACTGCCCGCGCGTCTGCCTCGATCTGCTCTTCGTGCTCCCTCCGCCCTCGTACCGCACAGACAAGGGGCTCCGGTCCCATAGGTGTTCGTGGCGGACAGTTTCCCCCGACATCTTTGGCGCGCCAGGTAGGGGGCGTCGAGGTTGTGCGAACCTGATCCGGCGTTCGCGCGGGCGCAATCTTCATTAACCTCTCCAAGTTTCGTCAACAACTCCATCAGCGACAACTCCATGGCCCCGAAGAAGAAGCCTTCGGAGGTCGGGGGCCCGTCTGCGTCTCATCCGCCGCCACCAGAGCCAACGGTGGGCGGGGGAGACGCCGTCGGAAGGGTGGTTGCCGGCGAGGACACTCACGGTGCCACCAGATCCAAGAACAGGACGGACGACCGGACCTCGGTCTCCGTGGACGCGCCACGTCCATCGCAACATACGACGACCCCGCAGCGCCATGCCACGGGAGGTGGTATCCGCTTGCTGGGACAAGGCCATACTGAAGGTTCGCGGGACGCCCCGGACCCCCGTCCGGGCACAAGCAAAGCGAAGGCGCCGGCACGGGACCCCGCTCCTTCTAACGTCGTTAGAAGTCCGAGCGTATCCCGCTCCTCGCACCGCTCGCCCGCGTTCCCCACTACTCCGGCAGAAGCGCTCGCAAGGGCGCAGCTGCTCCTCGATTTTCCTCCAGCGGCCGACAAGGCCGAGGAATGGAGGGCCACTATCCGGAGCCTGATAGACTTCGCCAACAACGACTCTCCGCAGCAGCCGTCGGCCTCACGGCCGCGGCAGGCCGAGAAGACGAAGGCTATCGGCGACAAGACTGCCGGGGGTGCGACAAGCGTGCACTCCCCGCCGCAGAAGCAGAAGACGCCGCCCCGCCGGAACAACCCCGATGACGGCTCCACAGCCTCGTCGGACCCGCGGGCCCGTCGGGACCAGCGCCAGGTCCTCGACGACCGGCGAGATGAAGACGCTCGGACCACGATCGAGCGCCGCCGAGAAGCTCGGCGACAATCCGACAAGAGAGCTGGGAACGCTGTCGACGCACCCGCGCCCGGTGAACCAGGCGACTTGCCGTATGCGGCAGGCTGCCCTGCGTTCACCCGCGAGCTGCGGCGCGTCCAGTGGCCCAGCATGAAGAACTTTAAGCCCGACGTACCGCCCTCGCCAAGTTCATGGCAGCTTCCCACTATGCCTACAACGTGCTGAAGATGCCGGGGCCGATAAGCGTCATCACCGTCCACAGCGACAAGAAAGATGCGCTTATTTGCGCCGACAAGATTTACCGGGATGCGGCAGCTGCGGCCGAGAAGGATACTCTTGCCGCTGAAGCTCCCGGGGGGAAGAAGGCGAAGACCAAGTCCGGCAAGTGCTCTGGGACACACTCCGGCAACCGCACCTCTTCGGAGTGCTGCGCCGCCGTCGAGGACGTTCCATCGAGCTCCACCGGCAAGAGCAAGAAAGGAATGGCTGCTCCTCCGGCAACCAAGAAGGTGTCCGCAAAGGAGGATGGCACTGGTGGTACCTTCACCATCAGCGCCACCCTTGACAGCAAATAGGAAAGCGCGCTCGTCGCCTTCCTGCGGGCGAATGTCGATGTGTTTGCTTGGCAACCATCTGACATCCCCGGTGTTCCCAGGAAGGTGATTGAGCACAAGCTTGCTGTCTGCCCTCATGCGCGGCCCATCAAGCAAAAAGTGAGGAAGCAAGCCGTGGAGCGCCAAGAGTTCATCAACGAGGAGATCAAGAAACTAGAGGCAGCAGGCCTAGTTAGAGGTGTGATCCATCCGACGTGGTTGGCAAACCCAGTCGTCGTGCGCAAAGCTAACGGGAAGTGGAGGCTGTGTATAGACTTCACTGATGTCAATAAAGCATGTCCCAAGGATCCCTTCCCTTTGCCGCGCATTGACCAGATCGTTGACTCCACTGCCGGATGTGAGCTACTCTGTTTTCTTGATGCATACTCAGGCTATCACCAGATTTTCATGGCTAAGGAAGATGAAGAGAAGACTGCATTTATCACTCCATGTGGCACATATTGCTTTATCCGCATGCCATTTGGACTGAAAAATGCAGGCTCCACTTTTGCAAGGGTAGTGTACACTGCTTTTGAGCCACAGATCCACAGGAATGTAGAAGCCTACATGGATGACATCGTGGTGAAGAGCAAGAGCAAAGAAACACTGATTCAAGACTTAGAAGAAACGTTTCAGAACCTGCGCAGGATACAGCTCAAGCTGAACCCCGAGAAGTGCGTCTTTGGAGTTCCCTCCGGCAAGCTTCTCGGGTTCTTTGTATCACAAAGGGGGATTGAAGCCAATCCCGACAAGATCAAAGCCATCGAGCAGATAGAAGCCCCGAAGCGCGTCAAGGATGTCAGAAGGCTTGCAGGTTGCGTTGCTGCTCTCAGTAGGTTCATTTCAAAATCCGCGGAACGCGCCCTACCTTTCTTCAAAATCTTGAAGAAGGCAGGTCCCATGAAGTGGACTCCGGAAGCGGAGGCGGCGTTGCAGGATTTGAAACAGTACCTGTCCTCCACTCCTATACTTGTCGCACCTAAACCACAGGAAAAGTTGTTGCTATACTTAGCGGCAACCAACCAGGTGGTTAGTGCTGCGTTGGTAGCAGAGAGGGAGTCCGACAAGGAGCCAGCGTCACCGGCAAGCGAATCTAGCGACAAGCAGGGGGCTGTCCCGACAAGCTCTGGCCCCGACAAGGAAGACTCTGCGCAGGAACAAGGAGAGGTGCGGAAGAAGATGGTGCAGCGCCCAGTATATTTTGTAAGTTCCCTTCTCCAGGGAGCTAGATCAAGGTACTCCGGTGTGCAAAAATTGCTTTTCGGCCTCCTCATGGCCTCGAGGAAGCTGCGCCACTACTTCCAAGCCCATGAGATAACAGTGGTCACTCGCTTTCCGTTGAAGAGGATATTACACAATCCAGAGGCAACAGGCAGGATCGTCGAGTGGGCACTGGAACTGTCAAGCTTCGGACTCAAATTTGAAAGTACTTCAACCATTCAGAGCCGAGCTTTGGCAGAGTTCATTGCTGAGTGGACCCCAACGCCAGAAGAAGAAGTTCAAGAAACGAGCGTACCCGTGCAAGAAGCGACAAGTGAATGGGTAATGTATTTTGACGGTGCCTTTTCGCTGCAAGGCGCCGGTGCCGGCGTGGTACTCATCGCGCCCACCGGAGAGCACCTCAAATATGTTATCCAGATGCACTTTCCCAGGGAGCAAGCGACAAACAACACTGCAGAATATGAAGGCTTGCTTGCCGGCCTCAGGATTGCGGCCGAACTTGGGATCAGGAAGCTGATTGTGCGGGGCGATTCTCAGTTGGTGGTCCGACAAGTCAACAAGAGCTACCAGAGCCCTTTGATGGAAGCATATGTAGATGAAGTGAGGAAGCTTGAAGAACACTTTGAAGGTCTGCAAATGGAGCACATCCCGAGAGCTCAAAATGAAATTGCAGATGGCCTTTCAAAGTGTGCTGCGATGAAGCTACCTGTGGAACCAGGGACCTTTTTGCTCAAGCTGACTCAACCATCAGTTACACCATCAATTGGGCAGTCCAAGAAGAGAAAGTTGGTCTCCGGCGACTACTTGCCGGCGGATCTTCCTGAACCCGCCGCCAAAGTTCCCAAGATCAACAACAACGCTGAGGAACAGTTTGCTCCTGCAAGCCCTCGGGCTTGTGCAGTTGAAGCAAGTGTTCCCGACAAGCCTCGCCCCGGCGAGCTTGCCGGGGGACCGTCAGCTCCGACAGGACCAGGGGTCTTTGCCGTGGAAGCTGGGGTTCCCGCAGCGGCCCTCGAGCCTTTAGTCCTTGCCGTCGAGCCCCGGGCTCCGGCATGGGCACAGCAGATCGTCCGTTTTCTGCAAACTGGAGAACTTCCCGACGACCCTCAAGAGATAGAGAAGATAACCAGGCAGTCAAGTATGTATCAGTTTGTGGATAACGAGCTGTACAGAAGAAGACTCAATGGTGTCAGGTTGAAATGCATCTCCAGAGAAGATGGACAGAAGCTGTTGGCAGAAATACACGGAGGCACATGCGGCCACCACGTTGGCGCAAGGGCACTTGCCGGGAAAGCTTTCCGGCAAGGGTTCTTTTGGCAAGAAGCCCTCCAAGATGCAGCTGCACTAGTAACCAAGTGTGAAGCGTGCCAGTTCCATGCAAAGCAAATACATCAGCCAGCTCAAGCTCTCCAAACAATCCCTTTGTCATGGCCCTTCTCGGTCTGGGGGCTCGATATCCTCGGCCCTTTCCCTCGCGCTGTCGGGGGCTTTGAGTACTTGTACGTTGCAATCGACAAGTTCACAAAGTGGCCAGAAGTGGAGCCAGTGAGAAAGGTGACAGCACAGTCAGCAGTCAGGTTCTTCAGGTCGATTGTTTGCCGTTTCGGGATCCCTAACAGGATCATCACCGACAACGGTACACAATTCACTAGTCGCACCTTCATGCAGTACGTCCAAGACCTTGGCGCCAAGGTCTGTTTCGCTTCTGTTGCTCACCCGAGGAGCAACGGCCAAGCGGAGAGGGCAAATGCTGAAGTGCTGCGCGGACTCAAGACAAGGACCTTTGACAGGCTGCGCAAGTGCGGAAGGAATTGGATAGAGGAGCTCCCGGCGGCTCTTTGGTCAATCAGAACGACACCAAGTCGAGCCACCGGACAGACACCTTTTGCTCTAGTCTATGGAGCAGAAGCAGTTCTCCCCACGGAACTCGTATACGGATCTCCTCGAGTACTCGCTTATGATGAGCTCGAGCAAGAGCAACTGCGGCAAGATGACGCATTGCTCCTTGAGGAGGGACGTCTCCAGGCTGCTGTACGAGCTGCTCGATACCAGCAAGCTTTGCGCCGCTACCATAGCCGCAAAGTCAAAGCCAGGAGTCTCGAGGAAGGCGACCTTGTTCTTCGGCGTGTTCAGTCCGCCAAGAATTCCAACAAGTTGACGCCGAAGTGGGAAGGCCCTTATCGGGTGAGACAAGTTACGAGGCCCGGCGCTGTCCGCCTCGAGACCGAAGAAGGCTTACCGGTGAGCAACTCCTGGAACATAGAGCATCTTCGCAAGTTTCACCCCTAAGGCGCGGTTGCCGTGATCCGTTCCGGCAACCACCTTTTGTACAAGCCTTGCCGCTGTTGCATGTAACCCTTTGTACAAAGCCGGGCGCAGACCCCGTGCATCAGTAAAGATTTCGTGTTTTCGCATCGATTGCCTTTGCATGCTTCTCTTTGCTATTCGCATGTTTTATTTGGCATTTGATGCAACACTTAGACATTCGGTAAGCACTATTACGCCGAAAGGCAATATGCTTGTTTCCCTCTCCTTTTCCTTTTTCTCTTAAGCAGAAGGAACGTTCCTCGCGCACAAGTTTGCCGGGGGGGAAGGAGGTGGAGGAGGAACTAAGTGCCGTTCAAGAAAGAAGAGCCTTACCGGAAAGCAAACAACATGAGCAAGCAGCATGTGAAAGATAAGTTGTTAGAATTTGACCAGTTCAAATTTTAATTTTTGGTTGTCTTCCTTGAACAATCACACTTTTTATGGAAAACCTGTGCGCGGAGGAACCTACCCGTGGCTTGCCGCACCCTTATCTTGTCTTCGAGTCCACTCAACGATTTAAGTGAGCTGCGACAAGTGTCGCGCCCTTGCTTCGTTTCCGAGTACACTCAGCAAGCTAAGTGCGTTGCGACTTGCTGCGGCGAGGTTGCTTGCCGGCGAGGGCCTTGGCCAGCAGGCTGCTCAGCGCTCAGCGCTCGCGGCAAGGGCCCCTTTCCGGCAAGCTCCCCGGGAGCGTAGGGTGAGGAACATACAAAGTCAAAGATTGGTACAAGGAAGATAACATTGCACTGATTGATTGAAGTAAAGCAAATATCTTACAAGGACAACTTGTCGCAATGGACTAATGAGTTCGTAACATAATGTGCAGCAACGAAAAGATAAAGATAAATGGGGCCCTAGTCTACGCGGTCGCCCTCCTTCCTGCCAAGCTTTGCCACCTTGGCGATGATATGGCTGACCTGCTCCTTCAGGGCCTCCGTGTCTGCATCTGCCGGCAAGCTGCAAAGAACGTTCTTGAGGTTGATCCCCGGGTTGCGGTACACGATCTTCGTCAAGACCCGCTCCAGAGTTCCTGCGCAGAGACGGCGCGACTCCTCGGCCAGCTGCGCGGGAATGCGGTTCCGGAGACCTGCAAGGGCCGGAGCGACGCCTCTGAAGAAGAGGCTGAGCTTGGCGCTGTGCGGGAGGTCTGGATCCGGCGAGTAGATAAGATGTTCGACCTTCAAGGCAAGCAACTCCTGGTCAATGTTGGATGCAGAAGAAACCAGCTCTTCGGTCCACAGCTCAATGTTCTTGCGGAAGAGCTCGGATGCCTTGTTGGCGCTGTCCACCAAGGTCCGCTCCTTGCGGAGCTCCTCCTTCAGCTTGTCTTCTCGAAGCTTGGCGGCGTCAATTGAATCCCTCAGAGTTGAGACTTTCAGCTCCAAGTCCTCGATGGAGTCCTTGGCGGCCTTAAGCTCATCGCCCCTCTTGGACAGATTCACTTGGAGCTCCGCGTTGGTGTGGGCGTCCTTCTCGCGCTCAGTAATGAGCGCGGCAACCTTCTCGGTGCTCACCTTCATCGCCGCTTCTAGTTGATCAACCTTGGCGGCAAGCTCCTTCTTGGCGTCTTCCGCGGCAGCAGCAGCGGCTTTCGCCTCCTTCAGCTCCCCGCCAAGGGCAGCCTCGCGAGCGGCAAGGTCCTCCTCATGGGAGTCGAGATCCACCTTCCGCTGCGCGAGCTCTCCTTCTCGCCGGGACATCTCCACCCCGGCGAGCCGTTGCTGTTCTTCAGCCTCGGCTTTCTCCAAAAGCCACTCTTGATATTCACCGGCGAGACGCTCGCGCTCCTCCGCCACCTCGCGGAGGCCCGCCTTGTGGGCAGCGCTGAGCTCCGCCGCACGCTTCTCCATTTCGGCGGCGGCCTGGGCAGCAAGGGCTTCCCGGGAGGCAAGCTTCGCCTGCCTGGCCCGGTAAAGGGCCAGGAGTTGGTGGAGAAGCTTTTCCTCCTCGGGCCCATCTCCTTCGCCGGGCGCCTCGACGACTGTCAGACCCGCGGAGGCGAGGACTTCTCCGTCAAACGCCTCGCCCTCCGCGGGAGCTCTTGATGAAGACCCCCAAGGCACTTGGATAAAGACGCCATTGGGAGCACGAAGATAGTACGCCTGCTTCTCGCCGGTGGAGGGGCCGGCGGCCGGCGTAGCATCCGGTGCTCCCGCCACCTCCGGGTCGGCGGTGCGGTCGCCGTCCCCCTCCCCGGTCGCGGCGTCAGCGGCCGGAGTGGCCTCCTGCGCGGCCGGCTCGGTGGCCTCGGTCGCCTCCTCGGTGGCCTCGGCCATCTCCACGACGACGGGAACGTCATCGCCGCCGCCCTGCGCGCCCTCCTCATCCTCGATATTGATGACCTCGGTCTCCATCGGCGCGGGAGGAGGAGGAGGAAGATCTAGAAGAAGAAAAAGAAGTTCAAAATCAAGCAAAGATCCAAAAAGAAGCAAAGTCAAGAAAACCAAGTACAGAACGTACCTTGGCGGACGTCCTCTGCGGCGGGCTCCCTTGCCGGGGAGCTCGGCCTTGGCGGAGTGGCCGTCCCCGCCGGGCTGCTCGCCCTTGGCGGGGTACTCTGCTTTGGCGGAGTACCCGCCCTTGGCGGAGCGCTCTCCCTTGCCGGAGAGTTTTGCCTTGCCGGGGACGGCGGGGCCTGCGGCTCCTCGGCGACGGTCTCCGGGCGCTCTTCCCGCTGCGGCTCCACCTCTGCACAAGAGAAGATAGAAGAACCAAGACATTCAAAAAAAAAAGGGGGGAAAGAGAGATCAAAGCCCTAAGCGCGCCCCGACGAGCGAAAACAGTAAACCTCTAACTTACGCTGGGGGCTGCGCTGGGGGCTACTCCCCGGAGCGGCACTCGGGTCCGGCAAGCTCGGCTCCGGTGCGATCCCGGCTTCCGCGACGGATGGGTCTTCTACGACCTCAACTGTGGACACCCTGACCCTCTTCGCGCGCTGCTCCAAGGTCCTGCAATCACAAGCAACAAGCAAAGTCAAGCGTCAGCAACAATCGAGATATAAAAATCAAGAAGGAGTAAGGTCTCGGGTCCTTACTCTTGGTCCTCCTCGTCGTCCTCGCTCAGCGCGGAGAAGTCAAACTCCACGGTGGGCGCGTCGGCGCGAGGAGCGGAGGATGAAGATTCCCTCGCGCGTTTCGGAGCCACCGGGGCTGGGGGCTGCGTAGGCCCAGCCCCTGTGGTGGCCGGCGCCCGAGAAGTGGGCGGAGCAGCTGCTCCGCTCCGAGAAGATCCTTGCCGGCTCGGGGCCGGCCTGCGGGACGCCTCTGTCGTGGTCCGCGCGCGCGGGGCCTCTGCCGTGGCCGGCACGCCGGTCGCCCTTGGCACGTCTTGGCTCGGCCGGGGAGCTGCCCGGCGAGCTGGCTGTTGCCGGGGCGCTCGCGCCTGCTCCCCCGTCGCCGCCTTGCGGAGACGCTTCAATGGGGACTGCCTCGGGCTCGCCGGGGGCGGGGAGCTTTCCGACGAGGAGAGGTCGTCGGCGTAGAGCTCGGTGGATCCGCCGGTGTCTTCCTCCTCCCCCTCCTCTCCCTCGGCCAGTTCGCTGGCCCCAGCGCCTTGCACTGCGGGCCCCTTCCCCTTGGTGGCCCCGCTTCGTCCGGCGCCTCCACCCCTCGCGGCACCCCTGCTTCCTCCGGCTGTGCCCACCATTGCCGCGGCCTCCGTCGCGATCCCATTGATCCCGGAGTGCCTCAGCGAGGGGACCCCGGCGAGCGCGTCGGGAGGGAGCTCTAGCAGCTTGCGAATCTCCTCCTTATCCGCCTGGCTGGAGGCATCCGCGGCTTCCGCCTCCGCGGGTGTGTATCCAAAGTTTCCCGCCGCCGCGGCTGCGGCGACTTCTTCAGCGCGAGAAGCCATGTAAGCAATCTCTTGGTCGGTGGTGGCCCGCGTGTGCAGCTTGAGATCGTCCGTCTTCTCCAACACCTCCGCAAGGTTGTCGTAGAACTCGAGGACGTCGATAGGCTTGGGCGCAATCCACGTGCGCTCCAATCCATGAGAGTCGCACGCGGGCATCATAGCGACAAGGCGATCCCGGGCGCTGCTGGCGCAGAGCGGCACCACTCCCCGGGGAGCACGGAAGTACTCGGGGTGTGCCGGGTCGAACTTGAAAAGTTCCCTGACCATACCCCGCAGCTCGAGTGTTGTGAAGTTAAAATTGAGGCCGGGGCGCAGCCTCATGATGTCTGCCGGGCCGCCGTATTGCCACGCCGGCCTTTTCCGGTCTTGGAGGGGGGCGATCCGGCGACGAAGAAAGTCCGCGCCCACTTCAGCGACAGACAGCGGCGCCATCCGAAGACGGAGGATTCTGACGAGAGCGATATCCAGCTTGGAATCGTCGGAATCGAAATTACTCCAATCCCTGCCGCGCACGATGGGCGATGTGCGCGGCGCGGTGAAGTGTTGCGGCCGCTCCTCGACGACCCAGCACCACTCCGCGCGCCACTCTTCCCACTTGCCGCGGAGCTCCCCCGGCAAGTAGGATAATTTCTTATTCAGCCTAAACACCCAAGAGATTCCTCCGGAGAGGGGGGCGTCGGCCTCTGCTCTAGGGATGAAAAAGTGCCTAAAGAGAGCTACGTTGGGCTGGATTCCTACGAAGTTTTCGCACATGTGTGCGAAAACGGACATGGTGAGGATGGCGTTGGGAGTGAAGTCGAGGAGGTGGAGGCCATAAGTATTCATGATATCGCAGAAAAAGTTTGAGAAGGGAGGGCACAGACCGCAGTGGAAGAAGGCTGCGAAAAAGTAATACCCGCCGGGGTAGTGGTCCTTGGCGACGGCCGGGTAGACGCGCGTGCGGGGGTGCGCTGGGGTCTCCTTGGCCCAGAACAAATAATATTTGTTCCAAAGTTCCCGCACGCCGAGCTTCGGCGCGAAGACAATGTGCTCCTTCCGGTACGCGGCGAGCTTCGCCGCCTGATCTGACTTCTCCCGCTTGGACTTCTCCGACTTCGCCTTGTCGGTCTTTGGGGCCATGGCGGATGCGGTGGAAGGAAGGGGACGAAGAGCTTGGTGGTGGCGGAGGAGTAGAGGCAAAGCGCAGAGGAATCTGAGGAAGAAGACGATGGCAATGAGTGCGCAGGGAGGGGAACCGCGCCGCTCTCTCTGCTTTTATGGGAGAGTGGGGGGCGTTTCGCCCTTCCCATTAAAGAAATCGTGGGCACGTCCCATCCCACGGCGCCGCAATCGACGCGTGCCGTTGCCGTGGGGTGCGGCGGATATGGAAGTGGATTCGGCGCGCCGCGGGCCGCGGGTGCCCGTGCACTGTTTTGGGCCTGGCCCAACAGCGCTCGGCACCGTGTGTGGCCCAGGCCCGGGGGCTCCTGTCGGTGTACTAAGGTAGGGGTACCCTAGTACCCCAACTTGTGCACGGGCAGCGGCAGCTCCCCGCGGCAGGGTTCACCGCGCGCTTGTCGGAGACCTTCCTGACCCTTATCTAGCCATTCAAAAACAAAGTATACAAGACAGAAGACCAAGACCCCGGCAAGAGGAGCTTGCCGGGAAGGCCGTCCCAGGCTCGAGATTGCTTAACTAGCACGAGGCCCTGGCAAGAGGAGCTTGTCAGGACGAATAGAAGATTTCATCTTAGAAGACCCGGCAAGGGCTCGGGGAGCGGCAAGCTTCCGGGCCCGGCAAGGTCGAGATCCCCGGCAAGGTGCTTGCCGGGGGAGGTGCGCTGTGTGCCCGCGCTCCAGCTCATCGGCCCACGCGTCGCCCTGGGGCCGCTCCAGGGACGCGTGGCGGATGGCTGTGCAGCCTGGGGGACACGGTGGCACTCCACGGCAGAGGATCCATCGCCGTGGCAGACGGAGACGCAACGGCGGGAGCTTTTGGGGTCGACGGCGACGGGCATTAAATGCCCTTGTCCCCCACTGTTAAAGTAGGTATAGACCACTGTTCTGTACTGTAGCTCCACTGTTCCCGCACTATTACAACTACCACCTCTTTTACATTTTTACCCCTTTCTCCTACGTTGACACCTGTCGGTGACCCCTTGCACTATAAAAGGAGGCCCATGCACAACGTGGAGGGGGTTCGAAACCTAGATTACTCTCACGCACGGTGTAGCTGCTTCTTCAAGCTCCCGAGCGCTCAACTCAATACACAACCAAGCAGGAGTAGGGTTTTACGCATCCGTGCGGCCCGAACCTGGGTAAAAACTGCCCGCGCGTCTGCCTCGATCTGCTCTTCGTGCTCCCTCCGCCCTCGTACCGCACAGACAAGGGGCTCCGGTCCCATAGGTGTTCGTGGCGGACAGTTTCCCCCGACAGATGATATCCGGTTCGTAAGTCAATCTTGGAGAATACCTTGGCCCCACTGAGCTGATCGAACAAGTCATCAATTCTTGGCAGCGGATATTTGTTTTTGATGGTGACAACCTTCAGCTGACGATAATCCACACACATGCGGAGGCTGCCATCCTTCTTGCGTACAAAGAGTGTAGGCAATCCCCATGGTGAGGAACTGGGACAGATATATCCTTTCTGGAGCATTTCATCGAGCTGCTTCTTTAATTCCACTAATTCTAATGAGGGCATCTTGTAATACTTCTTGTATAACGGTGCGGTTTCGGGCACCAGATCTATTGCAAACTCAAGCTCTCGATCTGGCGGCATGCCTGTCAGTTCTTCTGGAAATACATCAGGAAATTCACTGACCACGGGAATTAATTCCAATTTAGCCACAACAGTGAATATCATTCCCTTCTTTGGTATGCTTCTGCGGGAGTAGAATTTTCTAGCCTGCCCTTTTTGACTGGTCAGAGTGACTTCTCGGGTTGCACAGTTTATACATACTTGATATTGGGTCGGCCAATCCATGCCCAAAATAACAACCAACTGTACTAACACGATGAGTATCAAGGAAGTTGGAAAGATTATTCCGTTGATATTGATTTCTAAGTCACCGCAGACCAGATTGCTCTTGATTAAAGATCCCGGGGTTTGTACCAGCATATTTTTGCCAGAAAGAGAACAAGAAAATTTGTTTTATGCAACAAAACTTCGAGAAATAAAAGAGTGGGAAGCCCCCGAGTCAAATAAAATTATTGCAGGTATGCTATTAACAGAAAACATACCAATGACTACTTCGGGGTTTTCTTGGGCTTCATCTGCGGAGAGGTGATGGACGTGCCCGGCGATGTTTTGCTGGTTCGGGTATGACTCCATGAAGTTGACTTGTGGCCGAAATAAGGCGTTCGCCTTGCTGTTCTTGGGGCACTGCCTAGCATAGTGTCCATTTTGCCCACAACTGAAACAAGAATTGTTGCGCTGACGCTCCTCGTGTACTGGGTTGGTGATAACATTCTTGACTTGGGTAGTGGTCTTGTTAACATTCTGTTGCCAATTGGGCTTGTATTCCACCTGAGTTTGCTGCCAGGTTCGAGCCTTCTGCACTGGATGCCCTTCTTTCCTTGGTTCAAACTTGCGCTTGTGCTCGTTGTTAGCAGGCCAGTTATCCAGTACGAGCTTGTGTTCTCTTTCTGCAATGAAAGCTTTATTCACCAAAGTTTGGAAGTCTGGAAAATCGAGCGTGCTGAGAGTGCACCTGAGTTGCGAATTTAATCCTCCAAGAAATCTGTCAATCTTTCTTTCTTCAGTGGCCACGTCATATAGGGAATAACGAGCTAGGTGGTTGAATTTCCGCAAATATTCACCCACAGACAGATTTCCTTGGGTGAGTGCAAGAAATTCACGCAGCTTGGTTTTCATAATTCTAGTAGGGATGTGATATTTTCGGAACTGATCCTTGAATTTTGTCCTTCATCAGCAGGCCACATGGCTTTTGTATTTTCCCACCATATGGCAGCAGCGCCTTCAAGATACTGAGTTGCATATAGAACTTTGTCCTCTTCTGCAGTACGGGCAATCTCAAGCTTTCTTTCAATGGTCCGTAACCAATCGTCAGCATCCAAAGGGTCAACAATCTGACTTAAACTGGGAGGCTGAGTTCTCTAAAAATCTGATAGCTTGGAGTGATGACCGTTCTGATTTCCATTCTGACCAACCATAGCTTGAACACTTTTTCATATCTTGAGCAAATCATTACTTCTTCTTTCCTCAAACATACGCAAAATTTGCTTAGTGGTAGGTGGATTTGGCGGTGGAGGTGGTGGTATGTACGACTCGGGGGAGTGTCCTGCCTGTCGGGCGGAGCGACGAACAGGAACATCCTCGTGAGCGCTGCTACTGTTGCCTCCCCGTGTCATCCTATTATGGATTTTTTCCAAGACAACGCACCCGAGATGAGAAACATTCAAAAGAAAATATTTGGGGAAAGCCAGCAACAAAACTCGAGGGAAAACAAAATTGCGAAGAAAGACAACGAGTAAAAGAAATACAGCTTTAGCATAATTATACAGGGACTCATACATGAAAAGTAATTAACATGCCCGGTTCAACTACTCTCATACATGAAACGAAACATCATGACTCATACAACTACATTCGTACATCAGTCTGCGAATACTCTGGAGCTCTACTGCTCTGCGGGTGCTGCGGGGTCCTCCCCTGAAGTGGACTCGGATCCTGAACTGATGAGGTTAACTGAAATCTCGGGGTTAAAGGTAACACGACGACGCTGCCTCGGAGGCTCTCCTTCTGGGGCGGGAGTAGGGTGGATCATAGGAGCTACAGGGGTAGTGAGAAGTGATATCCACTCAGCAGGTGCACTAAGAGGAGTTATGGCCGAGGCACCCGAGCTGCTGTGAGGGGTTACTGGTGAAATAGGGGAAACGAAACTGGGGACGTAAGGGGTAAATCCCATGGAGGCGGGAATGGTGACAGACCTAGTAGTGGCTAAAGCAATACGAGTGTTAGTCAACTCGCGATCCAGCTCGTGGATCATGAGATAGCTAGCAGTTATATAACGGGAAAGATGGCTAGCAACACTATCAGACTCCGAGTCAATCTTAGGGAAATGAACATGACCGTTTTCGTGTAGAGAAGGATAGTATTGGAAACCTGGGTGGTTCTGCATGCGGACCTCGCTGTGACGGAGCTCAACAAGGATCTCGAATGCAGCAAATTGGACGGCCTGCGAAGCGGTAGAAGCATAACCGCTTCGAGAGGTACGAGTGTAAGAGCTGGAGTCAGAACTGACGCGCAGAGTTACCACTACCTGATATTCATATATTGAGTCTTCTAGACGCTCCCGGTACACACGATAAACTGGGTCATCTCCATGAGGGTACAACTGATGCCACACGTTACAAAGGAGGTGCGGTGACTTGTACATCATCAGCTGCAACTGGCACGGATACGACACTGGAGCCATCTACACTCACAACCATCATTAGGTTAGCATAAAAATAAGACAAGTATATGTAAAGCAACAACCAGCTATACAGACTACTCGCACTCAACCTAAAAGCGTATCTGGCGTTTAGTTAACACATCTTAGTCTAACGTGTCCTACAGTCAGCGCGGCTCTGATACCAAGCGTTGTGGCACCCCGGATCAGAGCGACCAATTTATCTTGCGTTGCCAGCCCATAGACCTTGTCTTCTGGCAACACACAACATCTTGGTACAGAAAACAACCGCTTTATTGATATTAGCGGAGCACAGTTTTACATCACAACAAGTAGCGAGGCCAGGCGGCACACACGGTGCGGCTGGACAATATGTACGTTATTTAATGAACATAAAAGGCCTCGGTCATAAAAACTACGCAGCAGCGGAACGACTTCGTAGCAGAACTCCATCTCACAGGGACACCGATGTGGACATGGTCTAGACTCGGACGGCACTCATTTCCAGCGAAACTTTCCTGAAATCTGGCATGACACGACTAGTTAGTACATTGAATGTACTTGCAAACTCAGCAAACAAAATCATAATGACAAACAATATCATGATAGTTATTCAATTATTAAAATGCAGCACAATACGTGAATATAGATACAACTAACATGCTGTGCTCATGCCTTTGTGAAAACAGACCCTTGGTCTGACTTACCCATGGTGATTTTTATTAACTATAAACTTGTTCATCTCAACAGGACATAAATCGTGATCTTTCCGGCGATCACAACCCTGACCATACTTGGTCTCAAATCATCTCGGTGGCTCTTCCACCATTTTTACAGTGCAAATATTTAGAATTTAGGGAGCAAAATTTTATTATATGTTGACCCATGGTGTGACTTACTTTCGAGCATGTCTGTGACCGTGGACTCGGCTATCGATGGATTAATTACACTCTGTAGAGGTAGTGCACTGTACCCACACCACGGAACCCATGGCCTCGCTTTCCCATTCGGGTGGATCAACGGCGTTCCGACAAAACTCTTCCATTGCCATGACACTCTCCGGGCCACTCCGACTCATTCCCCACTGGAATAGTCCTGGGTGGCCCCGTGCCTACCAAAGGCACACCGACCACCGTCGTTGCCAAACAGAAACTGTCCCAAACGGGGACTCGGTACCATAAACTTAACAACGGGCACACAAGGTTCTGTCTGCTTACCAGACCAGGGTACCGCATGCTCATAACCTTCCCTATTAGGAGGTACCAACCAGAGGCATGACAACGGACCGAATAAAGACCTTCCCATAAAGGCAAATGTGGTTGCACTGGGAAAAACTCAATTCAGTGCACCATGACCCGGTCAACAATTTATTCAAGTTGAGTTTTTAACAGGTTCAACTTAAAGAGAATAAATAACCGGTGTCATAAACTGCCATGGAAATGCAACATACCAAATGCATTACAAAAATAACTGGGTCAACTTTACATTACTAAATCAAGCATCACAACTTCCAATATTATTCTGGTTATGATTTACTTTCAATTAAAAACAGAACATATTCTAGCAAAATTGTACCATAGTTCTTATATAAGAAAAATAACTTTACATAGCTATTTATATGCATATCCATATTAGTTCGCCATGATCAAACTTTCTTATAGCTATCATATTAACTTAAACCAACTTCCAACTTTCTGTAAACTAAATAATACAACTAAATACAGCAACCAACAGAAAGTAAATAGCAAAAATAATTCATGTGCATAGATTAAATCATTTATTCAAGTTGGAAAATCACAAATATTGAAAAGGGCACCATGAAAATGTTCCTGTGGCTTGCCTTAGTGCAAATGAGGTTCACAAGCCTCCTGGTGATCCTCAAGACAAGCTTCACCTTCTGAAAATAATTAAAAGTACAAAAAGAAAATATCAAGAACCATTCAAAAATTGACCAGAAAATCTACACAACACCAAATAGTCTCATTTTTGGTGTGCTGCAAGATTTTTACAAAGAACACAATGCAAAAAGAATCAATTCATTTGGACTTATGGTTAAAAAGTTATTGCAATCTGAAGTGTTCTGGAATATATTTAAATTTGGAATTTAAATAAATAGACTGAACAGGGGGTGATGTCGAAGGCGTAAAGGCCTAGGGCGCCACCACTCGTACCGCTTCGCGTGGGTATAGAGAGGCTGACTAGAGGGCCCCGCTAGTCTAGTGAGGGGGAGAGAGGGAGAAGAACTGGGGCGGCCGCTGCCTCGCCGGAGCGCACGCCGGCGACGCGAGCTCCTTGTCCAAGATGGGAGGGATAGATCGACAGAGGAGGTCGAGGCGCACCTGCCCGTACCCGTAGAGTAGCTAGGGGTGGTCGGACGATGTCGGAAATGGCCTTGCAGGCGGAGGCAGAACGGGGTGGTCGCCGGAGTGGAAGAAGACGACGAGCAACGGCGACTCCAGAAGCTCCAACTAGGTTGAACGACACCACGAGAGAGTGGCGGAGGCTCTGGAAGGGTTGCCCTAGCCTGAGAGGGGCTGGAGCTACCACGACGACCCGAGGGGATCGCCGTCGAGCTCAAGCTCGGGGACAGCGGCCTGTGGCCTGCCCGGCCGGGCCACGAGGTTCTACGCAGTTGTGGTGTGTGTGGGAGTGGTGCTGGGTGATCGGGAAGGCTGGGAGGGGTCCTATATATAGGCGAGCCAAGAGGGGGGATTGGGGCTCCGCCGACGACACCTGGACGCTGCGCCTGGTGACGAATGGCATCAGTGAGAGGGGAGAAGGCGATAGGGTTCACGCGAGAGCTGTGGGCGGACGGAGACAAGCACATGGGCGTTGGGGGTGGCGACGAGCACAGTGTGCACCGCACTATTGCCTTGGCCGGACCGCGCCTGTGCTCGCTGTGGCGAGCTCCAGCGTCGGTGAGTGCTAGGGGCGCTGTAGATATCAAGACGAAGATGGTGGCGCGGTTTGGCAAGCTCTGGCAGGCGCGGAAGCAAGCACGCGTGAAACAGAGCGCTCGACGGCATCCAGAGCGCGCCGACAAGCAGCATGGCATGGTGCACACGCGTGGTCACCGCGTGAACTTTGCCTACTGGCCGACTTGGTACCAAAGATCATGTCTAGCGTGTTGTTCGTGGTAGATATGAGAGTTACCCAGGGTTAGTTTGGTTCCAGACGCAGTAGAAAGAAATTCACACGGCAGGTAAGTTTCTGGTAGAAACTTTGAAAGTTTACTGAGGTAAATTTGCTAAGAGTTGGAGGCTGTGCTTTGGAGGCTAGTCCTAAGTTACTAAGGTAAAGATGCACAAGGAGTTTCAGAAGTAATGGAGCAAGTAAAATGGTAGTTGCTGTAGAAACTACCATTTCTGTCCAGAATAGAAAAGAATTTCTATAGCAAAAATATTCAAAAAGGTGGTGCAATATTTTTGCTCAGGAATGTGTCCTAGGGTCCAAAAAATATTTATGAATTTCGTCAGATTTTTGTGGGCCAGAAAAACTGGGGTTGCTTAGGAGCACAATGGACTTAACTTTGGTTTTGGAGGGAAAAATGAATATTTTTCAATAAAGAGAAATATTCCAATAATTATTTTAGGGTGAACCAGAGGGAAAAGATGATTTGAGATGGATATGAGGCACTTGGGTGAAAGCCAAGGGTACCCAAGTGTTTACGTCCATATGAAAAGATTCAAAAATCCGAAGGTTCAAATTAAATCCAAATAAAATTCAGGCAAATAAAAGAGGGCAAAAATCAGGTTGTCACAGTTTTTTTCCCAAAGAGGAAGGGATGATGTAGCACAGCAGTGATAGGTATTTCCCTCAAATGTGAAACCAAGGTTATCGAACCAGTAGGAGAACCAAGCAACACAACGTAAACAACACCTGCACACAAATAACAACACCTCGCAACCCGACGTGTTAAAGGGGTTGTCAATCCCTTTCGGGTAGCGAATGTGAGAGAGAGATAAATATTGTTAGATTGGTTGATAAATTGCAGCCATGTATTTTTGGGTTTTTGGTTTAGTAGATCTGAAAATAAAAGTAAAGGCAAATAGATCGCAAAGGGAAATATTTGCGAAAGAAGACCCTGGGGCTGTAGGTTTCACTAGTGGCTTCTCCCGAGAAAAATAGCAAACGATGGGAAAACAATTACTGTTGGGCAATTGATAGAACTTCAAATAATCATGACGATATCCAGGCAATGATCATTACATAGGAATCACGTCCAAGATTATAGACCGACTCCTACCTGCATCTACTACTATTACTCCACACATCGACCGCTATCCAGCATGCATCTAGTGTATTAAGTTCATGGAGAACGAAGTAATGCATTAATAACGATGACATGATGTAGACAAGATTTGTTTATCTATGGCATTAGATATGGATCTCGTCGTTTTATCTTTAGTGGCAACTATACATACGTGTCGGTTCCCCTTCTGTCACTGGGATCAAGCACCGTAAGATCGAACCCACTACCGGGCACCTCTTCCCATTGCAAGATAAAGAGATCAAGTTGGCCAAACAAAACCCAACATCAGAGAAGAAATACGAGGCTATAAGCAATCATGCATATAAGAGATCAAAGAAACTCAAATAACTTTCATGGATATAAAAAGATAGATCTGATCATAAACTCAAAGTTCATCGGATCCCATAAAACACATCGCAAAAAGAGTTACATCATATGGATCTCCAAGAGACCATTGTACTGATAATCAAAAGAGAGAGAGGAAGCCATCTAGGTACTAACTACAGACCCGTAGGCCTACAAAGAACTACTCACACATCATAGGAGAGGTGCCAATGGAAGTGGTGAACCCCTCCATGATGGTGTCTAGATTGGATCTGGTGTTTCTGGACTCTGCGACGGCTGGATGAATATTTCGTCGACTCCCCTAGGGTTTCTGGAATATTGGGCTATTTATAGAGCAAAGAGGCGGTCCGGGGGGCACCTGAGGTGGGCACAACCCACCAGGGAGCGCCTGGGCCTCCTAGCGCGTCCTGGTGGGTTGTCCTCTCCTCGGGACTCCACCCAGGTGCCACTAGGACCCATAGTGTTCCTTCTGGCCCAAAAAAATCTCCAAAAATTTCGCGGTGTTTGGGCTCCGTTTGATATTGATTTTCTGCGATGTAAAAAACATGCAGAAAACAGCAATTGGCACTTGGCACTATGTCAATAGGTTAGTACCAAAAAATGATATAAATGACTATAAATGATTGTAAAACATCCAAGAATGATAATATAATAGCATGGAACAATAAAAAATTATAGATACGCTGGAGACGTACCAGGCTCTGATAATCTTTGTTGACTTGTCTCACCACAAGCTATGAATCTCCTTGTATGATCAGCTTCTTAATTCCCAATTCTGCTGCAATCCTGAGCCCGACAAGGAGCCCTTCATACTCAGCTGTATTGTTGGTGGCTTCTTCCTGGGAAAATGCATTTGGACGACGTACTTCAAGTGCTCCCCGGAGGGTGCGACGAGAAGCACGCCAGCCCCTGCACCTTGTATGGAAAAAGCACCATCAAAGTACATAACCCATTCTTGGGGTGATTCCTTGCCGGGGAGAGTTGTTTCTGTTACTTCCTCATCAGGGTTGGCATCCACTCTGCAACAAACTCTACCAGTTCCCTGCTCTGAATAGTTGAACTGCTCTCAAAATTCAAACCAAAGTTGGATAACTCCAAATCCCACTCCACTATTCTGCCAGTAGCCTCAGGGTTTTGGAGTATCCTTTGCAACGGGAAACGAGTGACAACCATGATCTCATGGGCTTGGAAGTAGTGGCGCAGTTTCCTTGATGCCATGATAAGGCCAAATATCAACTTTTGCATGCCAGAGTACCTGAATCGAGCTCCTTGTAACAAGGAGCTGACGAAATACACTAGGCGCTGCACCAGTTTCTTCCTTGCCATGTCCTCGGGGTTGCTCTTGTTGCCGTGCTTATTGTTGTCCTGATCCTTTCCTGATTCTGTCGTGATCCTGTCACTTTCTACTTCATCTACTTCTCGCTGTGTTATCAAGACCGCACTAACCACTTGGTTGGTTGCCGCCAAGTAAAGCAACAACGACTCTTGTGGTTTGGGTGCAACCAAGGTAGGCACAGATGATATGTAGGCCTTCAACTCCTGCAATGCTGCATCTGTTTCCCGGGTCCACTTCATTGGCCCTGCCTTCTTCAGAATTTTAAAGAACGACAAGGTGCGCTCGACAGACTTGGAGATGAATCTTCTTAGCGCGGCAACACATCCCGTCAAGCGCCTTACATCCTTCACTATCCTTGGCGCCTGGATCTGTTCAATGGCTTTGATCTTATCGGGGTTGGCTTCAATCCCCCGATGGGATACGAAGAATCCAAGCAGTTTGCCGGAGGGAACACCAAACACACACTTCTACGAATTAAGCTTCAAGTTGATCTTGCGTAGATTAGCAAACGTCTCCTCCAAATCCTTGATAAGGGTGGCCTTATCCTTGGTTTTGACCACGATGTCATCCATATAAGATTCTATAGTCATGTGTAGCTGTGGCTCAAAACCAATCTGGACTGCTCTTGCAAAAGTGGACCTGTCACTCTTCAATCCGAAAGGCATGCGGACAAAGCAGTACATGCCACACGGAGTGATGAATGACGTCTTTTCCTCATCTTCTTTGGACATGAATATTTGGTGGTACCTGGAGTATGCATCCAAAAAGGAGAGCATATCACAACCTGATGCGGAATCCACAATCTGGTCGATACGCGGTAAAGGAAACGGGTCCTTTGGGCAAGCCTTGTTAAGACCTGTGAAATCAATGCAAAGCCTCAATTTCCCATTAGCCTTCTGGACTACCACTGGATTTGCTAACCATGTAGGGTGCAATACTCATCTAACCAAACCAGCTGCCTCTAGTTTCTTGATTTCCTCGGCAGTGAACTACAACCGCTCCAAGGCCTGCTTCCGGACTCTCTGCTTGATAGGTCGGGCATGTGGGCAAACAGCAAGGTGGTGCTCGATTATCTTCATGGGAACACCGGGGATATCAGATTGTTTCCAGGAAAACACATCGATATTTGCCCGCAGGAAAGCAACGAGCGTGCTTTCCTATTTATCATCAAGGGTGGCGCTGATAGTGAAAGTACCATCAACGCCAGTCAGCCGTGCCGGGACCTTTTTCACTTGGGCTGCAGCAACCTTGGGTCTCTTGCTGTTGGAACACTCCGTCACATCGTCAACGGGTGCCGTGCACTCAAAGGGGCACGCTTCCCGGACTCCTTGCCGAAGGACCAACAATCCCTCTTCTTTCCTTTGATTTCCGTGGCAGGAGCTGCCGCTGCCGCAGCCTTTGCTGCGACTGCATCCCGGTACATCTTATCCACGCAGATAATGTCGTCCTTCTCGTCTGATGGGATAGTGATGACTCCCAGTGGCCTAGGCATCTTCAAAGTTTTATAAGCATAATGGGATCCTGCCATGAACTTAGCAAGGGCTGGGCGTCCCAGAATCCCATTGTACGGCAGGGGAAGGTCAACCACATCAAACAAAATCTTCTCAGTCCGGTAGTACAACTCTCCCCCAACGTCACCAGCAATGTAATCTTTCCCTTAGGACGGCTCCTGCCGGGATTGACTCCTTGAAATGTGCCGGTAACATCTAGCTCTTCTTCTCCTATCTAAAGCTTCTTGATGACTGCCAGGGAAATCAGTTTCAAAGTAGCCCCACCATCCACTAGCATCTTTGTGACCTTGAGGTTGCGAATTGTTGGAGAGACCAACAATGACAAACACCCTACCGCCGTGACGCGGCTAGGGTGGTCCTCCCCATCAAAGATGATGGGCGTGCGGGACCACTTGAGAGGCTTCTGGGCCTCTGGCAATGGCTCCACAACATTGACATCCCTTTCCCATCGCTTGAGTTGGCGATGAGATGTGTGCAAAGATGCACCTTCGTCAATTTATAGGGCGTCAGTGGCCCTCCTAAATTCTAGCTCACTGGTTTCCTCTTCATCCCCTCCATCACTCACATTGCCATGGATTTCCTTCTCTTGGGCATTGGCGGGTCTTCCTTGGTTCCGAAAGGGTTTGCCGGTGCGATTTGCTTCCCCGCCTCGGCCCTTACCGCTGGCAGCATTCTGGCCTCTTTCCTTATCTCTCTTATCATACTCTACCCTCTGTCTCTCGGCAAGCTGCTCAACCTGATAACACTCCTAAAGGTTGTGGCCCTTGGTCCAGTGGATCTTGTAGTACGGACCATCACCTTTCCCAGCTTTGTCAGCAGCAGCGGCTTCCCGGCAAGCCATGCAAGCAACAACTTCCTTGTTGGGCCCCTCAACCTTGGCCTTCTTGCCGGTACTAGGCGTGCCTGAACCTTCCACAGTCATCACTACCCTACACTTGGTTTCTTGTTGCGCTTCTTGCCCTTCTTCTGATTGCTTGACTCATCTTCATCCTATGAATCAACATTGATGCAATCTTCCTCTCCGGGCAACTTCCTTCCTTCCTCCATCCGAGCACACATATCCACCAGTGTGTATAGTTCCTTCACAATCTTGGGTAACCGCACATTCGTTTTGGAACGAATGCGGCGGTTGCGCACATTGGACTAGAAAGGTTCTATAACGGCTGCCGAATGGATATTCGGAATATTTCTATGAACTTTACTGAATCTCTATAAATACTTACGAAGGGTTACTCCTTCCTTTTGCTGAAGGAGCTGCAGGTCGCTGGGCCTGCCAGGTTCTTGGTGCCCACCGGTGAAGGCTCTGATGAATGCATGGCACAGATCTTCCCATGATGAAATAGAGTTCTCTGGTACGTGCATCAGCCAAGACCTCACATTGGACTTGAGGTCCAAAGGGAAGTAATTGGCGAACACCTTCTCGTATCTTCCCCCGGCAGCCTGAACAGCGATGGTGTAGATGCTCAGGAACTCTGTCGGGTTGAGCCTCCCGTCATACTTCTCAGGTATCTCTGGCTTGAACGTGCGAACTGACAGCCAAGAGACTTGCCGCAGCTCTCGTGTAAAGGCAGAACAGCCGACCTCAAAGGGTAGGCACCCTCCAACACCGAGCTGTAGCGACCACGATCCGAATGGACCGAAGTCTCTGTGTTCTGTGTCATCCCTGGATCGGTATGCTGACACACACATCACAAACATGATTTATAACAGAGGTAAATCACATGTATTAAGTAACGTAAATACTATTACCTCAAATCGATCATACCGGAAGCAACAAGGTTGTGGATTCCCATCAACACCAACGGCAAGGTTGAGTGTACAAATCGTAACCCCTAACGTATCACTTACTCGTCGTAAGATAATCCTGCAACATGAGACGTTGCAGCCACAGAGGGTCAGTACATTGAATGTACTGGCAAATTCACACTGTAGTGAGAATGATGAACAAAGCCTACAACTACATGCATATTTGGCTGGTGGAGGCTGTAAGGTTAAAGTTTTTTGCGTAAAGCCAATTTTTCCCTACTTCAAAGGAATGCATTTTTATTAACTATCATGTTAGTTGAAACATTGTTGAGAAGATAGACATCCTCTCAACCCCAATTAAAATAATCATTAAACCCAACAATATTAAATTAGAGAGTGATGAGATCAACAAATAATCCACTTCTAGATACTCAAAGATGTCCATAACCGGGGACACGGCTACTCATGAATAGTTTGTACACTCTGCAGAGGTTTGTGCACTTTTCCCACAAGACTCGATCGCCTCCGTTTGGTTTCTCGCACTGCATGGTGTTTAAGAAACGGATGACCGAGACACAGTCTTTCCGAAGAGGTCCCCTTAACCAGATAGATAGGCCGGTACACCTACAAAACCCAACTACATCTGCTAGCCCATCATGGAAAGGTTTCCCACAACTTACTCAACTATGCCAGAGCCCATATTGGCATGTGGTTGCACACAGATGTTTCTAGTATGAAAAATCTCATGATCCCTTTGAGCCTGGGTGGCGGTCCAAAAGAAAAACAGGCAATCACTGGAATACCCAGATGCCTCAATCCACCCAGATGTGTATTAATGTTGCCACCTTAAGTTGAACCATTAATTAACAACTCACATATGTCATGGATTTCACTCAAACCCAAACCACGTCTACGAGCATAGCATGTCCTAACAGCAAACGTAGAAGTAACTCCCAAGGGTTTGAATGTAATGCAGGTAATAGGTACTACCTCAACTACTTCCCAATCCCACAAATTAATTAATCCTACTCATGCAATGTGTGAGGGTTTGACTAATGCAATGAAAACTGGGTAATTGGAAAGTATGATCAAAGTGTTACTTGCCTGCAATGTTGATGAAGATGATTCGCACTCAAAACTCTTGATATCTCTACTCGTCACACTCCGGTCAATCTATCGTAAGAAAGCAATAGTAACCACACATAAGCAATCACTCAGAAAGATCAGACAGAGCGAAATAAACACTTCGAAAAACTTCGAAAACAAATGAATGACTCTTGAAACATAAAACAATTTCCAACAGTACCAAAATTATGTGAATTTGGCCTTATCAGAAAGTTTAGGTCAAGAGCTTCGATTTGCAAAAATAATCAACTAAATCAGAGTTACGAAACTCAAGTTATGATCAAACGAAGTTCAAATCTAAAACTAGTTGAATTCAAATTTTAAAACTTTCAAAAACATGTTTGAGTTGTATTACTGGATAGAGGGCTTCGTAACGAAGACGTGGGCGTTGGTTTCGTTGGATTTGGACCAACAGGTAAAAGTTATGGCCGTTTGAAGTTTAGGGGCTAATCTGTAAAAATAGTAATTACAGACAGGTCCCTGGCCAGAAATCTAAAAGAAAAAGAAAAACTATCGAGCGAATGCTCACTATTTATGCCTAACTAAAGATCGTTCACTGCTTAACTAAACCTAAAAAAAATTGAAACCGATCTAAAAAGAAAACCTAACTAACCAGAAAACCGGGACGGTTTTATACCTGAGCGGTTTTCCTGACGAAAACCGGGTTTCGGGGATCGAACCAGTCGGTTCGGCGATTTGCTGGCTCCGGCGACGTTCTTGGCCGGCGGCGTAGCGGGCAGTGCGGCGGCGGCGGCGCAGAAGAGCGCGGCGGCGGGGCAGCGAGGCGCGGAGGCGGGTGGAGTGCGGCGGCGGGGCAGCGAGGCGGTGGCGCGGTGCTGCGCGGTGCGGTGGCGAGGGAGAGCGGCGGCTGCGGCGCAGATGTGCGCGGCGGCGGCGGCAATTTGCGGCGAGGGGAGGAGAAGAACGGGGCGGCGACGACGGACTTTATAGGGGGCAGAGGGGCGGGCGGTCTTGGGGAGGGGGTAAGGGAGAGAGAGACCGGGGCGACCACGGCTCCCATGGCGGCGGCGGCGCTGCCGTATGCGGAAGGGAAAGTCCCGTCGGGGAAGAGGCGGAGCTGGGCCGCGGCCTGGCGGAGCTGGGCCGGCCTAGTCGGCGAAGGATATTTTTTTTAAACATTTTTTTAACAGACAGAAAAACGAATAAAATCAAAATAACTAAAAATATCCTATAGGCATATAATATATCAAAATTTGCAGAAAAATAAGCCCTACAACATGAACATTTTACTACTGCCAAATAAAATGCCCACAAAATCTAATAATTCAAAAGGTCCTACTGCTGCAATAAAAACCAATAAAATCATTCTTAAAATACCAAAAGAATTCAAATACATTTATCTCCAATTTTCTGCTGTAGGGAATCATGTTACCCTATTTTCCATGTAGTTTATTTTTGGAGAGAAATAATTCGAATAAAACCCAAATAACTCAATATTTGAAATTGAGTTTCCAGAAAATTTCAGAAAACTTCCAACTCATATTTCCTATAAATTGAAGAAGTCATTTTATCTTCTCTCGGGAAAATCATTGAGTTGCTTAAAGTTTCTGAATTGAAAATATTTTGAGGATGAAATTCCAAAATCCTTTCAAACCCTTTATCATTTAAAATAAATGGAAGAAGTCATATTATCTTCACTCTAGGGTTTTGTGTTGAAAAGAATTTTGAATTCCCTCGGAGATCAAAATGCAAAGTGAAAGTTTTGGGAAAGTCATTTTATTCCCTCTCATTTAACTTCCAAAAGTTCAAATTTCACTCAGCACAACAAACAACAATCAAATCTATCTATTTATTATAACATTCCAAAATTTAGAATTTTGGGATGTTACACGAGCGCAGGCTCGTCAGCGTTGAGGCTGCCACGCTCGTCGGTTGGGCGAGGGTTGTCGCGGCATCGATCTACGACAACACGTGTGTCTCCCTGTCGCCTATCCTTCGGGGTCCGACGTCAGCCTGGATGTGCTCGAGGTTTAGAAGAGGCCATCAAGACATCGTCGGGATCTTGATTCGGCTGCGTCCGCGCTGGCTACCGTGGTGGGGATTGAACGGTAGGGACGGCCCCCTCTGTTCGGCCAGTTACTACTTCTCGAGCTTGCATTGTATTCCCTCGAAGAGGAAAGGGTGATGCAGCACAGTAGCGTAAGTATTTCCCTTAGTTTTTGAGAACCAAGGTATCAATTCAGTAGGAGACCACGCGTGAGTCCCTCGCACTTGCACAAACAAATAAGAACTTTGCAACCAACGCGATAAGGGGTTGTCAATCCCTTTACGGTCACTTACGGAAGTGAGATCTGATAGATAGGATAGTTTGATATTTTTGGTATTTTGGGATATAAGAACAGAAAGTAAAAACAACAAAGTAAAGTAGATTGTAGATTAATATGTTGAGAATAGACCCGAGGGCCATAGGTTTCACAACTGGCTTCTCTCATGATAACATAATTCTATGGTGGGTGAACAAATTACTGTCGAGCAATTGATAGAAAAGCGAATAATTATGAGAATATCTACGCATGATCATTATATATAGGCATCACGTCCGTGACAAGTAGACCCAAACAATTCTGCATCTACCACTATTACTCCACACATCGACCGCTATCAGCATGCATCTAGAGTATTAAGTTCATAAGAACAGAGTAATGCTTTAAGCAAGATGACATGATGTAGAGGGATAAACTCAAGCAATATGATATATACCCCATCTTTTTATCCTCGATGGCAACAATACAATACGTGCCTTGCTGCCCCTGCTGTCACTTGGAAAGGACACCGAAAGATTGAACCCAAAGCCAAGCACTTCTCCCATTGCAAGAACTATCGATCTGTAGGCCAAACCAAACTGATAATTCAAAGAGACTTGCAAGGATATTATAATCATACATAAAATAATTTAGAAAAGAACCAAATATTTCTCATAGATAATCTCGATCATAAACCCACAATTCATCGGATCTCGACAAACACACCGCAAAAATATTACATCGAATAGATCTCCTCGAAGACCGAGGAGAACTTGGTATTGAGATCCAAAAAGAGAGAAGAAGCCATCTAGCTAATAACTATGGCCCCGAAGGTCTGTGGTAAACTACTCACAGCTCATGGTGAGGGAATGGTGTTGATGTAGAAGCACTCCGTGGAAGATCCCCCCTCTTGCGGAGCTCCGTAACAGGCCCCAAGATGGGATCTCACGGGAACAGAAGGTTGTGGCGGTGGAATTAGGGTTTTCTCTGTTGCCTCGATGTTTTCAGGGTATATGGGTATATATAGGAGGAAGGAGGGCATCGGGGGAGCCAGAGGGGGCCGACGAGGGTGGGGGCGTGACCTGTAGGAGGGGGCGCGTCCTGGACCCTCGTGGCCACCTCCTTCATTCCCTCGCGTGTACTCCAAGTCTTCTGTGTTGATATCGTTCCAAAAATAACTCTCGTGAAGGTTTCATTCCGTTTGGACTCCGTTTGATATTCCTTTTTTGCGAAACCCTGAAATAGGCAAAAAACAGCAATCTGCACTGGGCCTTTGGGTTAATAGGTTAGTCTAGAAAATAATATAAAAGTGTTTGATAAAGCCCATTAAACATCCAAAACATCATATATAATAGCATGGAACGATAAAAAACTATAGATACTTTGCAGATGTATCAAGCATCCCGAAGCTTTCATCCTGCTTGTCGTCGAGTAGGTAAATGATAAAAACAGAATTTTTGATGTGGAATGCTAACCAACATAATTTTCAATGTTATTTATTTATTGTGGCACGAATGTTCAGATCTGAAAGATTCAAGACAAAAGTCTATATTGACATAAGAAATAATAATACATCAAGCATACTAACAAAGAAATCATGTCTTCTCAAAATAACATGGCCAAAGAAAGTTATCCGTACAAAATCATATAGTCTGGCTATGCTCCCTCTTCGTCACACAAAATATTCATATCACGCACAACCCCGGTTTCAGCCAAGCACTTGTTTTCATACTCAATTTTTTCAAACCTTTCAACTTTCACAATACATGAGCATGAGCCATGGATATAGCACTATAGGTGGAATAGAGTGGTGGTTGTGGAGAAGACAAAAAGGAGGAAGATAGTCTGACATCGACTAGGCATATCAACGGGCTATGGAGATGCCCATCAATAGATATCAATGTGAGTGAGTAGGGATTGCCATGCAACGGATGCACTAGAGCTATAAGTGTATGAAAGCTCATCAAATGAAACTAAGTGGCTGTGCATCCAACTTGCTTGCTCATGAAGACCTAGGGCATTTGAGGAAGCCCATCGTTGGAATATACAAGCCAAGTTCCATAATGAAAATTCCCACTAGTATATGGAAGTGACTAAACAAGAGACTCTCTATCATGAAGAACATGGTGCTAGTTTGAAGCACAAGTGTGTAAAATTATAGTAGCATTGTCCCTTCTCTCTTTTCTCTCATTTTTTTTGGAGGGGATTTCTCCTCTTTTTTTATTTAGCCCCTCTCTCTATTTTTTTGGGCCATATTTTTTTATTTGGCCTTTCCTCACATGGGAAAATGCTCTAATAATGAAGATCATCACACTTTTATTGATTTACAACTCGATACTAGAACAAAGTATGACTCTATATGAATGCCTCCGGTGGTGTACCGAGATGTGCAATGAATCAAGAGTGACATGTATGAAAAATTATGCATGGTGGCCTAGCCACAAATACGATGTCAACTACATGATCATGCATGGCAATATGACAATATGAAGCGTGTCATATGAACGGATCGGTGGAAAGTTGCATGGCAATATATCTCGGAATGGCTATGGAAATGCCATGATAGGTAGGTATGGTGGCTATTTTGAGGCAGGTATATGGTGGGTGTATGGTACCGGCGAAAGTTGCGCGGTACAAGAGAGGCTAGCAATGATGGAAGGGTGAGAGTATGTATAATCCATGGACTTAACATTAGTCATAAAGAACTCATATACTTATTGCAAAAATTTACGAGTCATCAAAACAAAGCAATCAAGGCATGATCCTAGGGGGGAGGTTGGTAGGAGTTAACCATCGCGCGCCCCCGACCTCCACACAAAGGTTGACACTCAACAAATACCTCGTGCTCTAACTTCGTCACATAGCCGTTCACCATACGTGCACGCAACGGCAATCACAAAGTTTAACACAAGTATTTCTCCAATTCATAATTACTCCACTAGCATGACTCTAATATCACCATCCTCATATCTCAAAACAATTATCAAGTATCAAACTTCTCATCATATTCAATGCACTTTGTATGAAAGTTTTTACTACATTCATCTTGGATGCCTATCATATTAGGACTAGTTTTATAACCAAAGCACATTACCATGCTGTTCTAAAAGACTCTCAAAAGGATATAATTGAAGCATGAGAGATCAACAATTTCTACAAAATAAAATCACCACCGTGCTCTAAAAGATATAAGTGAAGCACTAGAGCAAAACTATTTAGCTCAAAAGATATAAGTGAAGCACATAGAGTATTCTAACAAATTCTAGACCATATTTATCTCTCTCAAAAAGGTGTGTCCAGCAAGGATGATTGTGGCAAACTAACAAGCAAAGACTCAAATCATACATGACGCTCCAAGCAAAACACATATCATGTGGTGAATAAAAATATAGTCCCGAGTATAGTTACCGATAGATGAAGACGAAAGAGGGGATGCCTTCCCGGGGCATCCCCAAGGTTAGGCTTTTGGTTATGCTTGAATTTTACTTTGGGGTTCCTTGGGCATCCCCAAGCTTAAGCTCTTGTCACTCTTTGTTCCATAGTCCATCAAAGCCATACTCAAAACTTGAAGACTTCACAACACAAAACATAGCCAAAAATCTCATGAGCTCCGTTACTATAAGAAAACAAACCACCACTCAGAGGTACTGTAATGAACTCATTCTTTGTTTATATTGGTGTTAAACCTACTGTATTCCAACTTATCTATGATTCATACTCCCCAATACTACTCATAGATTCATCAAAATAAGCAAACAACACACGAAAAACAGAACCTGTCAGAAACAGAACAGTCTGTAGTAATCTGTAACTTTCGAATACTTCTGTAACTCCAAAAAAACTGAAATAAATTGGCAAACGTGTGGAATTTGTCTATTAATCATATGCAAAAAGAATCAACTAAATAGCACTCTCCAGTAAAATCTAGTGACTATTCTCGTGAGTGCTAAGATTTCTGTTTTTTACAGCAAGATCATATAAACTTCACACAAGTCTTCCCAAAGGTTCTACTTGGCAAAAACACTAACTAAAACACAAAACCACATCTAAACAGAAGTTAGATGCAATATTTATTCCTAAACAGAAGCAAAAACAAAGAAAATAAAATTGGGTTGCCTCCCAACAAGCTCTTTCTTTATAGCCATTAAGATAGGCTTCAGAATTCAATGATGCTCACATGAAAGATAAGAATTGAAGCACACAGAGAGCATCATATAGCATGTGAAAATCACATCTAAGTCTAACATACTTCCTATGCATAGGCATTTATAGGAAAACAAATTAGCAAGACAAGCAAGATCTAACATATGCAAGGAAGAAGAAAGAAACAAGATCAATCTCAACATGAAGATAGGTAATTTAGTAACATGAAGATTTCCACAACCATATTTTCCTCTGTCATAATAATTGCTTGTTGGATCATAAGCAAATTCAACAATATAACTATCACATAAAATATTCTCAACATGATCCACATGTATGCAAAGTTGACTCTCATTCAAAATAGTGGGATCTAAAGTTGACACTCTTCCAAACCCACTTTCAATATTATTGCAAACACAATTTTCAATCTTATATTCATCATGGGGCTTAAATAAATTTTCAAGATCATAAGAAGAATCACCCCAATCATGATCATTGCAACAAGTAGTAGTCATAGCAAAACTAGCATCCCCAAGCTTGAGGTTTTGCATATCATCAACACAATTGACATTAATGGAATTTATAAAAACATCATTGCAATCATGCTTTTTATTTAATGAATTATCATGAATCACTTTTTCTTTTAACAAATCCTCACAATTTTCAGATTCATGAATATCAAGCAAAACCTCATAAAGATAATCTAGTGCACGCAGCTCACTAGCAATAGGTTCAACATAATTGGATCTCTTAAAGAGATTAGCAAGTGGATGAGGATCCATACTTTAGCAAGCGAAGATGCAAGCTAATTGAGGGCACATAGCAACACAAGCAAATGAGAGGCAAGCAAACGATAAAACACACAGAAAAAGAAAGGCGAATAAAACGACAAGGGTGAAGTGGGAGGGGGAGGAAAACGAGAGGCAAATAATGTAATGCGAAGGATAAGGGTTTGTGATAGGTACTTGGTATATGACTTTTGTGTAAGCCTCCCCAGCAACGGCGCCAGAAATTCTTCTTGCTACTTCTCGAGCTTGCCTTGTATTCCCTCGAAGAGGAAACGGTGATGCAGCACAGTAGCGTAAGTATTTCCCTTAGTTTTTGAGAACCAAGGTATCAATCCAGTAGGAGACCACCCGCGAGTCCCTCGCACCTGCACAAACAAATAAGAACTTCGCAGCCAATGCGATAAGGGGTTGTCAATCCCTTTACGGTCACTTACGAAAGTGAGATCTGATAGATAGGATAGTTCGATATTTTTGGTATTTTTGGATATAAGAACAGAAAGTAAAAACAGCAAAGTAAAGTAGATTGTAGATAAATATGTTGAGAATAGAGCGAGGGGCCATAGGTTTCACTAGTGGCTTCTCTCACGATAGCAGAATTCTACGGTGGGTGAACAAATTACTGTCAAGCAATTGATAGAAAAGCGAATGTTGATGAGAATATCTAGGCATGATCATTATATATAGGCATCACGTCCGTGACAAGTAGACCGAAACAATTCTGCATCTACTACTATTACTCCACACATCGACCGCTATCCAGCATGCATCTAGAGTATTAAGTTCATAAGAACAGAGTAATGCTTTAAGCAAGATGACATGATGTAGAGGGATAACCTCAAGCAATATGATAGAAACCCCATCTTTTTATCCTCGATGGCAACAATACAATACGTGCCTTGCTGCCCCTGCTGTCACTGGGAAAGGACACCGCAAGATTGAACCCAATGCCAAGCACTTCTCCCATTGAGAGAACTATAGATCTAGTAGGCCAAACCAAACCGATAATTCGAAGAGACTTGCAAGGATATTATAATCATACATAAAAGAATTCAGAAAAGAACCAAATATTTCTCATAGATAATCTTGATCATAAACCCACAATTCACCGGATCTCGACAAACACACCACAAAAAGATTACATCGAATAGATCTCCTCGAAGACCAAGGAGAACTTGGAATTGAGATCCAAAAAGAGAGAAGAAGCCATCTAGCTAATAACTATGGCCCCATAGGTCTGTGGTCAACTACTCACAACTCATGGTGAGGCAATGGTGTTGATGTAAAAGCACTTCGTGGAAGATCCCCCCCTCCGGCGGAGCTCCGGAACAGGCCCCGTGATGGGATCTCATGGTAACAAAAGGTTGCGGTGGTGGAATTAGGGTTTTCTCTGTTGACTCGATGTTTTCAGGGTATATGGGTATATATAGGAGGAAGGAGGGCATCAATGGAGCCAGAGGGGGCCCACGAGGGTGGGGGCGCGCCCTGTAGGAGGGAGCACGCCCTGGCCCCTTGTGGACGTCTCCTTCGTTCCCTCGCGTGTACTCCAAGTCTTCTGTGGTGATATCGTTCCAAAAATAACTCTGGCGAAGGTTTCATTCCGTTTGGACTCCGTTTGATATTGCTTTTCTGTGAAACCCTAAAATAGGCAAAAAAACAGCAATCTGCACTGGGCCTTTGGGTTAATAGGTTAGTCCAGAAAATAATATAAAAGTGTATGATAAAGCCCATTAAACATCCAAAACATCATATATAATAGCATGGAAGAATCAAAAATTATAGATACGTTGGAGACGTATCACCAGCCGTGCGGGCGGTTGCCGTCACTTGGGGAGGTTGTGGCGGGCAGGCTCGTCGCAAGCCCCCAGCTTCGGTAAAACCGAGCAGGCTCTGGATGGTGGCACGCCATTCATCCATCTGCTCGGACGCTGGGGGGAACCTTAGTAGCAGTTGCGCTCGCGCCATGGCTTCCATGGATGTGCTTGGCATGGATGTCGAGGACGTCGACTACACTGTCGCCTGGCTCCTGATGGTGCCAATGGCGGCGGCATGCCCGCGCTGCTGTGGGACGACCACCTGGGCAGCGGGATTGTGGGACAGTGGTGCTCGAAGATCAGCAGCTCCATTCAGCGCAGCGGTTTGGATGGCTCGTCCGGGAGGAGGTGCATGCGTCGCAGTCGCTCCCTGGGTGGGGGCGACTGGAGGGCGGTTCTTTGCCCCCGGACCGAGCATCGTTGTCACGTCTGTGCTCATCAGCGGGAGGAAAGGGTGCGGATGGAGTGACCCCCTTGATCGCACCTTGCTGAGCGTGATCGATGAGACGTTGCTGGTGCTGTTCTCCTATGACGCCTTTAGCTACCGTGTCGGCCGTAGGGGGAGTGGCAATGGTGCCACCTGCTCCAAGCATGCCCCCAGCGGCGCTCACATCCTCTCTTGTCTCCGCATTCCCCGCAACATTAGAGGCCGCGGGCGGCGGGGCCTTCGAGGTAGATGGTTGGGCCAAAGGGCCAGATTTCTTCTTCTTTGGCTCCATGGTTGATGGCGTCGTCGAAGATGAATATGGCGATGAAGATGACGCGATGCGTACGCTTTCAGGTTCACGCAAGCACCCCCCCTACCTGGAACGCCAAAGATGTCATGGGATATCCGCGGCCACCTATGGGACCGGGCATCCCCTTGCTGGTTCGGCGGGGGGACGACGCGTTGCACAAAGAGCAGAACGGCGCACGGCAGCACGACAGAGAGCACACAAGCAATTTAGCTAGGTTCAGGCCGCCGTGAGGCGTAAGACCCTACAACTGCTTTGGTGGATTGATGGTGGAATGAATGTGGTGGTGCGTAGTACACTTGCTCGGCAAGACGTGCCTCAGGGCCACAGCGACTACGAGCATATGATGACTTTGATTCATCAACTTTCCAACCCTTCCTATGGGTGCCATGGGCCTCCTTTCATAGATTAAGGGGTCACCATAGTCGCAAAATGGTCATTATCAACTGATATGATAGCAAATAGTGCTATCACACCTAACTATGCGGGTCGACAGGGTGCATTAAATGTACCGCTTAGTGTCACATCACTCGTCGCTCGGCAAGGCACGCCGGGCTATCTTGCCAGCTCCGCGTCTGCTTCCTCGACACATCGCATGACAGGTGTCCTTTATGGGTTTCTTCCGTAGGAAATGACTGCCATGTGGCGAATGGCTGCCACTTAATCACTTCGCAGCTTGACACAGTACTGATTGACGACGTGGGTCGTGCTTGAGTGGTTGGCGGGGTGGATTTACCCCCTGCGACCCCCGGTAGGCTCTACCGGGGAGTCCCTGATAGCTTGTTTCTGGTGGTGACCTCGCCCCTTGCCGGGCTCGCCTGCTCGGCAAGGGAGGCTATTCTCTTGTTGATATCTCATTCTTCTGGCTTGACCTTGGTTTCTCTGGCTGCGTGTTGGTTCTTCAACCTTGGGCTCGAGCTGGTGCTTCAACCTTGGTCTTGTGCCTATGCACAGTTGGGCAACAGACCCAGGGTTTGTTGCACCAACACAAGATCTATTTAGGTAGAAATAGACCCCATCGTTTTATCTTTAGTAGCGACGATACATACGTGTTGGTTCCCCTTCTGTCACTGGGATCAAGCACCGTAAGATCGAACCCACTACAAAGCACCTCTTCCCATGGCAAGATAAAGAGATCAAGTTGGCCAAACAAAACCCAATATCGGAGAAGAAATACGAGGTCATAAGCAACCATGCATATAAGAGATCAAAAGAAGACTCAAATAACTTTCATGGATAAAAAAAGGTAGATCTGATCATAAAATCAAAGTTCATCGGATCCCAACAAACACACCGCAAAAGAGTTACATCATATGGATCTCCAATAGACCATTGTATTGATAATCAAAAGAGAGAGATGAAGCCATCTAGCTAATGACTACGGACCCCAAGGTCTACAAGGAACTACTCACGCATCATTGGAGAGGCACCAATGGAAGTGGTTGTCGGTGTCAGAACCGGCAAATCTCGAGTAGGGGTGCCCAAGTTGTGCGTCTAAGGATCGATGGTAACAGGAGACTAGGGACACGAGATTTACCCAGGTTTAGGCCCTCTCGATCGAGGTAATACCCTACTTCCTGCTTGACTTACCTTGATGAATATGGGGTTACAACAGTTGATCTACCTCGAGACCGTAGTGGCTAAACCCTAAAATTCTAGCCTATGTGATATGATTCTGCCCCCTTTACGGGCTAAACCCCTCGGCTTATGTACACGCCGAAGGGGGCCTTGGGTTACAAAGGTGACTTGGGAAGGAAGGAATCGTTACATTCGGACATCTTTTTTGCCTTACTACATACATAGGAGTCCTAACTGAATATGAAGGAGGGCCTTCTGCTTCTATCTTCATGGCCCATCAATTCGGTCAATCAACAATGGCCTGGACGCCTGAGGACCCCTAAATACAGGACTCCCTAAGTAGCCCCCGGACTTGCCTTCAAGGACGAGGTTGTATGCGTCTTCATGTCTCTAGTCTCGCAAGGTGAGTCCTCCTTTAGATCAGATGATAATTCGGCTCCATATTTAGTATTATATCATGTTGATTCCTTGCCATCGTAGTCTTGGCTTCCACGTGTCAGACGAATGCGAACCGTCTGGGTATTTTTACAATTAACCCCTCAACTGCAAAAGGAAGGCGCCTATTTAAAGAGACCAGATCTTGGATGCCATTCCATTCCACGCGGAAAATACTTAGAGCCTGCCACGGAAAATCTTCAAACATGGCCGACGTTCCCAGTTCTTCCTCGCGCCCTCATGGCCCTCAAGCGGGCGATTGTGAGAGTTGCTCAGTATCTCATGCGCATCTGAGAAAACTTCAGACGTAGGGTTATCTCCCTCCCGAGGATCTAGTCCCCGTCCGGGCTGGATTAACTTCTATTGACGGTCAAGCCCTGGCGGAAAGTTTCCCCAATCCTTCCAAAGAAGAACAAGTGTGCTTCATCTCCTTCCTCCTAAGAGGCGTAGGATTTCCTATCCACCCTTTCCTCAGAGGGTTTCTGGAGTTCTATGGCCGCCAACTGAATGACCTTACTCCGGGGTCTATCCTGCACATTGCGGGCTTCGTCGCTCTTTGCGAGCTTTTTCTGGGCCGTGAGGCTCATTTCGAGCTATGCCGAAAGTTCTTCTGCCTTGTCCCTCACTCCGAAAAGGGATCTATATTCGACATAGGCGGCACCGAAGTGTGGCGTATAGCTGGGACAGGTTATCTATCCGGCACTCCGAAGAAAGCATCCGAAGATTGGCCCTCGGAGTGGTTTTATATCGAGGATGTTGTCCTGCCAGACCCAATTTGGCAAGGCCTTCCCGAAGACTCCAGTGCTCCTTTAAAGAATTGTTTCAACTGGTGTCCCCGCAGTCTCAAGGAGGAAGACAGTGCGGATGTCAAAAGATTTGTAAGCAAGATCAGATTACTTGCCCACCTCAAGCTGACGATAATCAAAGTGATGGCGATCTCAATAACATGATGCATGCAGCCGCTCCAAGCCAGAGGGTTTCCTATGTGGCACTATAATGGCCAGGACGATGCCTCACACTATCTACGCCAGGGTCCGGACAACACCGCTGCTTTGGCTGCCATCCTAGCTGATCCCTATAAAGGGGAGAAGGAGGATTTTCTTCACTTGAAGGGTCGGGAGGGTTTCTCTATGTATAACCCCATCGACTGGGTAAGCCTTTCTCTGATCGCTAGTTTCACTCAATTTATATTTTGAGATACATTAACCGAACTGAATTCGGTTACTTCCAACAAGAGTGGAGGAAGGTAGTCGAAGGGATTAGGAGTCCCATCCCACAACCAGAGGACCACATCCGAGACATGGACCCCAGATTTGTGGAAGATCCGGACATAGGCATAGATCTTAAAGATGGATTTTTTTATCAAGCCAGCCATGATGGTACCGAAGTAGCTATTATAGCCGACTATCCTGGCCTTCTTCCTTCCTCCCATGTAAGTACCCAGGAGACACCCCTTCAAAGAGAATATTCCCCGCGCGCCTCACCCACTGCCTATCTCATGCTCAAAAGGGGCAGCGTTCATCCCGCCGTACTGCATTAAGAACGTCTTCCCAGAAGGCGATGCCTGCGCAGCGCGGGTCTCATGCTCAAAAGGGACCGGAAACACCACCGAACATCCACCTTTATCGAAGAGGTATGACTTCTTAACATATGTCTAGTGGCGGAGCCGGATCATAATTTTTCTGCTTTATTTTCTTTCTTTTTAGGAAGAGCATACGTCGGACTGTGTCCGGGGATCCTACTGGTCATGCTCCAACCAATCCGGCACCAGGCCCATCCACAAGGACTAGGGTAGATACGGGTGTAACACCGGATTGTCCTCTTCAAGAGGATTCAGATGAGGTATGTGGTACTAATTCCGAGGTGGAAAGCGCAATGAACCATCGACGGCAAAAAAAGCCATGCGTGAGCCAGCTTTCACTGAGGAGGCGTTTAACGCCCTCAGTTCTGTGGATGCGTATATCCGAGCCGCTCGAGACGCACTCGTCGAAGCCACTCACCAGCTTTCCAAGGATATGCGAGTGAGTGTTCAATTCAATGTTCATATGCCAGTAGCCCCCGAGACTTAAAGTAGTTGGCCCAACTGATTTAAGGATCGTTGTGTTTTTAGGTAATCAAGGAAAAGAATAACACATTATCCAAGGAGTTGGAAGAATGCCAGACCAAGCTTACTACTGTCACCATCGAATTAGAAGATTCAAAGAAGTCCAAGAAGGGCTCTGATGGTAAGAACAATAACGTCCAGACAACATGGTCCTGTTCCAGTCAATGATCTTTAAGTATACATTGTTTGAACTGCAACTACGGGACCAACAAACCAACTGGAGGAAGAGCTAAAGGTTGCTCTGGTGGCGAAAGAACAAGCCGAAGGGCAAATAGCTGTTGGTTAACGTCTACTAACACGGACCATAGATGAGAAGAACAAGCTACAGGATACAAATATCAAGCTAGATGTCGTGGAATTGTCACGGCAGATGTCCTAGGGTGAGGACTTAGTCGTGAGGCCAATGCATCTATGTAGTAGCTTGAGAGGGGTTGAGCGGAATCGAGAGACGCAACACAAGACAAGGATTTAGATAGCTTCGGGCCGCTGGAAACATCATCCGGTAATAGCCCTACATGATGTTTGAGGCTAGATCTCATTATGATCCTCACGGAGTCGCCGGTAAACCGGCTCTTTGTGTTTAGCCCTAAAAATTGTTTCCTCTAACTTGTGAGCCCTTGTCCCTCTTTGGGGAGCCCTGCCCCTCCTTATATATGTGAAGGGGCGGGTTACATGACTAGTCCTAGTAGGATTAGGATTACTCTATTACAAGGAGTCCTAGTCTTGCTTCCTTTGTAGGAGAATATTCCTTATTGCTTTGTTCATAAACCGGCCCACCATAGCATGAACCAGCCTTCTGGGCTTTGGGCCTTGTCATCCGTGATCCGCCTGCCGGGTTACCAGTGAATTGCCAAGTGTAAACTATCTCAAGTAAACTGCCAAGTCCGGTCGGGTTATATTTCTGGTCGGGTTACGCCGCGGGGTATATCCCCGACATTAGCCCCCAGATTAATTTGGATTTATCCATGTTAAATTTGATCCTTCCTGCATACATTAATACGAGAACAAATTTGATAGGTTGTGCTCCGGGTTAAAATATTTTCCTGAACCAGCACCTGATCATCCTTATATCCTTGTCCTTTCCTCCTTGATATGTATCCATGATCTCATAACAAATCTCCTTAGCAGATATTTTCAAACATTATCAATGCAAAAAATCCAGGCACTTCTTCTGAAAACTCCGGGTCAATAGACTAGCTTCATAATCAATTTGCTTGCAGAAGATATTTTGTAAATAAAGAATCCATTTGAATCGGCCTTCAATGCTCTGATTTGACAAAAATATTGGTCTTCAAATATTCAACTGATATTCAGCCGGTATGAAAATGTAGAACTTGCCGGTTTATGACTGCCAAAATTGCCGGGTTATAAAAACTGATAATTCCAGGTCATGACTGTTTATAGACGCCGGGTTATGATTGTTTCCAACATCGGGTCACACAATTAATCTTCCTGATTTGCCCCAAAACTGAGAATTTGAAGATGTTCCTCCTTTATATGCATATTACCTGTAGCCCCCAAGTCTTAAGAGGAGAACATAGTGATAGCTTAAGACTTGTTTCAATATAAATGTTGCAACCTTGAAGAAATCCAGATTGTTCATCCCAATCATTAGTAAAAACTAAATACTTCCATATTATGTAGCCCCCAAGTGCCGGGTTGTCATGCTTGCAGCAACCTGGGACTTGTAACTGCCTGATGCTCAAAAAACTTCAACCAGTGTAGCCCCCAAGGGTCGGGTCATTATGTAATAATGAGCAGGGACTTTGTATATACTTCATTGAAAATAACATTATATAATGTAACTCCCATCATGGGGCTTGAACCCACGTCCACAAGGTTAAGAGCTTTGTGCTTTACCAACTGAGCAATGGACCATTCAATATAATGGATTAAGACTTGTGTACCTTGAATTGTTGACATGAGCAATTGGTAGCCCCCAAGGGACGGCTCATTATGATATGACGAGTCGGGTCTTCAATAAGGCCAGTAAAAAATGACTTTGCATTAGCCCCCAAGTGCCATGGTGCATGCTGGCAGTGACATGTGACTTGCTTATTTAGATGTAATCTCAATTTGAATAATGTAGCCCCCAAGTGCCGGGTCGTAAGCCTGCAGCTACTCGTGACTATTCCTTTCATTGTAGAATAATTCATACCCATTGATAATATGATATCCATTGCGCTGAAGTGACTTTGAAAACCTTAATCATAATATTGGTTATTGATAACCATAATAAAAATCCAGCCATGTTGGCTATTAAAGATTTGAATAATATAGCCTGGTTTGAAAATTGGTTCCAGCGATATTTGATCACACGGTTGGTTTTACCAAGCCAGTGTAGTAAGGATGATAACCCAAAATTTGAACATTGGTGATTATCATAGATTGCCGGTTTATAAACAAAACCAGGCCGGGTTAATAATCACGGGTCATTGTTTTATCTCATACTAGCGACTTATAGTCGAAAGCCAGGCCGGTTTAAGAAACACCGGTCATTATCTTATCTCATACTAGCGACTTATAGTCAAAAGCCAGGCCGGTTTAATAAACACCGGTCATTATCTTATCTCATACTGGCGACTTATAGTCAAAAGCCAGGCCGGTTTAATAAACATCGGTCATTATCTTACCTGCTTCTGTGATTAAGTGTGTCACGATTAACCTTAATCTGGTAGTCAAAGATAATGATCCAAGGCACAAGTGTTGATGACTCCCTTGATTATTTGTCTGTTCATTATGAAACCGAGCCGGGTTATGATGAACTCCGATTTAGCTGTAGTTAGTACTGGTGTTTGTAACCCAGACTAGAACTCTATAAACACAGATGTAGTGGCAACTTATAGTCATCCACTCCCTCAATCGATGGACTTGGTTAAAAACCAATGACCTTGAGGATAAAGATTTGATAAAACATAAAAAATAAAAATAAAGTTTTGGGCAAATAAGACCATGTAGTCGAAGCTTTTTACGAGCTGCCAGGCTCCAAATTCGAGGCTTTTTATGAGCTGCCAGGCTACTGTCATTAACCATTTTTGCAAAGCCTATTAAGATGATCCGCAATCCTTAACCAAATCATCAATGCCAAATGCTACCAAGTTCAAAAAATCTCATAAAGATTTGACTTGTGTAATCACTTGATGATCGTCAATTTAACGTTACCAAGTTTAGGGTCCCGAAGGATTGACTTGTGTGTACGTTCGACGAGTCATACCAGGTTTACCTGGACGGTGTGATTTACTTGATGCAGGCAGGTTAATCCGGGGTTTTAGGTGTATACACCAAGCTTCCAAGCCGTGTTTACTACAAGAGTTTTCAACTCGCTGATGTCTTGCATCAGGAGCCCCCAGGTAGCATTTGAGCATTGCTCGTCGGGGCCTATGTTTGAGTTGTGCTAAGCATCAAACTCTTTTTTGCCCCTCATCATCATGTGGAAATTTCCGAAGCAACCAGAGCTGTGCCCTTATGATGGCCTTGATGCGGTCGCCGGTTTAAGAGGCCATAGGAACTCCCTTGCCCACAGGAGCCCCCATGTTATACTCTTATGATGGTCTTGGTTTGGTCGCCAGATCAGGAGGGTAGTCAGAACTGCACTTTATAAACAGAAGCCCCCATGTGACATATTTCTGAGCTGTGCTCGCCGGGTACCTATGTTTGAGTTGTGCTGTGCAACAAACTCTCTTTGGTCCCTTTAATTTCTTCTGAGAACTCGAACTCGCGAGAGATTATTCTTCTTGAACCAGATGTTAAACCGAATATTGAGAGCTTCAATGCTTTGCGGGAGACATCTTTCCCTTGAATCGGATTTTAAACCAGAATCTTCATTTTCAGCCTGAATTTTTCTGACGTCCTTTAAACTCGAACTTGCGAGAGATTAATTCTTTCTGAACCAGAGATTTTTAAACCGGATTTGAGAGCTTCAGAGCTTTGTTTGAGACAAAATTCCCTTAAACCGGATTGTAAACCGGATATTTGAATCAGGTCATTGTAGCCCCCAAGTCTTGAGACTACTCGAGGAGTTGGCTTGAGACTTTCCATATTTGATCATAGTATAAGGTGTCCATCATTGTTGTTGACAGTGCGATATGAATCCATAGAAAATCGAGGTGACTGTGGCGGGTTATCAATGATCCCGTATGAGCCGTGTCAGCAACTCGGCCAATGGTTCCTTCCAACTGGCGATTTGAAGTTAACCAAACTGCAGTGGCAGCGACTTGTGTGCCTACCCATTGAGCCATCCTGTGCAGACGGCGGCTAATAATGCATGACATTTTGCTCCAGAGTTGTTGGAAGAAAACCGGGCTACCCAAGCTGTGACTTGCTCATACTCAATAAACAGCTCACGTAGACAGGTGCGGCCCGGTATGTTGATGTAGACCAGGCCGCAAGAAACGAACGGTAAAGACGACCACAACATCAGAGGCGGTATAGATAGATGAGTCGATCGCGGCACTATAAGCAGGCGCGGACGGGCGAGTCAATCATAGGCGCGGCCCCGGCAAGTTGATGTAAACCGGGCCGTAAGGGCGGCGTCTTGCGCACGTCCATTCATCATGTAATATGGAACAGACGAAACGCCAGGCAGGACGTTGCCAGCGCATAACCATGTTTATTATAAATAGTTGTCCTGTACATCAAAATATACATATCAAAGTAACTGTTTTCTTGATAAAAACAATATATACCAGGAAAATAGATTTAGATGGATATCACCTGATGTATTTGGACCTTATGATCCTCATCGGTGTCCGTTAGCCGACCCGGCATGTTGAGTAGGCCGGACCGTAGGGCGGATAGTAAAACGACCGCATCATCAGAGGCAGCATTGACACATGAGTCGGCCCCAATGTTGTAAGCCGGCACAGACGAGCAAGCTGTCCTCCGCGTTCTAAACCGGTGCGGACGCGTGAACTGGCCGTCCGTTCATCAGGTAATGTGACACGGAGAAAGATGTCGTTGTAGCACATTGCCGGTGTGTGTTTTATATCCGCAGTATAACAATGATTTTACCTGTATATATTAACACCAATAGGGCAGTGTGATGTTGCTCAGAGGAATTAAAATGTCCTGATAAAATATATATATAGGAGGGATAACACCTGATTTGCTCGAACAACAGATGGATCGGCCGGCGCTGTCGGGCTAGTTGTCCTCCTCGTTGTAAGCCGGCGGGGTCGCGACAGACGGCCACGGTGTTGTAAACCGACGCGGTCGCGAGAGGCGGCCACGGCGTTGTAAACCGGTGTGGGAGTCCATTTAGTAAGGTCAACCACCTGTCCCGAATGTCATTGGCGTGCCTCCTTCTCCGCGGTATAAGCATAATTGTCCTGCGTACAAAAAATACAGCAGGGCGGAGTAGTTGTTTGTCGAAAGAAATCAACATGTACTTAACAAGGAAAAAATATATATAGGATAAATATCACCTGGCATTTTTGTCGGATGATACTGATCATCATGTACGCTAGGATCAGTGCTCCTTTTTATGTTTTGGCATAATGGTCTTTGAATCAATCATGCATACATGCACTGCTCCATTATCCTCTGGTCGAACCCCAACATTTTCCTTGGTCTTTGTCAATCATGCGTACAACGGCTCAGGTGCGTGGTGGTAGAGGCGAATTACGGCCACCGCGAGGACGACTCAAGGCAGTTTAACCGCGATGCGGGCGGGTTAGATCGCGCAGCGCATGCATTTTGAAGTAGACAGCACCTCGGAGTAGCAGAAACGGTTCGGTCGTGGAAACAACTGGCTGGCGGGATACAATGCTTCTCCAAGATCAATACGGACATAATGCTTCCAAGATGTCTTGTTTTGGTTCAAGCCTTGCACGTGAGGAGTACTAGTAGTAACACTAATTCTAATACTTGTCTGATTTGATGTTTGATATACTATATTCAGCAACAACAGCAAGGTAGCAGCCTCGGAACTTGAGCGGCGAAGTATTCTGAATCGGTCTCATCCGCTGCCATCGATGCAATCTTTCACACCTGTTGGCTCTCCAAGTAGGAAACGATAATAGAGCGGCGAAGTACTCTGAATCGGTCTCGGTTTTACCGGTCCGCACCGGCCGCTTTGGCGAAAATCATGTTTACTCGGATTGTCATGTACGGTGACTCATCATCTTCTGACTTGACGGATCGTCGGGTCATGATCTGTCGCACTGTACGCAACCCGAATTTTCCTTTGAACGCAAATATCATATATTGCAAGTGCAGACCCTTCCAAAACCGGTTCTTCTTGATCCGGCTGATCGCAAACTTCTCGAAACCTTAAGAATAGATCCCACCAAGGACACAACACCATCGTGCGCTAGCCCCACGGTGGGCGTCAACTGTCGTGGAATTGTCACGGCAGATGTCCTAGGGTGAGGACTTGTTCGTGAGGCCAGCGCATCTATGTAGTAGCTTGAGAGGGGTTGAGCGGAATCGAGAGACGCAACGCAAGACATGGATTTAGAAAGCTTCGGGCCCCGGGAAACATCATCCGGTAATAGCCCTACATGTTGTTTGAGGCTAGATCTCATTATGATCCTCACGGAGTCGCCGGTAAACCGGCTCTTTGTGTCTAGCCCTAAATTTTTTTCCTCTAACTTGTGAGCCCTTGTCTCTCTTTGGGGAGCCCTGCCCCTCCTTATATATGTGAAGGGGCGGGTTACATGACTAGTCCTAGTAGGATTAGGATTACTCTATTACAAGGAGTCCTAGTCTTGCTTCCTTTGTAGGAGAATATTCCTTATTTCTTTGTTCATAAACCGACCCACCATAGCATGAACCAGCCTTCTGGGCTTTGGGCCTTGTCATCCGTGATCCGCCTGCCGGGTTACCAGTGAATCGCCAAATGTAAACTGTCTCAAGTAAACCGCCAAGTCCGGTCGGGTTATATTTCTGGCCGGAGCTAATAGACGTGCGAGCCCAACTCTCGGATGCCTTGAAAGAGAACAAGAAGCTTAAAGACGGCGTATTCAGTATGACCTTGAACCTAGCTTTCAATAGTCACTTGATTCAAAGTTTTTTTACGAAAACTATTCCTGCAGGCTTGTTAACTGGGTGGCCTGAAGGAGAGGTGCCTGGATTTCAAGGTGACCTTCTGCAAGAGCTCTCCAAGGTACACGAGCGATCTCGGAAAGCCATGAAGAATATGGCCAAGGCTTTATGGCTAGCCGATTCTCCTCCAGAAATTATTGAGGAACTTGCGAGTTTATTCAAAGGGGCTCGACACCGCTTTGAATTATGGAAAGCATCATCATGTCGAGAAGGTGCCCGAGAAGCCTGGGCTGTGGTGAAGACACGCTACACCGGACTAGACCCGAACCATATGGCTCGGGTTGGACCTCGAGGGCTTGACGGACTAGAAATCCCTGTAAGCTTGGTATACGACCAAGTAAAGACAGCCGCCAAGTATTCTCAATAAGACTGTAAATTAGACAGACTTATAGATGGTATACATGCAGAATAGGCATTTGATTCTATGTAATGATGTACTTTATCATCAAACTTATCTCCTGCCGAATTTAGTTAAAAGATTTTCATGGCAGACCTTCCGCTTTAACCTCCGAAAACCCAAGGGCTGAAGTGTTTCCGAATACTATGCCTGTGGTAAACACGTGGTATGTTCGGTAACCAGGCAATCCGGTCATAATTGCTTGAACAGACAAACTATGTTCGGGGAGTTATGTTATATTACTATTTAACATAAGAAACATCTTCTAGAGAGAATAGTTCCGTTAAGGGTTCCTTTCCCTGGGTCAGCATGCATATATACACATGCCTAAGCTTTGATCCAAAAAAAGGATGATAGGAAGCTGTATCCTGTGTTTTTTTTTAAGTTTATGCGCTTAAAAGCGATACATCATTCTCCGCCGACCAATGATTCCCTTAAGAGAACGCTAGCTTTCGGCTTCACCCGTCTGAGGTACAGGTCCGGATTACCCGGTTGTAACAATCGCAAAGGTGCTCCCTTTACACCCTAGCCAAACCACCGGGAACATATGGTATAAACATAGGAGCCAGACAACCCAGCTTGGCAAAAACTTAATTCATAAAGGTGCATACAATGGCAAGGAGACTGTATGAAACAGGCGACATAAATATTATGAGCAACATGATTTTTAGTAATGGGCTTCGTTATAGAAGCCCCCAAGTATTTTTGAGGTATATACATTTGAGGATGTTGTACCCATGTGATAGTTTGTTTGAGCCGAAAACTTATCGATAAGAAAAAAGAAGAGGAGAACTTAAAAAATAAAAACAGGGAATAAGACTAAGACTGGAAAGAAAAAATGTGCTACCAAACTATCTATAGAATCTTTGGAGCCTGGCAGCGTTCCATGGGTTCAGCTCAAGGCGATTGTCTGATGCGTTTCGAAGGCTATAGGATCCACTGGAGAGTACTTCGTCAATAATGAAGGGGCCCTCCCATCTTGGTTTGAGCTTGTCCTTTTTCTTCTCCGAGAGGCGTAAGACGAGTTTGCCAACATTGTATGTCTTTGCCCGCACTTCTCTGCTTTGGTATCGCCTGGCCTGTTGTTGATAAAATACAGAACGGGCCTGCGCGATATCGTGCTCTTCTTCAAGGCCGTCTAGGTCATCCTGCTGATCAAGCTCGGCCTCTCTCTCTTCATACATGCGCACTCGAGATGAGTCATGAATAATATCACAGGGCAAAACAGCCTCTGCATCGTACACCATGAAAAAAGGTGTGTATCCGGTTGTTCGGTTAGGTGTGGTTCGCAGCCCCCAAAGTACAGAGTCGAGATCCTCCACCCAGTGTTTATCTGACTCCTATAAAGAGCGCACTAGTCAGGGTTTAATCCCGCTCATTATCAAGCCATTGGCTCTTTCGACCTGACCGTTTGTTTGAGGATGGTACACAGAGGCGTAATCAAGTTTAATGCCTAACTTAGTGCACCAATTTTTCACCTCGTCAGCTGTGAAGTTGGAGTCGTTATCTGTGATAATACTATGCGGGACACCATAATGGTGTACTACGCTGGATATAAAATCTATCACTGGCCCTAACTCAGCTGTTCGGACTGGCTTGGTTTCTATCCATTTAGTGAATTTGTCCACCATGACCAGTAAAAATTTCTTTTTTATGGCTTCCCCCTTTAAGAGGTCTGACCATATCCAACCCCCAGACCGCAAAGGGCCAGGTAATTGGGATGGTTCTAAGAGCAGTGTGAGGCATATGACTTTGATTTGCGAAAAGCTAGCAACCAACACAATGATGGACTAGGGTCTGTTCGTCTGTGCGTGTAGTTGGCTAGAAGAAACCAGTTCGGAAAGCCTTGCTTACAAGAGCTCGGGCCACGGCATGATGGCCGCCCATGCCAGTGTGTATTTCGGCTAGAAGTTGCCATCCCTCCTCTTCATAGATTCACTGTTGGAGAATACTAGTAGTGCTTTTCTTGTATAGTTCACATTCGTGAACCTTATAGGCTTCAGAATGCCAAATTATACGGCGGGCCTCATTTTGGTCATCGAGGACCTCTTGCCTATTATGGTAGGCTAGGAAAGGCTCGGTCCAGGGGGCTATAACAGCCATGATCTCATGAGCCGACGATGTTATTTCCATGTCGGGGTCCCTGATGTCATCTGTATTGAGTTCGGCTGGGGGCGTGTTCGGGTCCGGATTGGCATCTCTGCTCTCGTCCCGCCATGTTACTGATGGCTTGAACAGCCTTTCCACAAAGGTGTTAGGCAGGACTGGGTCGCATTTAGCACCCATACGAGCTAGTATATCCGATGCCTGGTTACTGCCCCGAGCTACATGGTGAAATTCCAGCCCCTCAAATCGAGCTGATATTTTTAATATGGCGTTTCGATAAGCTGCCATCTTTGAATCCTTCGGATCAAATTCTCTATTTACCTGAGATATGGCGAGGTTTGAGTCTCTGCGCACCTCGAGGTGTTGTATACCCATGGATACGGCCATGTAGAGACCATGAAGTAGTGCCTCGTATTCGACCGCGTTGTTCGAGTCCATGTACATGATCTGCAGTATATAGCGGATTGTATCCCTGTTGGGGATATCAAGATGGCGCTGGCCCCCAACACGGCTAGCATTTTGGAACCGTCGAAATACATGGTCCAGTGGGAGTATGATCCATACTCTTTAGGGAGTTCGGCTTCAGTCCATTCCGCGACAAAGTCGGCCAACACTTGGGACTTAATAGTCTGGCATGGTTTGTTTGTTATTTCGAACGGTAAGAGCTCGATGGCCCATTTGGCTATGCGTCAAGTGGCGTCTTTATTGTTTGTGATATCATTGAGTTGTACTACGGATGCCACCGTGATCGAACACTCTTGAAAGGAGTGTCGGAGCATCTAAGATGCCATGAATACCGCATAGGCAATTTTCTCGTAATGGGGGTATCATGATTTGCACGGTGTGAGAACCTCAAATACATAATATACGGGTTTTTGAACGGGGAATTTATGTCCCTCTTCATCTCGTTCGATGACGAGCACCGCACTCACTACCTGATGAGTGGCGGAGATATAAAGCAGCATTGGCTCGCCAACACCTGGAGCGGCTAGGATTGGGTTACCCGCTAATAGGGTTTTTATTTCCTCCAGTCTGGACGTGGTCGCGTCCGTCCATTCAAAGTTGTCTGTGTGTCAGGCCCAAGATGAGATTCTATCCCGATCACGTGACACATACGTGATTGGGGCACAACCACATTTCGGGCGCTTAGCAAGATGGATATCATTACATCATACCATTTCATACATACATGGGGATACAACAATCCATACAAGACACATGAATACAACATCATCAATACAAGGCATCCGACTACGAATGCAAACATGAAAAACACAACGACATCCATCTGCTATCCCAGGCTGCCGACCCGGAACCTAACCCAAGACTGACGAAGAAGAATAAGAAGAAAGAACTCCAACACAAGGAACATCGCTCTCACGTCAAGTCATCGGAAACCTGCACCTGCAACTGTTGTTGTAGTAACTATGAGCCACGAGGACTCAGCAATCCCATAACCATGGGTACCAAGACTAGCAAAGCTTAAAGGGTAAGAAGAGGTTAAGTGGTGAGGTTGCAGCAGCGGCTAAGCAATATATGGTGGCTAACTTATGAGTACAAGAATCAGAAAAGAATATTTGCAAACGGTCGCAAACTAGTAATGATCGCTAGAGATCATGAACTACCTACGAGTCAAACATAACCCCATCGTGTTCTCTTATCAAAGTGAAAAGAGACGGTCACGATTGCGGTTGTGTGTTTTACTTCGGATCCTCTGTCAAGTTTTCTACAACCGGACATTAACAAATTCCAATCTGCCACATAACCGCGGGCATAGCTTTCGAAAGATTATAACCCTACAGGGGTGTCCCAACTTAGCCCATCACAAGCTCTCACGATCAGCAGAGATAATAATAATATTACTCCTTATCTTAGGGAAGGCCCGATCAGACTCGGAATTCCCGGTGCACAAGACATTTCGACAATGGTAAAACAAGTCCAGCAAGACCTCCCGGTGTGTCGACTCCCTGATAGTAGCCGCGTGTATCCCGTCTCAGGCCACGACCGGATGGGCGATCCTATAGGTAAAACCAAACCTCGAGTTTCCCCGTGGTGGCCCCGCAGTACCCCCGTTTGGGACCAACACCATCATCACTGGTCCCCCTGTATGTAGAAGAATCCTCGGGTAGCGCTAACTCCCTATGCAATTAATTAATTAATTAAGTTTTTATTATGTTGCAAATAAAAGCAATGTTGGGCCTTGCTGGAGGAGTTTTATTCAAAGACGAGTTTTATTCAAAGACGAACTGTCAAGGGGTCCCCATATACCCAACCGCGTCAGGAACGCAAAAATCAAGGAACATAACGCCGGTTTATCGGCTCCTAAGGTGGCATGAGTGGAACAAAGCACCGAGCAAAAGGCCAAGCCTCCCACCCATTGCCAAATATATATAGGTGTGTTAATATATATAAGATATATTGTGATATCGCAACAAAACAAGCACTAACGAGAAGAAGCAAGCAACACGGTAAACACACCACTCAAGAACATGACAAGATGCTCAACCAAGTATGATACAAGACAAGTCTATATGATGCAAAACATGGCAAGGGATGATGCACACAAGAACAACACAAACCAACAAGTTTAAATGAGGCCAAAATCAACATATAACAATTCCGGTAAGTCCTCATATGCACATTTCGAAATTGGTCCAGAACTGAACAAACCTTAAGTTAAAGTTGTTAAACAGCAAGTTAACATGCACCATGATGATCTACTCGAAATTCTAGTCAAGTTCCTTATAAAGTTTATTTAATTCGGAGCTACGGCCTAGAAGATATGAGCAAAACAAGTCAAGCATGTCAAATATGCAAGATGCATTCAAACAACAAGCAAACACACTCCAAACATCTAAACAACATGATATTATGCTTCTACATGCAAAAACACACAAGTTTCATGTAGGGCACGCTCAAAACGGAGCAACGGTTCAACACATACACATGAAACCAGATTAACAACAAGCTGTCCAAAAACAGCAACATAGCAACTTTGGAGCAAGGTATATATATGCTACCGCACCCAAACATGATAACAAGAGGCATGGATATGAAATAGACATGATACCTAACAAGCATGAACTCAGAGCACACCCAAAAACTTGCTAGAACACAATTAAATAAGCATGGCAAGATTCAATAAATTTACTAATTTCTCAGACTTAGCCAAAATCTGGGAAGGCAAAAACATCATCACGATGCTGCCTTCGGAGTCACAAAACAACAAGCATATCTACTTTACTAAGTATATAAAGATCATGGACATGTACTAGACATATCATACATCAAACAACTCCATTGGAACAACTCCATAGGAGGCATGGATCAATAACAACAAACTTCACCAAATTGATCATGCTGATAACAGCCTGACAGGTACATTTATAGCAACTTGAGAGCAAGAAAATAAATAAGCTACAACAGGCCATATATGCAAATAAGGGCATGGATGGATAGAGCATGACATGGACAACAAGACATGGTCATTTGACATACTAAAACATGCATGGATTTGAGTGGGGCATCAAGCAAACATGGCATCAGGTTTAACAGTTTCAAACTTAGCAGTTTTTAAACAAGTCTCAGGAAACAACTTCAGCGAGTAGGCTACTTTACAAGCTTGTTGCAAACACCACAAGGCATAACATGAAAAGTGGGTTGCACCACAACAAAGATGGCATACTTGTGCTTCTAAAACATATTGACATCTGGCATAAAATACAAACACACCAATAGCTATGAGCGTGACAAAACAGTATCTCACAACAAGTTTTAGCACTTAACATCCACATGCACTTTTGCAACAAAGATTAACATGGCAAGATGGCACCTAACATGAATGCTACAGCAACCATCATGTAGAGCACTTCACAATGAACATTTTGACATATCATATGCTTCATTTGGATAAACATGCACAAAGATATCATCACCACAAGCATGCAACAAAATTACAGTTACCAGCAGTTTTAAACATATAGCACTCTTGCAATGATGGATAGGGCATCAAGATGAACTCAAACAAGCATGCCACAATGGAACAAAATGAAGATAATATCACAACGAACATTTTGATATATTATATGCTCAAAACGGACCATCACACAAAAAGTTATCAGCAGTCAAACATGCACACATAATTACATATGCTCAGGGACTTATTCAAAATTTCAGAAAACGAAACAGGGCGTCGGATAGTTATACTACGCACATAGCGCTGGATAGGGGCGGCTGGTGCTCACCACGGTGGGCCGAGGCCAAAGTCCGTGGTGGGGCGAGGCCGAGGTTGGGCCTGGAGGAGGCAGAGCCGGGCCGGCTATGCTGGGCCCGGCGCGGGGAGCTGCGGGCCGAGGGGAGCCGTGGCCCACATGGCCGAGGGAGGCCCGGTCGTCCCTCTCCTCGATCTCGACTGGATCGAGGGAGGCTGGAGCAGGGGCGCCCGATGGTGCTGAAGGTCGACGGCGAAGCAGGGCAGGTCGGCGCGGGGAGCGCCGGAGGCGGAACCAGGCGGTCACAGGCGGATCCGGCCGGCCGGCACCGGATCCGGGCGGTCGCAGGCCCGGTGGCGAGCCGGAAGGTGGCGCGGGCGGCGGCGCACTCCGGAGAGGAGGCGGGGCCAGGCGACGAGGATGGGGCCAGGGCGGGATCCGGCGGGCTGCTCGCCAGCAGCGGCGGAGGTCGGAGGCGGGCGGAGGCGGCGCTCCGAGGTCGCCGGCGGGAGTCGTCGAGGTTGGCCGGCGAGAGGCGGGGCACATGGCGGACGGCGGGGTTGGGTCGAGGGGCTCCTCCCCTCGATCCAGATCGAAGCGAGGGAATGAGAGGTGCGGGGCGCTCGTGCCCGGGAGCGGCGGCGGAGTCCGGGCCGAGCGGGCCGTGGATGGGCCCCGGCGGGCCCGCGCGGTGCTGGCGCGGTGGAGGCGACGACGTGGCCGGCTCTGGTTGGCCACGGGTGTCTGCAGGGCGGCGGCTGACCAATGGAGGGGCGCCAAGTGGCGTTGG
>LR738713.1:377771052-377860833 GCA_902687465.1 Secale cereale
GTGTTAGAGGGGCTTCGGGCTGAGAGGAGAGAAGAGAGAGGGGCCCGCGGGGGTTTTCGAAGTCCGAAAACATCCGACGTTTTAACCGGCGACTAGTGCCGCTATAGTTATCCGTTGGGCTATCAAACGAACTCCGAATGCAATGAAATTTGGCAAGCGGTCTGTCTACACTATAATAAGACCACACGCCAAGTTACATCCCATTCCGAGAACATTTTCCGGCCACTCATAAAATAAATATTCGGAGGTGTCGCGGGCGCGTGCAAGTGTGTCTGGGCTCAGAACGGACAACGGAAAGGATGGACGGACTCGGACGGATGGAAGTTTTGAAAACATGATGATGCAATGCACACGATGACAAGGCAAAGATGCGACACGCAAGCAGATGACATGGCAACAGCGACGAATAACTGGCTGACACCTGGCACACCGGTCTCGGGGTGTCACACTGTGCGCCTCAGCAGTCTATAAAGCGGTAGTGCTTTCTCTCCTAATCTGGAGATAAAGCGGCTCAAGGCCGCTACGCAACCTCATAGCTTTTGCACTTGTTTTAGATCAGTTGGCGTAGTTAGCTGTGACAGGGCCCGGATTTAGCTAGTTTCACTTCAATTCCTTTATGGGATACAATGAACCCTAATAGCTTTCCGGCCGGAACGCCGAAGACGCATTTTTCCAGATTGAGCCATATGTCATATGTTCGTAGGTCATCGAATGTAAGGCGGAGATCATCCACCAATGTTTCGACGTGTTTAGTCTTGATGACTACATGGTCAACATATTCCTCCACTGTCTTGCCAATTTGTTTCTCTAAGCATGTTTGAATCATGCGTTGATATATGGCACCAGCGTTTTTTAGTCCAAATGGCATAGTGTTAAAGCTAAAGGGGTCGTACGGAGTGATGAATGCCATAGCAGCCTGATCGGATTCCTTCATTTTTATTTGATGGTATCCGAAGTAGGCATTGAGGAAACACAACGAGCCATGTCCTGCGGTTGTATCGATAATTTGATCAATGCGGGGCAGTGGGAAGGGGTCCTTAGGGCAAGCTTTGTTTAAGTCCGTGAAGTCGACACAAAGGCGCTAGGATTTGTCCTTCTTTGGCGCCATGACTAAGTTGGTTAGCCATTCCGGGTGTTTGATTTCCCTTATGAATCCGACTTCCAGTAGTTTGGCCAGCTCTTCCCCCATAGCCTGTCTTTTGGGTTCAGAAAATCATCGTAATGACTGCTTGACTGGCTTGAACGCTTCGATAATGTTGAGGCTGTGTTCGGCCAGCCTGCGTGGGATTCCTGGCATCTGAAGGATGCCAAGCGAATATGTCCCAGTTCTCGTGAAGGAAGGCGCGAAAAGCGCTGTCTACCGGCAGGTCCAGTTGTGCCTCAATGGATGCCGTTTTATTAGGGTCCGTTGGGTGCACTTGAAATTTTACAATTTCATCTGCTGGCTTAAAAGAGGTAGATTTCAATCTTTTGTCAAGGACTACGTCATCCCTGTCCACCGTAGATCGTAAGGTGGTTAATTCTTTGACTGCAAGGGCTTCAGATAGTGCCTCTAGGGCTAAAGATGCAGTTTTGTTCTTGGCACGGAGTGATCTATCCGGATCACTTGCAACTATGATTATTCCATTGGCCCGTGGAATTTTGAGCTTCATGTACCCATAATGGGGTATAGCCTGAAAGCGTGAGAAAGCGTCCCACCCTAGAAGGGTGTGGTATCTGCTGTTGAAGGGGACAATGTGGAAGAGAAGTTCCTCCGACATGTAGTTCTCGGGTGTACCGAATACTACGTCGAACTTAATGCTTCCCAAACACCGGGCTTCCCGGCTGGGAATAATTCCTCGAAAGGTTGTATTGATTTGTTCGATGCGGGATTTATCGACCTGCATTTTTGCAAGTGTGTCCTCGTATATGAGGTTGAGTCCGCTGCCTCCGTCCATGAGTACTTTAGTGAGGCGGAAGACGTCTAGTATTGGGTTTAGTACGAGAGCGGCTGTGGCTCGGACTGGCCGGACTCATGGTTCATCTTTAGCAGTAAATGTGATTGCCGTGTCGTTCCATGGGCTTGCAGTGCTGATTTGATGGACCTCGGCAAGTTCATGATTTGCTCTCTTGTGCCGGTTGTTTGAGGAGAACGTCTCGAAGACGGTGAACACATCGAGGTCTGTCTCCCCTGGTGTTGTGGTGGTGAGGATTGCTTCACCGCTCTTTGCTACCTGCCGGAGTACCCAGCATGCTCTAAGGCAGTGGGTAGGGGTATTATCCGGGGCCGCATGTATTTGGCAAGGTTTATCCAACAGTTCGTCTAGAACAGTCCTGTGCCCCATGAAAGGTATGTTTTACTTGCCATTGTGTATGTGATCGGATGCCCTGCCAGGGTATGTCCATTTCGCTTTAGTGTCATATCATCCGAAGCTGGACTGTTCTAGAGGTGTATTCTGGGCTTTCCAAGTGTTTTCCATAGCACAATACTTTCATACCAAGTGCGATAATTCTGTGAAGCTTCGTATTTGAGGGCGGTTGAGGGCGTTCAAGACTCCCTCGTCCATGCAATTGTGGTGAAATATGGACACCATGTCGTCGTCGCAGCAGTCCTTAATCTTGTTTTTAACAAGTAGGAATCAGGCCCAGAAGTGACGAACTGTCTCTTGGGGCCGCTGCCGTATATACGTGAGATCACATATGTCCGGTAGTCTGGAGTTACTTGGAGAGTGTGTACTGTGGCGGGTGGGTGTAGATAAATTTGAGTCCCGACCCAACGTGGTGTCCGAGGTTTGTACAACCTCCGATGTGAACGATCTGGGCCCAGCGAGATCGGAATGTTCCGTGGGCCCGATGCATGCCCCAGAGCTCGAAAGGCACAAAGTGCCACCTGTTAGAGGTGTGTTCCGCTTGATGGGTTCGGAGATCCAAATAGTGCCGGTCTTCGTCTTGAGAGGAGAAGTATCCTCAGCTTGGTCCTCGATTGCCGCCACCAGATGAGTGATCGGGGTGGAATTGATTTCGTCTTGACCGGATTTAGATCCGATCTAATCATCGAGCAGCTCATTTAAAGACGAGGAATCCGCCGAAGTCGCGTCATCGAAATGGTCGGAGCCAATGTAGGAGTGGTGCTCGATGGTCGAGGGGAGTGCGGCCGGCCTGGCGGCCATGTGGGCGCATACAGCAAACCCGACGAGCTGGAGGATCTGGCCCATGGCCAGGTTGTTTCCAAGGGTGATCTCGTCATTGATGACAAGACGAGCCATCGATCGCTTTTCGCGAGCGCACAGCGGAGCTCTCAATGAAAGCACCATTGTCAGTGTCAAAACCAGCAGATCTCGGGTAGGGGTGCCCAAGCTGTACGTCTAAGGATCGATGGTAACATGAGACTGGGGACACGATATGTACCCAGGTTCAGGCCCTCTCGATCGAGGTAATACCCTACTTCCTGCTTGATTGACCTTGATGAATATGGGGTTACAAGAGTTGATCTACCTCGAGATCGTAGTGGCTAAACCCTAAAAGTCTAGCCTATGTGATATGATTCTGCCCCCTCTACGGGCTAAACCCCTCGGCTTATATACACGCTGGAGGGGGCCTAGGGTACAAAGGTGACTTGGGAAGGAAGGAATCATTACATCCGGACATCTTTTTTGCCTTACTACATACATAGGAGTCCTAACCGAATACGGGGGTGGGCCTTCTACTTCGATGTTCATGGCCCATCAATTCAGCCCAACATTAATGACCCGGACGCTTGAGGACCCCTAAATACAGGACTCCCTCAGTGGTGAACCCCTCCGTGATGGTGTCTAGATCGGATCTGGTGGTTCTGGACTCTGCGGCAGCTGGATCGAAATTACATATGCTCTCCTAGGGTTTCTAGAATATTGGGGTATTTATAGAGCAAAGAGGTGGACCAAGGGGCACTCGAGGTGGGTACAACCCATCAGGGCGCGCATGGGCCTCCTATCGCGTCCTAGTGGGTTGTGCTCCCTCGGAGCACCCCCCTAGGTGCTGCCTTGGCCCATTGGGTTTCTTCTGGTCCAAAAAAATCTCCAAAAAGTTTCGCTGCGTTTGGACTCCGTTTGATATTGATTTCCTGCGATGTAAAAAACATGCAGAAAATAGCAACTGGCACTTGGCACTATGTCAATAGGTTAGTACCAAAATGATATAAAATGTCTATCAAATGATTGTAAAACATCCAAGAATGATAATATAACATCATGGAACAATAAAAAATTATAGATTCGTTGGAGACGTATCAGGTACGCATCCTCCTCCTGCTCGTCCTTGCGCCGCTCCTCCTCGCTTTCATGGAGGATGGCGGCCAGCACCGCCTAGTAGGCGGCCTCCTCCTTCTGGTCCTCATCGCGCACGATAAGGGCTAGCGATGGGGAGCCATGGCGGATGCCGCAGACGCCACGCCTACTGGCCTCCTTGTGCTCAAAGGCGAACCACCGCTGCCACATGGGCGAGTCGAACGTGTACGCTGGGTCGCAGCACTGCTCCGGTGTTAGCAACTATCGCCGGTGCCGCACCTCCTCCATGTGAGCCCGCGCTGACCGTGGTGCCACCGGCATTGGGATCCTCTTCGGATCCAAGTGTCAGTCGTGCGACAGCGTGACATCGGGGTAGGGGAAGGGGACGCGGTGCTCCCAGTGCCACTTCGCCCAGTGCACTGGGACAGCGATGCACTACCTTGGACAGTGGGAAGACGACGGCTGAGGGATGGCAGGGCCCTTGCCCTTTCCCTTGCTAGAGAAGAGGCCCATTGCGGTGGCTTGTGGTGGCTAGGATTTGCTAGGCCTTGTAGTCGGCGGGGGAGCACAAGGGTGGCGAGATGGGACGGTGCATCTAGAAGTGGATGAGGATGTCCCCCCACAGCACACTCGGATTAAAAAAGGTCGATCGTCGTTGCTGACGCATGGGCCCGTGGTGTGGGCGATCGTCATTAATAAAGATGACTGCGGTAGTTGGGTGACAGCTAGGAGGGGACGCAACGAACAGTAAGAGGATGCATGACAAGTCCAGTTCACGTCCACGTAGCCGCACTTCAGCCGCAAATGGGTCCGCGCGGGCGTGAAGCGGGCGCGTTTTGATAATGGGTCGGCGCATTGGGTTAGCTCTTTTGTCCAAGGCCACCCAAATGGACGGTGGCAGACGAAATAGGTACGTGTGTTGGAGTTGCTCTTACCATTTGGAACTAAGTATGTTGCGGTTTATTAGCGAGCAAAATCTTGTTGATGGGTAGTGCATAGTTGACGAGGATACGTCACCTGGACTCCTCAGGTCCAAGAAAGATAAGGAAGACCATCACCTATTCGGTCATGCCAACCACCCGGACTGAGCATATAAGGCGAGCTAGGGAAGGTACGACGGAGAGAACAAGATTCTAGATCCATCTAGATATTGATTTATTCTAACATTTGCATTAACCTATTTTGATCAAACAGAATTCAGAGCTGGTAGCACTCGGCTTGGCAAAATGAAACATTAGCAGGTGGGTTTAAGGAAAATGATAGTGATAACTTGAGAGTTGGGAGCTTCGACGATCTATTCATGCTTTTACAGAACTTTTCGGGACAATTTATTCGTATGTTTTGGTCTGCATTCGCTGTTTTTATCTAAAAGTAACTTGAGAAATATATTTTTTAAACGTGGCAAAAGATTTGCCATTTTCATTGATTAACAGAGAAATTTAAGAGGTTAAGGGTCATGGCTGAATTACAACAATCACTCTCGCGGCATTATGCTACTCAAGTGCCTCGCCCCCGCCATGCTCCAAAGCGACACCTCCTCTTTAATCCTAGCAACGATGACTCCAACCGGGATAGCAGCATTACAAAATATCTGGGCATTCCTCTCATCCACAACCCCCAAGAGATAATAAGCATCAAGGAAGCAAGTGGTCTTCGTGATTCTGTCTTCTTGGTAGCATTGTGGCTCCACCACTCTTTAATGAAAGTTGCGCCACTCCAGTCACTAGAATGCACGTCATGGAGACATAGCCAAACTTTGATCATGCGCCAGACTCTCATAGTGTATCTGCATTGGAATAGGAGGTGGGCTGTTGACTCTTGAACCTACTTACATAGGGGACAAAGGTTACAATTTGACCACTCATAGCGTTGAAGCCTATCCGATGTCTAGATCCTATTGTTGATTTCCAAAACCAAGCGAAGAACTTGCATTTAGGAGACACCCAAATCTTCCAAACGGTCAATATCATCTCAGTGTCAGTATGGCCAAAGAACTGTGCCTTGTAGGCCGACACCGCCGATTAGTGTCCATCAATTGTAAACTTCAAGGTGATAGTGTCGGCTGTGTCGATGTTGAGGTGGATATGGGAGACCTTCTCCCAAAGGGTGGCAAACTCAGAGAGGTGTTTCACAGTGATGCCACGAAGGATGTCCACCTGGGAAGTCCAGAAGTTGTCGTGCAAAGCCATTCTGTCACACCCTGCATTTTGTAACATGTCATTTGCATCAATGAAGCATGAAAATTTGGACCAGCAATTTTTTTTGGCATCATTTGGCTTTTATTTGGATTTGAGTTTTCCTTCCTATGTTTTTCATGTGCTCATTAAAGTCAACTATTACCTCTTGTAGAATTCATCTCCATACCCAAAACTTCTGCCCAATGATCATACCAAGTGTTTATAACAGTATAGTATTTTCTTATAAAAATTAATTTGGCCAAAATGTATTTTTAAAATTTAGTATTCCAAAAACCCCTGAATTGAGGTTTGCACTGCAAGTGCTTGATTTAGGGTGAGAAAATTATTTCAAAAAGTGTATTTGAGACCTAGTAGTCATAGGACTCCCAGAAACCACAAAAGTATAATTTTAAAAGTTATTTTCCTATTTTATTTAAAAGCTTTTTCTTAAGGCCAAAAATGGTTTTTAATAGGGGAAAATTATTTAAGTGTTTCAAAAATATTTGCCCAAATTCAGGGAGACTCATAGGACATATATTGTCCATATATAAGAGTTTCAACACTTGGTCATGTTCAAAATAAGGGGCTAATCCCTCTAAAACCCTTTCTGGATATTTCAAGCTTTTGAAATATTTACAAAGGAAATATTCTCCAAAAATTCCAGGGAAAATCTATCATGTCACATATGACATATTTGATTATCTTTCCAAGTCCCATGCCTTGGGAAGCAAGATAGCATCCTCAAAACCCTTCAAAACCATTCTGTCCATATTTGAAGTTTGAGCAACTTTACATTGCTAAACTTGCCCAAATGCTCTCAAATTTGGTGCACATGCTAGAATGGCCTAATGAGGCATCTAGACCAAATGGCATAAGATTTGGAGTAGGGCAACTTGATCCGAATACCCCAAAACCCTTTCTGTTCAAATTCAAACTTGAACAACTTTACAATACCAACTTTTTATCTGGAGCTTCAAACTTTGTGAGCATGATCAATACCCCAAATGATAAAACTACACCAAGTGGTGCACCAAGGGGAGATGATTAGCTTGACTTAAACAAGATGAAGCCATTTCTGTTGTTTTCTAGGGTTCACCAAAGTTACTTTGGCTAGTTTCTTCAAATGAGCCCAAATTTGGTGAAACACCCTATTTCCATATGACATTCAATCCTGTTAATTGTCATGGCTAGTGGAGATCATTTGCTTGACCAAAACTTGATCAAACACCTTCTGCCTTTTTACCAAAACCATCTTCTTGGCCTCTTTTACCAATTACTTTTGCCTCAACTTTCTACCACAGCTTCATCTAGTTACATTTTATTTCCAGTAACTCCCCCATGTCCACAGCTCCATGATTGGGGGGTGAAAACCCCAATTCACCTTGCTGGACAGCCCATTTCTACCTAGTTACCAGCTTCACCTCTCTCTCAGTGCACCTCCAGAGCATCCAAGGCCTCAGCTGAGACGCCTGCTTCGTGCTGGACCCCCCAGACACGGCGGACACGCCCAGAGGGCCACTGGCATGCAATTAGCACGCTCCAGAGCGCGCTATAGTGCGCACCCGCACTGTAGCTTCGCCCAATCCAGCGCCGCCGACCACCTCGTGCTTCCCCCTTGCGCCAAACGATGCACCTCGACGTCTGCGACCCTCCCCAGCGCTGTCCCCCTCCTCCCTCTCCCTCCAGTGGCCGCCCTCGCACGCGCGCTGGCTGCCCGCAAGCTCCACTCGCCGACCTCACACGCGCGCACCCTCTGGAGCCTTCCCCGCTCCTCCTCTCCCCTCTACTAGGCGTAGAACTCGTACATGATCCTCCCCGACTCGAACACGAGCGCCTGCACGGTCTCTGGCCTCGTCTGCGACCTCGCCGGCGCACGAGTCCTCGGTGGACTGGGGCGCGGCTATATAAGCACGCCCCGAGCCTCTCCAACGGCACCCAGCTCCTCCCCACATCCCCAGTAGTACTCCAGCACCATCCATTCGCCCTCAGAGGGCCTCATTGCTTGGGATTGACCGGAGCTCCGCCGGCGTCGGGCGATCGGAGATCTCGCAGTACAGCCCCTCTCAGCCCCAACTTTGCTCGATCTAGCACCGCCGTACCTCACTAACTCATTCCCCTCCTTCTTCCCCTCCTATTGCAGCCCGGAGCGAGCCAGCCAGCAACCTCCTGACGCTCCTCCGTCGTCCCACCTCGCCGCCGACGAACCAGGCCTCTCCGGCGGGCCGCACCACCACCACTGGAACGACGACTCCTCGTTGAGCCCGTTCCTGCCCTCCGTTTGCCCCGCCGTGCTCGGAATCGCCGCCGGTGAGCTCGCCGTCGCTTTGGCCGTGAGGTTGAAGATGACAGGCGGGCCCCGCCTGTCCTCCTCACCGCTCTCTCTCTCCCCTCACAGCCACTGACCGCCGGGCCCCGCCCGTCAGGTTTGAAAGCCTGGCGGGCGCGCGCTGGCTCCCGTGCGGCTGGGCTGTTCGCCCTGGGCCGTGCACTGTGGCCGTTCTGGCCCAGTGGCACAGGGCCTTTTCCTTTTATTCTTTTTGTGATTATCTCTATTAATTTCACAGAATTAAATATTTGTCCAAATGAGTTAATTCCAACTCCTAAAATCTTGTAAAATTCCAACCTATTTAATGGTGTCACTTTCACACATATCCATGAAACTTTTCTGTTCTGTTCAAATTTAAATTCAAATTTGAGCATTAAAACTCCTGTTCAAAAATCCTTAGATTCCATTCTGTCACTCCAAAACTCCAACTAAGAATTTTTGCCATCTTAGTTTTCCCTCTAGTATTTGACAAAAATAAGTTGACATTTTTCTGAGCACTTTGATTTTTCTTTTTTCATTGTGGTCTTATTTTCCCGTTGTTATTTTGCGACGATTAGATCCCGTATTTGACGAAGTTGCTGAAGAAGAAGGTGGAGAAGGATTTGAAGACTTTGAAGACCAAGCCAATCCAGGCAAGCAGCCCTTTGACCATGATACACTTGTGTTCTTCGGAACCCGTTTGTTTCCGATTGCATGATGATAAGAGTTGTGGTGGTGACCTAGTTTAAAACCACCACATGATGCATGCTTTGCTCTTGATCTTACTATGTGCTAGATGTCATGCAAGTGGTTAGTAGTGATGCTTAGAGATGCATGTGTGCCATGTAACCTTCGTGGTTGCATTCTTTTCATGAACCCCATCGGGTGCCCCTAATGCCCGAGGGTGATGTTGAGTTAGGTCATCACCTGAGGAAGAAGTGATGTGCCGGTAAAAATCTTGTGCATGGGTGAAATGATGGATTAGATTTATGTGTGACTATCGTCCCAACCAAACATGTGCAACCACTCTACCCCTTATGGGACGGGGCATTATTGATTACTTAGGTCGATACTAGCATGGTGCCCGCATTACTAGTGACGGGAAGACTTGAGGTCTTTCCCGGGACGGGGTCGTGCTTGGATAGACGACCATGACTATTTTTACAGGGCACCGGACACACCGTTGGTCCCTTCGGGTACGCGTGACATTGAAATTAGGGCAAGTCCCATGATCTATTGTTTGTACTCGAGGGCCGTGTACCAACGAGTGGACTCTATGTTAGTGTCGTCTAAGGAAAGATAATGACCGGGTGCTTCCCCCGAGTACTTGAGGTACTGCGGGATCGTGGGTGACACGAAAGCTTCCCGGATCTTGTGGATAAAGTGCGCAACCTCTGCAGAGTGTAAAACTATTCGAATAGTCGTGTCCACGGTCATGGACAGTTGGGTGGTGCTACTTAAACTATGTCCAGAGTTTTACTACATCGGTGAAAGTATGTGTGTGTGATGAGTCAAGGTGGAGACTTGACTCGTTGAATTGAATCATATTCATGTTGATATCGGTAACCTGTCTTCGAGGTTACGTGAGTTTATTGATGCATACACTTGATGGTAGAATGTTTATCCTAGCTCATAGCTAGATTGCTCATTGTTGTTCAATTGCTTTGTTACTTTGAACCAAATCATGGGTTGCTTGCGAGTACATTCAAAGTACTCATTGGCTTGCCACTGGTTATTTAATTGGCCGGGCATGGAGGAACAGGAATATGAAGAAGAGTTCTTTGGAGACGAACATGCGAACTAGGACGCTATCCCAGTCAGAATGCCTGTAGGGTTAAGGCAGATGGCATGGGTTCTACCTATCATCGAAGACTTCCGCTATTTGAGTTATTTGCTATTCAGCCCTTGAGGCTTTATCTATGTAAGACTTGGCCATAATGGCCTTAATTTGTGTAAGACGGTATGTATGGATGTAAGACTCTTGTTATTCAGCTTCTGTGTGTTTAGTGAGCATTGATCTCTGGGATCACTGTACACGTGCATTCGGTGATCTCGACTTCTAAGTCGGGGTCCCCACAGAGATGGTATCAGAGTCATCCTGACTGTAGGAAGCCTTAGTTAGCATGGGCGTTAGTTAGATGAGACCCTTTTGCAAAAACCTTCTGAACCTCTCTTCTTTTCTAAACCTTACCAACCTGAGATTTCATCAGCTTATTAACCTCTCCTATTCAACCTTTGTAGATGGCCGCTGTACCTGAAGAGCACCTGACCACTGGGTTTCCCTTGCTTCTCGAGGATAGCCTCCAGGAGTGTCAGTTCCACCGAGCGCCCATCCTCACCTACCTTGAGCATTGGGTTAGCGACACTGAGGTGGAGTACCATGTGGAAGTGATCGTTAAGGCAAACGATCCTCCCACAAGTTGGTTCTTCGAGGGACCCCAGATGGCAACACTACCTCTCGCTGTCGAGGCTGCTGCACTCAAGGCACTAACCCGTCTCCGCGAGCTTCTTCCGGAGATGGCAGCCAAGATGACAACCCGCTTCTTGCCTTACCGGAAGGAAGGTGAAGATGAAAGCAGCGCACTAGCCCCTCCACTGAAGGAAGGACTCTCGCTTCGATTCCAGACCTACTTCAGTCTATGTGCCGACAGCTTGGCACAAGACTTGTCCTCGGAATCGATGAAGCTCCGAGAAGAACTTCACAAGACCAAGGCACTTCTTCGTCGAGCTCAAGAGAAGAAAGATAGGATCAAGAAAGAAGGAGCGCCTTCCGGACAGTCCGATATCGCATACCGAGGCGGAAGGCCCTCCGGAGATGTATCTTCCAAGAATGAAGAACCACCTCAGCGACGCCGGATGACGGCAAGGGAATATCGCAAGCTTTTCCCTGCACCACCGACAAAGCACCGTCGTATCCAACTCCTCCACTCCCCCACACCCTCAAGTGACAAGGGGGCCCAGACAGATGAAGACAAGGAGGAAGACCCAGAAGAGCCGGAATACGCGACCGAGCATTTCGCCGCTTAGGCATTATTCGCTATTCGGATATGCCAGTTCATGACCTCTACGGTAGGATAGGTCGTGTAACCCCTATGCGCAGTCGAGTCCTTGTATGGTTCATATGAAACCATCTAGTGTTTGCTTTTGTTGTGTTTGGATGTATGTCGTATTCTTCCTTTGGGAATATGTAAACGACTGCATCACCCATTTGGATTTTAATGAATGTGTTTGGCCTTTCGGCCCTTGCATGATTTGATTAGTGTCACACCCACCCCCTTTCTAGGCACCCATCTATCTTGCTTTCCCTCTTCCAAGTCATGAGACCTTTTACCGCTCCAACAGGATGCCTGTTGTAACTCGTACTGGTACCTCTACCCAGCAGCCTGAAGCCGGAGCATCCGCTCAGTCAGAGGCAGGCCACGACCAAACCAACGACCAAGCTCCACCACCACCTCCTCCGAACATGGACATGGCTCAGCTTCTCCAAGCTTTCTGAGAGGAACGCCAAGCCAAGACCGCAGCCCTTCAGTTGATTGCTCAAGCTGTCACCAACAACCGCCAGCCGGCAGGGAATGGCAATGGACGTTCCATGTTGACAGAGTTCAAGAAGCATGCACCGCCAACTTTCATCGAGACTGCTGAACCCCTGGATGCAGACGACTGGGTCCGCACCATTGAGGACTTGCTGGAACTAGTCGGATGCACCAAAGACCGCGAGAAGGTGGCTTATGCAGCCCACTGCCTCGGGGGGACTGCTAGAGCTTGGTGGGATGGATTCAAGGTCATGCATGCTGGACAAGACATCACTTGGGACAACTTCAAGGCAGAATTCCGCAAGGCCCATATTCCTTCCGGGATCATGGCTATTAAAAAGCGTGAGTTCCGAGCCCTGAAGCAAGGAAGTGGCACTGTCAAGGAGTACATGCAGAAGTTCAGTGTTCTGTCAAGGTATGCCCCTGAAGATGTCAGCACTGATGCTGGAAAAAGGGAGCGCTTCATGGAAGGCCTCAATCAGACTCTGCAGTACTCGCTCGTCGTGTGCGACTGCCCGACCTTCCCTGACCTGGTGAACAAAGCACTTGTGCTTGAAGACAAGCGGCGTGCTTTGGAAGACACTCACAAGCGCAAGATGGTCAGCAAGGGAAGTTCCAGCAACCAGAAGCCTCGTCCGTGGCAGTCAGCCCCGGCCAAGCCAACCTATCAGCAACCAAGAGCTCCTGCACCTCGCACCAACTATCAGCCGCAGCAGTATGCCAACCCAAGGCCAGCTTTCAACCCCAATAACAGTGGTGGCAACAAGATCAACAATCCAAACCAAGTCACTTGCTTTGGATTTGGTCAGTCAGGACACATCTCAAGGGTGTGCCCCAACAAGAAGCCTGATGCCCCGCGCCCCAATGCGCAGAACCCAGGACAAGGCCGCGGGATGCCACCACGGAACCCAGCTCCTCGCAACCCGCCTAACCATGGGAAGGGGCGTGTGAATCACGTCACTGCTGAAGAAGCCCAGGAAGACCCGGACGTCGTGCTGGGTATGTTCCTTGTCAACTCAGCACTTGCAACTGTCTTGTTTGATTCTGGAGCAACGCATTCATTTGTCACTCAAAGATTTGCATTAAAAAGTGGCATGACCCCTACACCCCTGAATAACCCCATGGTGGTACAAACCCCCGGAGCAGAGATGAGAGCCAAGATAGGCTGTAAGGGAGTCAGTATTACCATTAACGGTGTAGATTTCCTAGCAGACCTCATCGTCCTGAGATCACAAGGCTTGGATGTGATCCTAGGCATGAATTGGCTCAGGAAGCACCAAGGCTTGTTAGACTGTGCCAATCGGACAGTTATTGTGACCAATGACCAAGGAGTCGAAGTCAAGTTTGCTTCCAACTCCTCTTCCACTCAAGCCATTCAAGTCAACTGTCTGTCTGAAGTTGGGCTAGAGCAAGTACCGGTGGTATGCGAATATCCTGATGTCTTTTCGGATGAACTACCGGGAATGCCCCCTGACCGTGACATTGAGTTCATCATCGAGCTCGTGCCCGGGGCATGACCCATCTATAAGAAGCCTTATAGAATGGGGACGGAAGAATTAGCCGAGTTGAAGAAGCAGCTGGAAGAGCAGCTGAGGAAGGGATTTATCCGCCCAAGTGCCTCCCCTTGGGGATCGCCAGTTCTGTTTGTGGCAAAGAGGGACGGTACCATCCGCTTATGCATTGACTATCGTTCCCTCAATGAAGTTACAATCAAGAACAAATATCCACTTCCCAAGATTGAAGATCTGTTTGATCAGCTCAGCGGAGCCAAGGTGTTCTCCAAGATCGACCTCAGATCTGGGTACTACCAGCTGAAGATCAGACCCCAGGATATTCCGAAGACGGCATCGTGACCAGATATGGCCTGTATGAGTGCACGATCATGTCCTTTGGGTTAACCAATGCCCCAGCTTACTTCATGTATCTCATGAATAAAGTCTTCATGGAATATTTGGACAAGTTCGTTGTTGTCTTCATCGATGACATTCTTGTCTTCTCGAAGACGGAGGAAGAACACGAGCAACATTTGAGGATGGTCCTAGATAAGCTTCGGGAGCACCAACTATATGCCAAATTCAGCAAGTGTGAGTTCTGGCTGCATAAAGTTGGATTCTTAGGTCATGTCTTGACCGAAGAAGGATTATCAGTTGATCCCGCGAAGATCGAAGCTGTGACCCAATGGCAATCTCCAACGACCGTCAAGGAAGTCAGAAGCTTCCTCGGACTTGCGGGCTACTACCGCAAATTCGTGGAAGGATTCTCTAGCATTGCCCGTCCAATAACTCAGCTCCTCAAGAAGGACAAGAAGTTCGAGTGGACGCCAAAATGCGAAGAGAGCTTCCAAGAGCTCAAGAAGAGGTTGACCGCCGCCCCAGTTCTGGCAACACCTGATATTCACAAGGAGTTCGTGATATATTGTGATGCCTCTCGAACCGGATTGGGAAGCGTTCTGATGCAAGAAGGCCGAGTCATAGCTTACCTCTCCAGGCAGCTACGACCTCATGAAGAGAACTATGCTACTCACGATCTTGAGTTAGCAGCAGTGGTTCATGCCTTGAAGACATGGAGGCATTACCTCCTAGGGAAATGGTGTGAGATATACACAGACCACAAAAGTCTGAAGTATATTTTCACCCAAAAGGAATTGAACATGAGGTAGCGAAGATGGTTGGAACTCATCAAAGACTATGACCTCAGTGTTCAATATCACCCCGGGAAGGCTAACGTGGTGGCCGATGCCTTAAGCAGGAAGGCTTGCTCCTTGAATGCCATTATTCGAGAAAGGCAGCCAGCCTTGTTTAAGGAACTCGAACAATTCAGTTTGGAATTGGTCACTGATACGTCTCAAACGTATCTACTTTTCCAAACACTTTTGATATTGTTTTGACCTCATTCTTGCATGATTTGGACTAAACTAACCTGGACTAACGTTGTTTTCAGCAGAGCTGCCTGTATGGTTTATTTGTGCGCAGGAAAACAGATTTTTAAGCATCTCAGAAAAATCCACGAAAAATCACGAAAAATCCACGCACCCGAAGAAACAAAATGCCAGAAGTGGGGCCAGAGGGGGGCTAGGGGGTGCCCAGGCGCCTGGGTGGGCCCCACACCCCCTGGTGCCCTACTTTAGCCCGTATTTTTCCTCCCGACGCATAAATCACAGATCGGAAGTTCTTTCGCTGTTTTTCATCGCGGAGCCGCCGCCACCCTCTGTTCTTCTTCGGGAGGGCTAATCTGGAGGCTGATTTGGCCTCCGGAGAGGGGAGATCGGCGCCATCGTCATCATCATCACCACTCCATCATCCCTCCATGACTTCCCCCTTCATGTGTGAGTAATTCCCTTGCTGTAGGCGAAGGGGATGGTAGGGATTGGATGAGTTAGATCATGTAATAGTTCGTCAGATTGTTGGGGGCATGTTGCCTATCATCTAGTATGGTGTTTATCATCTTTGCTACAACTTGTTATTCTTAATGCTTGACACTTAGGGCCCGAGTGCCATGATTTCAGATCTGAACCATATGTGTTTGCATGAATATATTTGAGTTCTTGATCCTATCTATGAGTTGTATGCACCTGTTACGGTTCGGAACCGGCGATCCCAAAAGTGACAGCTTGGGACACCAAAGGGGATGGTCCGTTGTTTGAGGATTACATGTATCCATTGAGTTCATTGCTTTGTTCCGGTGCTCTTTGACAGGAGCACCTTAATATCCATTAGTTCCTTTTGGCCCCGTTCGTAGCGGGATGGTAGGACAAAAGATGTTGTGCAAGTTCTTATTGCAAGCACGTACAACTACCTACGGGATACATGCCTAATGTTTGATATTTGCCTAGATGATCATTACTTTTCCGTGTGCCGTGCCCCAAGTTAGAATCTATCTCATCCATGCAGCGCCCAACCATCCACCTCCCTAGCCTACAGTATTTTAAACCTTGCCTATCACTAGTTGCTACTTCTGCCATTTACTACTGCTATTTACTTTTGCTGTTTACTTTTACTATTACTATCATCACTATCATATCACTGTTACCACTTATCTTTTGTTGCAAGTTAGTATATTTCAGGTGCGGTTGAATTGACAACTCAACTGTTAAAGCTTATAAATACTCTTTGGCTCCCCGTGTGTTGAATCAATAAATTGGGTTATTCTTACCCGCGAAGACTATCTCGATCCCTTACGGTTGAGGGTTATCAAGTACCATTTTCTGGCGCCGTTGCCGGGGAGCATAGCAATATTTACAAGTCTACTTGAGGTATTCTACCTACTGCACTTTATTCACTATGGGTAAGAAAGGTGACCCCAAGGTTCCGATCTTACTATCCACTACAAGAAGAGGTACTGCTCTGAGCACTAGTGCTACTCTTGATTCACCTTCTGTTATGAGTAAGTTTGCCTCACCACCACCACATGATGCTCCTACTGAATCTGTTATTATGTCTGATACTCTTGATGATGCTTCTACTACTTTTGATGATGATATTAGTTCGCTTGGTTATGCTCTTGAGAAACAAATTACTGCTGCTGCTGAAAAATATGGAATTGAACTTCCTGTTACTCGCTACCCTATTGGTGAAACTTATGATTATCCTGATTTGAGTAAACTCCAGGAGAGGCTCCGTGATGATGATTACTATATACTTGATGAAGATTTTTGCAGGGAACTGACAGAGTTTGCCGGCTCTGACCCTGAAACTATTAAGAAAATATTTGAAAAACTCTCTTTGAAAAACAAAACCGTTCCTAATCCTGAGTTTGCTACATCTCCTATATGCATTGATGATCCTGATTTTGATTTCTCTGTTGATCTTTCACATATACCTATGGTTGAAGCTGACCCCTTTTATGGTAGAGAAAATGATGACGCTATTGCACACCTAACTAAACTTGGTGAGCTAGGTAGCCTATTTACCATAGATGAGAAGATACGCTACTTTTATGTGACCAAGCTTCTTCCTTTCTCGTTGAAGGAAGGTGCTAAAGCATGGTATGATTCACTCCCATGCGGATCCATTAAGATTCCTCAGGACTTAGCTCACTCTTTTGTTGATAAGTACTTTCCTGCTCATATGCAACATGCTGCTTTACAAAGAATTTATAATTTTAAACAGTTGCAGGATGAGTCCCTCCCTAAAGCTTGGGGGAGGTACTGCGGTTTGATTCGGGCTAGACCAGGACATGAAATTCCTAAGAATGAATTAATTGATATATTCTATGCTGGTCTAACTGATGAATCTAGGTCCTATTTGGACAGTTGTGCTGGTTGTGTTTTCAGGAAAAGAACACCGGACGATGCGGAAGATCTAATGGGCAGGATTGCCAAAAACCATGAAGATTGGTCCGTCCCTGAACCACCTCCACCAACAAAGAAGAGGGGCATGTTTGTTCTAAGCCCCGAGGATATGCAAGAAGCAAAGAAGTCTATTAAAGAGAAAGGTATTAAAGCTGAAGACGTGAAGAATCTACCCCCTATTGAGAAGTTGTGTGAGCCTACCACTCACCCTCCTATGGTAGAGGTACACTCTCTTTTAGATTTCAACGCAAGTGACAACCCTCATGGTAAGCCTCCTGATCAATGTTTAGATGAATTTGATAATTTTATTATGAAACAGAATCATTTTAATGAGAGGATAGAAAGTCAGTTGCATGATAATTCCCTTGCTATCAAAAAGCTGCTTGGTGTTTTAGATAGAACAGTTAATGATGTTCAATGTCTTGTGAAGCATTTTCATATGGTTCAAACTCAGCTCGATCAAATTTCTAATGTGCAAAGAGATTTTCTTGCTAACAATGCCAAACAAGATAAATTGCAGGCTTTTGGGATTAAGACCCGAGGAGGAACTAGTACTCAAGATCCTCTTTATCCAGAGGGACATCCGAAGAGAATCGAGCAAGATTCTCAAATGCAGGAAGAAGAAATTGTTGTCTCTCCAAATAAGAAGAAGAAACATAAAGAGACTGACAATTCTAATGATCCTATTGCAAATGAAGAGCCAGCTATTGATCCCAACAGTGTATCTATCTCCGATGCTGAGACTGAAGACGGTGCTGAACCTGAAGGTAATGATAATGAGAAGAATGATCCGCCTGAAGTTCGAGAAGAAGAAGCACCTGACAAACGTAAGAGGTACACTAAAGAAGACTTCATCGCAAGAAAACATGGGAAGGAGAAAGAACCATGGGTACAGAAACCCATGCCCTTTCCAGGTAAGTCCATCAAATCTAAAGAAGAAGAGCATTACAATAAGTTTTGTGAATGGATTAAACCTCTTTTTCTTCAAATTCCTTTGACTGATGCTATTAAGTTACTTCCTTATTAAAAATATATGAAAGATATTGTCACTAACAAAAGAAAAGTTCCTAATGATGCAATATCTACTATGCTTGCTAACTATTCTTTCAGTGGAAAGATTCCTGAGAAGCTCGGTGATCCAGGTATACCCACCATCCCTTGCTCCATAAAGAATAATTATGTCAAAATTGCTTTATGTGATCTTGGAGCGGGAGTGAGTGTTATGCCTCTCTCTCTTTACGAGAGGCTTTGTTTAGAGAAACTAATTCCTACAGATATCTCCCTTCAGATGGCTGACAAGTCAACCGCTGTTCCGATAGGTATTTGTGAGGATGTTCCAGTTGAAGTTGCTAATTGTTTAATTCTTACTAATTTTGTTGTGCTTGACATGCCCGAGGATGGGAGCATGTCCATTATTCTTGGTAGACCTTTCCTTAACACCGCAGGTGCTATTATTGATTGCAACAAAGGGAAGGTTACCTTTCATGTGAATGATAAAGAACACACGGTATATTTTCCGAAGAAGACCGACAGGAGGCATGCCCTCAACTCTATAGAGAATATCGAGACCGTGAAAATTGGAGAATGGGACTGTCCACTACATGTGCCTCACAAATACAAAACTATCATGGTAGGGACAATGTCCATCAAGGTAAAAGTTCAGTGATTACTTCGTAGGAGGTGAGACTTTTTGCTCTATATATCGCTTGTTTGTTGGTAAGACTTGATCAACATTACTAGTGAACGTGTTTTATATGGATAAAAAGTTGACTTTCTATGTTTTCATTTGTTTTTAGTGTTGTCCTACTTGCTGTACCAAGTATCTATGTTTTTGAAGCTTCACAATACTACTAACTACTTCAAGTTTTCAGAGAGTTTCGCAGCTTTTTGAACTTCGAAAAAAATTCAACTGTGAAGTTTTCAGAAAAAATCTGGAAAAATTATATTAAAAATTTCCACAACGGGAGAGACCCGAAAAGTCCTGGGGCCAGCCAGGGGGGACCACCAGTGGCCCAGGCGGCCAGCTGGCGCGGCCCAGCCCCTGGCCGCGCCCACACGGCGCCTGGGGCCCACGGGACCCCCCTCCAGGTACTTCTTCCCCTCTCTCTCTCTTTTTCCAGAAACCCAAGTTCTGGTCTTGTTCTTGCTGTTCTTGCTGTTTTTTGGGGCGATTCTTCGATCTCTTTCTACAGCCCATCATTTGAGCTGAAATTTTGAGCAAATACTCCCTGGTATGTGACTCCTCCACCACTCCAATTAGATTTTTGATTGGTGGCCTCATTTGTGAGTATTTAGTAGTTCTTGGTGCTGTAGAGATGAGCTTGCATGCATGTGTAGAAAGTTGTTTTGCAAGTTTTGATGCAAGTTTATGCCTTGGGCAAGTGAGTTGAGTAGTTTGCCTTAGCTCACTTTGTTTTAATCCTCGTCTTTGAAAATTGTAAAAAAATTCAGAAATGAGTTTGTTAGGAAGGGCAAAAGGATGGCTTGAGAAGAGGAGGCCCGCACACTCTGATCGAGTCACTAGAGCCGCAGCTTCACCATCGACTGCTAGGGTGAGCTATAATGAAGATCATGTGCCCCTGGAGTTGTTGGAAGACACAAGTCCAGCACGTGCGATGACATTTCCATGTGATGAATTCATGGAAGCTGCGGGAATCAAGGATGAGTTTTATAATCTTTGTGCCAATGCAGGTTTGACACGACTCGTCACGAGCCGTGTTACTCAGTATCAGAAACTCACCTCCGGTTTCATTAACAGTTTTAGATATAATCCTGATTCAGGTGCTATTGAGTTTAAAATTTATAATGATCTTATCACCATGACTCTGGGAAATTTTTGTGAAGTAATAGGTGTGCCGAACGTTGGGAGGACGGCAAGGATGGCCACTCAGCCCTCCGAGCTGAAAACCGTCATCAACTCTCTCTGCAGCATGGGTACGAGGGATATTCATCGATCGAACATCTCCAGTATCTTGTTTCCTCACCTCAGGTATTTTGCATATTATATTGCTAGAGGGGTGTTAGCTCGTGACAACACGAGCAGCATTTCTGCTCCGGATATTGCTATCCTGGCAGCAGCCCTCTCAGGGAGGTCTGATTATAATATTGGTACCTTAATTGCTCGACGCCTTGCTATGAACGGTAACAAGGGGGACTTATATGGTGGCATTTATGCCACGCTTATCTTAGAGCATCTTGGAGGCACCCCACACCCTGATGATACTCCTTTTACTTATTTAAGCTTTGATCTTGCTGCTATGAAAAGGCATAAGTTTGTTACCATGGGTTCTGAGCTTGATAACCTTGTTTATATCTTGCATTTCGGAACTACCACGGAACGCGAGATCCGTCTACCTGCACCTCTTTTATTTGATTTTTCTCGTAGGAACGGATGGTCCTTTGATGTTGTCCAGTTCGATGAGTTCATGGTCCAGCATCAGTTCCATAACCCCATGGAGGGGGTTGTGCCCGACGAGGAGAGGCACGGTGAGATACCACATTTTCAGGATGAGACCGCCACCAAGTTTGGTGAAGGGTCTTCCTATGTTTGGCGCTCGGAACCTTCCTCATGGGAGACTCCGAGGAGTTCGGTGTACGCGCCATCATCCTTCTACGACCCTTGGTCTCACCACCATACCCCTGGAGCAGGAGGCTCCTGGGGGCAGTAGCTGCTAACCAACTTAGGCCAAAAGCCTAAGCTTGGGGGAGTACGTGCCCTTCTCACTTTTCCATTGTATTATCCGTTTTATTCGCTTTGATCTTTTCGAAGTTTTTGCCCGTTCTTCTTTACTTCTCTCTTTGCAAAAACAACAAAAAGATTTTCTCTTTCTTTTGCTTTTATTCAACCTTTGAAAAAACCAAAAAGATTTCCTATTTCTCTTTAGTTTGCTTTGTTTTCAGAGATCAGCTCGAGTCCGTGATGGCATTTGATTATATTTCCTACGTTCGATCGTGCAAGTGACAAGCAGTAATGACGAAGATCGACCGAAAGAAAGCAACAAGGAAGACCGGTATGAACTCTTATTGTTTCTACTTTTGTACATATGCCTGTACTTATGATCTAGAAACCAGCTTGTACCAACATAGTGCTATGTTTACAATGCTCTTCCAGTGGTTCATGCTTTCCTTGTGGCTAGTCTCGAATAACTAGAGTATATAATGTGTTATTGAAATGATCTACATGCATCGCACTGTGCATAGTCTGGCATACTAGGGTGGTATTTCCCTTTAGAGAATTTTTGGATTGACTTGGCACATGCTTACACATGTTTGAGACTAAAAAGTCTACTTTGCCTTGATGATCTTTGAGTTTTAGAATAGTTATATCACTTTCATGCCCGATTCAATGTTGCTTTGTCGCTCTGCATGATTATGACCGTTATTGCTCTCTAGTTGGTCGCTTCCCAGTCTTTTGCTAAACCTCCACCCGTACTAAGAGGAATGACTGCTTGTGCATCCAAAACCTTTTAACCTGTTACGCCATATGAGTCCACTATACCTTCCTATACATGGTATTTACCTGCCATTCCTAACGAAGACTTTCGTGTACCATCTCGAAATTAATCAAAATCATTTCTCTTTTTGTGCCTATGTTTTAGCTCATGAGGAAGTAGTAGTTAATTCATGATCTCTTTAAGTTGGACAAGTTTCACCCCTGGATTGCATGTATAATGTGCGAACCCCTAATATGAAAAGGAACTGGCATTGAGTGCGCCCGGCTCGAAAAGATAAATATAACAAACAAACCCTCCTTCATGCTTTGTTCATGAGAAATCAGAAAACTTTGGCAGTGATAAACAAAGGAGATTAAGAGGATGTGATTGTCCTCATGCGGGAGCTGTTCCTCGAGACTTGTCTAGCTTAAAAAGTGATTGAGTTATCTGCTAGCATTCGTTGACGAAATATGCACCTCTGAAAAACATATTTACTTCTGTTTTTAAAACCAAGAGCTCTGGTACATGTTTAGTTTTTGTTTCCGATCACGGGTTTTCAACTTTGCCAATAAAAGCCACGGTTCGAGAGTCTCATCTTCTTTCTTCAAAGCACCGACTAGGAGAGCATTATTGTCATTCTGAGTGTAATGTGCATTGTCCCAAAGTATTACGTTGTCTTCTGCATACTTGTGATATGATTTATTCTGAAATTCTTAGTTCTAGTCTCCTTTAAAACTCTGGAGGAGTCTCTGCATTTATGTTTTGCTTCACTCATGGAGGCTAGCGAGATACCACCTTAATATGCTCAAGCTATGTGCAATGTGATCTTGTCTTGATTTTCGGTAATATATTGTTTACTCTTGATTATTTGTGACTTATCACTTGAAAGAAGGATTTCTCCTTGCATTGTTCTCATAAGTACTGTTTTAATACTTGCTGAACTCTTTTCATAGTACATGCTTATATACATCTAATGAAGCAAAAGAGTTTGTCAAAGTTTTCTTTGTCGCGTCCAGTTCGTTGAACTGAATTGCTTGAGGACAAGCAATATGCTAAGCTTGGGGGAGTTGATACGTCTCAAACGTATCTACTTTTCCAAACACTTTTGATATTGTTTTGACCTCATTCTTGCATGATTTGGACTAAACTAACCCGGACTGACGCTGTTTTCAGCAGAGCTGCCTGTATGGTTTATTTGTGTGCAGGAAAACGGATTTTTAAGCATCTCAGAAAAATCCACGAAAAATCACGAAAAATCCACGCACCCGAAGAAACAAAATGCCAGAAGTGGGGCCAGAGGGGGGCCAGGGGGTGCCCAGGCGCCCTGTGGGCGCCCCCCCCCCTGGGCCGCGCCGGGGGGGCACCTGGGTGGGCCCCACACCCCCTGGTGCCCTACTTTAGCCCGTATTTTTCCTCCCGACGCAGAAATCCTAGATCGGAAGTTCTTTCGCTGGTTTTCGTTGCGGAGCCGCCGCCACCCTCTGTTCTTCTTCGGGAGGGCTAATCTGGAGGCTGATTTGGCCTCCGGAGAGGGGAGATCGTCGCCATCGTCGTCATCATCACCACTCCATCATCCCTCCATGACTTCCCCCTTCATGTGTGAGTAATTCCCTTGCTGTAGGCGAAGGGGATGGTAGGGATTGGATGAGTTAGATCTTGTAATAGTTCGTCAGATTGTTGGGGGCATGTTGCCTATCATCTAGTATGGTGTTTATCATCTTTGCTACAACTTGTTATTCTTAATGCTTGACACTTAGGGCCCGAGTGCCATGATTTCAGATCTGAACCATATGTGTTTGCATGAATATATTTGAGTTCTTGATCCTATCTATGAGTTGTATGCACCTGTTACGGTTCGGAACCGGCGATCCCAAAAGTGACAGCTTGGGACACCAAAGGGGATGGTCCGTAGTTTGAGGATTACATGTATCCATTGAGTTCATTGCTTTGTTCCGGTGCTCTTTGACAAGAGCACCTTAATATCCATTAGTTCCTTTTGGCCCCGTTCGTAGCGGGATGGTAGGACAAAAGATGTTGTGCAAGTTCTTATTGCAAGCACGTACAACTACCTACGGGATACATGCCTAATGTTTGATATTTGCCTAGATGATCATTACTTTTCCGTGTGCCGTGCCCCAAGTTAGAATCTATCTCATCCATGCAGCGCCCAACCATCCATCTCCCTAGCCTACAGTATTTTAAACCTTGCCTGTCACTAGTTGCTACTTCTGCCATTTACTACTGCTATTTACTTTTGCTGTTTACTTTTACTATTACTATCATCACTATCATATCACTGTTACCACTTATCTTTTGTTGCAAGTTAGTATATTTCAGGTGCGGTTGAATTGACAACTCAACTGTTAAAGCTTATAAATACTCTCTGGCTCCCCGTGTGTCGAATCAATAAATTGGGTTATTCTTACCCGCGAAGACTATCTCGATCCCTTACGGTTGAGGGTTATCAGTCACCCCTGGATTTCTGGATCATTTGGAAGTCAAACCAACCCTGATGGGCGAAGTCAAGAAGGCGCAAGGTGGTCATGCAAGCATTGAAGGCATCAAGAAGAAGATGAAGCTAGGCAAGGCCCCAGGATTCTCCGAAGACGAGCACGGGATTGTTTGGTACAAGGGCCGCGTCTGCGTACCAAACCAGATGGAGTTGAAGAACCTGATCCTACAAGAAGCCCACGACACTCCGTATTCCATCCACCCTGGAGGAACCAAGATGTATCAAGACTTGAAGGAAAGATTCTGGTGGCACAAGATGAAAAGAGAGATTGCAACCTATGTTGCAAAGTGTGATGTGTGCCAAAGGGTCAAGGCTGAATATCAGCGACCCGCTGGATTGCTTCAACCACTCAAGGTTCCTGAGTGGAAGTGGGACAAAGTCGGAATGGACTTCATCACTAGATTACCAAGGTCGAATAGAGGACATGACTCCATCTGGGTCATAGTTGACCATTTGACCAAGGTGGCCCATTTCATTCCTGTCAAGACTACTTATGATGGCAACCGGCTGGCAGCTCTCTACATCGACAAAATTGTAAGCCTTCACGGCGTTCCCAAGGAGATTGTGTCAGATAGAGGAACCCAGTTCACCTCAAGGTTCTGTAAGAAGTTCCAAGAAGCCTTGGGAACCAAATTGTCTTTCAGCACGGCTTTTCACCCACAGACCAGAGGGCAGACAGAACGAGTAAATCAAATTCTCGAAGACATGCTCCGAGCCTGTGTCTTGGCGTATGGAGCCAAGTGGGAAGATTGCCTCCCTTTTGCCGAGTTCTCCTATAACAACAGTTATCAGTCGAGCCTTCAGATGGCACCATTTGAGGTGTTGTACGGACGCAGATGTCGCACGCCCCTCAACTGGTCAGAGACTGGAGAAGGGCTAGTCTTTGGACTGGATATTCTCCCCGAAGCAGAAGAGCAAGTCCAACTAGTCAGAGAACGTTTGAAGGCAGCCAAGTCAAGGCAGAAGAGCTATGCTGACACTCACCGTCGGGACATGAGTTTCCATGTCGGGGACCATGTGTACCTGCGGGTAACTCCCCTAAAGGGAACCAAGCGTTTCCACGTCAAGGGGAAGCTCGCACCAAGGTTCATTGGACCCTTTGAGATCACTGCACGACGAGGAGAAGTGGCTTACCAGTTGGAACTACCACCTGAGCTATCTGATGTGCACAATGTGTTCCACGTGTCACAACTCCGGAAATGTCTCCAAGTTCCGAACAAGCCTGATCTCTACAAGGATGTTGATCACTAAGCCATTGATCTGCAGCCTGATTTGACCTACCGCGAGAAGCCCATTCGCATTCTGGATGAAGCAGAACGACGGACGCGAAGCCATACCATCAAGTACTTTAAGGTCCAGTGGAGCAACCACACTGAAGCAGAAGCAACCTGGGAACGTGAAGACTATCTTAGATCCGAGTATCCCGACCTCTTTTAAGACCTAGTCTAGGAATCTCGGGGACGAGATTCTTGTAAGGGGGTAGGTCTGTCACACCTTGCATTTTGTAACATGTCATTTGCATCAATGAAGCATGAAAATTTGGACCAGCAAATTTTTTTGGCATCATTTGGCTTTTATTTGGATTTGAGTTTTCCTTCCTATGTTTTTCATGTGCTCATTAAAGTCAACTATTACCTCTTGTAGAATTCATCTCCATACCCAAAACTTCTGCCCAATGATCATACCAAGTGTTTGTAACAGTATAGTATTTTCTTATAAAATTAATTTGGCCAAAATGTATTTTTAAAATTTAGTATTCCAAAAACCCCTGAATTGAGGTTTGCACTGCAAGTGCTTGATTTAGGGTGAGAAAATTATTTCAACAAGTGTATTTGAGACCTAGTAGTCATAGGACTCCCAGAAACCACAAAAGTATAATTTTAAAAGTTATTTTCCTATTTTATTTAAAAGCTTTTTCTTAAGGCCAGAAATGGTTTTTAATAGGGAAAATTTATTTAAGTATTTCAAAAATATTTGCCAAAATTCAGGGAGACTCATAGGACATATATTGTCCATATATAAGAGTTTCAACACTTGGTCATGTTCAAAATAAGGTGCTAATCCCTCTAAAACCCTTTCTGGATATTTCAAGCTTTTGAAATATTTACAAAGGAAATATTCTCCAAAAATTCCAGGGAAATTATATCATGTCACATATGACATATTTGATGATCTCGCCAAGTGTAATGCCCAGGATGGAACTATACCTCCTACGTGTCGAGGCACGACTTAAAGGCATAAGTCCATCCTAGAATGATCTCAAGTTTGGTAATCTTTGCACATCTCATGTAAAAGAGGGGAATTGTAAACATAAATAGTTGGCTTACACTCGCCACGTCACACAAATACAATACATGTCTCAAACATCATACATTAAGAATATCACAACCCTCTAAGGGCAAAATCCAAATGTCAAGATACCAAACTTAAATAAAATCCACAGGTCGGATCCAATCCTAGTAGAAGTCTCCACTACTGATCATCCGGATAACGAACATAGTACCGACTACGCTCCTCGTCGTACTCCCAATCCAGCTCGGTGCCATCACCTGGATAGCTCACAACTGGACCTGCATCTGGTGTGGTGAAGTAACTGTGAGCCACAGAGGACTCAGCAATCCCGTTCCCGGGTAACAAGACTATTTAAGCCTTGGGAGAGGAAAGGCTGAAGAAAAGAATAAGTGTCTGCAGCAGCAACTAGCAACTAGCTTACGTGAGTGAGAGCGAGAAGAGAAAGCCTCGGACTAGAAGTGATCACGAAGTGATCCTAGCTACAAGCTCAACAAACATAACCCCTCCGTGTTCAACTCCCGAATCCCTATTCGGAAATTGACGGTCACGGAACACACGCTGGTAGTGTATTAGAAACATTGTGTCAAGTTATCTACAACCGGATATTAACAAGCTCCCATCTGCCACATAACCGCGGGCACGGCTTACGAAAGTTCATAACCCCGCAGGGGTGTTCCAACTTGACCCATTACAAGCCCACGATCCGCTGAGTCGCAACTCCAAAGTGGGAAGACCCGAGTATTCTCGGAATCCCGTGCTCAAGATATACCGAACTAAGGTAAGGCTAATCCAGCAAATCCTCTCGGCGTGCCGACACCCTGATAGTAGCCGCGCGTATCTAGTATCAGGCCACGACCGGATGAGCACAGCGTACAGTGGCCGAAATACCCAAGTTGCCAAGGGGGGCCCCGCACACGACTCTAGTTTGGACCAACACTCACATCGAGCACTGGCCCAGGGGGGTTGAATTAATTAAGCCTCGGGTTAATTACTCCCTCGGAAAGTTTTAGTTGTTTAGGCGAATAGTACCAATGTTGGGACTTGCTGTAAAAGACTTAGCACTTAGCGGTTTATCAAGGGGGTCCCATACACCCCAACCGTGTTAGGAACGCATAATCAAGGAACATAACACCGGTTTATACGGTTCCTAACGGCATGAGTGGAACAAATCACCAAGCAAAAGGCTTAGCCTTCCACCCTTGCCAATATATAGATGATTTCCTTTAGCAATTATATAGTGTGATATAACCCAACCAAACTTCAACATGAAGCAAGCATCTTCAACTTCACCTGCAACTAGCAATGCTATAAGAAGGGCTGAGCGAAGCGTACTTAGCCAAGCAACGGTTTGCATAGGTAGGGTGGTTAAACATGGTAATGGTTACAAGTAGGAGGCTGACAGGAAAGACATGGGCATCGAGGCAAAACTATAGAGCGGAACTACTAGCAATAGGCAAAGATAGTAATGTTATCGAGGTTCGGTCATCTTGCCTGAAGTGAAGTCGTTCGGATCGTAAGAAGGGTCCTCGTGCTCAACCTCGTTGGTAACCTCGTGCTCGTACTCGTACTCGGTCTCAGCTTCCGGCTCTAACCAATACAATCACACAGGGCACAAATCAACAAGATGCAATGCGCACTCGAAAATGATGGATGCACTAAGGATGCACACGGAGCACGGAAAATAGCACTCAAGCAAAACACCTCAAAACATGACAACAATATGATATTATGAATCTACACAGAAAATCAATCAAGTTTCATATAAGACTCGCTGAAATCGGAGCTACGGGCTAAAAGTTATGCCCGAAACAAGAAATGAGCGAAAGCTGAAAATTACAGCAACATAGCAACTTTGGAGCACAAAATAATTAAGCTACAGCACTCAAACATCATGGAAAAGGACATGAACATAAACTAGACATATCCTACAGCAAATAAGTCCAAAGGTGCACTCCCAAAGGAGCCACGGATCAATAGCAACAAGCTTGGACATATTGAACTTGACAATAAAATTCTGACAGCAGAATTTTATTGAAACTTTGGAGAAAAAGATAAACATGCTACAGCCACTTGAATAAGCATGTGAGAACATGAATGGAAAACCAACAATATATACTACAAGGAACAATCAAGATCCACTCCAAAACTATCATGGTTTGTCCTAGAGCAGCAAGCAAACATGGCATCGGAACGTTACAGATTTCAGACTTAGTGAAAAACCACTAAGTCCTAAAACAGCAGTTTCATCATGGCATCTAAAAGAGCAAATTTAAGTCACCTCGAAACTAAACATGGAAAGTGGTAAGCACCACATCAAAGTACACATGATGGTGATTCCGAAACACACAAGCATGCTTCATGGAGATAAACACAACGATAGCAATGAGCTCGACAAGTTGGCATTTCATAACAAGTGAAACAACATCACAGCCACATGGCACTTTGCAACGATGATAAACATGGCAAGAATAAATCTATCATGCAACCTATCACAAGCAACATGTAGAGCATGGCAAGACGAACACGTGGACATGTCATTTGCATCATTTGGACAAACGAGCTAAAAGTTATCACATGGCAAAGATGACATAAAAACATCACATAGCAGCAGTTTTACCGGGATGCACTCTTGCAACTGGAAAACAAGCATCTAGATGATTTCTAACATGCATGACACAAAAAGATAAAACGTAGTGCTATTCACCACGAACGTCTGGACATGCTATTTGCGCGAAACGGACAAACACACACAAAGTTAGAGCAGTTTGAACATTGCATCACAGATTAATAACAGGGACTAGGAGGGAAAAGAGGTAAACCTCCAGATCTGAAAAAAACACAAACGGGCTGGAGAGATCTGGCAGAGGCGGCGGCCCAGGCGGTGCGGCCCGGCTCGGTGGCGGCTTTGGCGGCGGCCTGGTGGAGGCGGCCCGCAGAGGCGAGGAACGGGCCGACTCGGGGGCGAGCGGTGCGGCCCAGGCGGCGGTGGAGCTGGCGATGAGGCGCATTGGGGCTGGGCCTGTGCGGGCGCGGGAGCCCAGCGAGGGAGGCGCTGGCGAGCGGAGTGCTGGGCCTCGGGTGGCTGGCGAGGCCCGGAGTGCGGCGCGGCGATCTGGCGCGCGGGAGGCGAGGGCGAAGCTGCGGGAGGAGTTGATCGGAGGCGCGGGAGGAGTGGGCCGACGAGGCGGCTGGCGCGGCCTGGCGCGACGGGCTCTCTGGCGTTGAAGTGGTCCTCGCGAGGAGGAGCCCAGCTCGCTCGAGGCGCTCGGTCGGACGGCGCCCAGCGCGCGAAGCCGTTGACCTGGCGGGCTTCGATCGAGGAAGAGGGCGGCGCGGCGGCTGCTTCGACAGGAAATGGCGGCGGCTCGATCTGGCTTGCCAAGTGGAGAGGAGGGGGTGGCTAGATCCAGATTTTTTAGGGGAAGGAGGAGGAAGAAAACTAGGGATGCCCAAAAATAGACATAGGGTCTATTATATAGCAGATTTTTAGGGTTAGGGGGGATTTAGGGGTGCTTAGAGCCCTCCGATCACGATCCGACGGATCCGATCGCGGGGGAAGTTTAGATGGGCCTAGGAGAGGGTAGAGGGCTGCTGTAGGGGTGTTTCTGGGCCACAAGTGGAGGCACTTTGGACCCACACGAATAACTGATGGGATAGAAAACGGAGTCCAAACGCGACGAGATTTGAGAGGCGGGTTACACACAACAAAACAACAACACACGACAAGTCTCGCGGCACACCGGTAACGTTACACGCCCAAACAACAAAGTAGGCCTACGGGACGCCACGGACACGTGAGGGAGCTCCGGAACGCGAAACGGACAACGGGAAGGAACGCGTGGAACCGGATGCAACCGACAACACAAATGCAATGCGATGCACATGTCTACGTGATATGAATGAAAGCCACACACTCACACAACAAAACGACGAAAACCCGAAAGACAAAGAACCAGAATGGAAATAGATGAAGCCAGAGATATATTATATACCCAAAAGGGAAAGTATTACATCCGGGGCATTACACCAAGTCCCATGCCTTGGGAAGCAAGATAGCATCCTCGAAACCCTTCAAAACCATTCTGTCCATATTTGAAGTTTGATCAACTTTACATTGCCAAACTTGCCCAAATGCTCTCAAATCTGGTGCACATGCTATAATGGCCTAATAAGGCATCTAGACCAAATGGCACAAGATTTGGAGTGGGGCAACTTGATCAGAATACCCCAAAACCCTTTCTGTTCAAATTCAAACTTGAACAACTTTACATTACCAACTTTTTATCTGGAGCTTTAAACTTTGTGAGCATGATCAATACCCCAAATGATAAAACTACACCAAGTGGTGCACCAAGGGGAGATGATTAGCTTGACTTAAACAAGATGAAGCCATTTCTGTTGTTTTCTAGGGTTCACCAAAGTTACTTTGGCTAGTTTCTTCAAATGAGCCCAAATTTGGTGAAACACCCTATTTCCATATGACATTCAATCCTGTTAAGTGTCATGGCTAGTGGAGATCATTTGCTTGACCAAAACTTGATCAAACACCTTCTGCCTTTTTACCAAAACCATCTTCTTGGCCTCTTTTACCAATTACTTTTGCCTCAACTTTCTACCACAGCTTCATCTAGTTACATTTTATTTCCAGTAACTCCCCCATGTCCACAGCTCCATGATTGGGGGGGTGAAAACCCCAATTCACCTTGCTGGACAGCCCATTTCTACCTAGTTACCAGCTTCACCTCTCTCTCACTGCACCTCCAGAGCATCCAAGGCCTCAGCTGAGACGTCTGCTTTGTGCTGGACCCCCCAGACACGGCGGACACGCCCAGAGGGCCAATGGCATGCCATGGCATGCAATTAGCACGCTCCAGAGCGCGCTACAGTGCGCACCCGCACTGTAGCTTCGCCCAATCCAGCGCCGCCGACCACCTCGTGCTTCCCCCTTGCGCCAAACGATGCACCTCGAGGTCTGCAACCCTCCCCGGCGCTGTCCCCCTCCTCCCTCTCCCTCAAGTGGCTGCCCTCGCACGTGCGCTGGCCGCCCGCAAGCTCCACTCGCCGGCCTCACACGCGCGCACCCTCTGGAGCCTTCCCCGCTCCTCCTCTCCCCTCTACTAGGCGTAGAATTCGTCCATGATCCTCCCCGACTCAAACACGAGCGCCTGCACGGTCTCTGGCCTCGTCTACGACCTCGCCGGCGCACGAGTCCACGGTGGACCGGGGCGCGGCTATATAAGCACGCCCCGACCAACGGCACCCAGCTCCTCCCCACATCCCCAGTAGTACTCCAGCACCATCCATTCGCCCTCAGAGGGCCAAAGTGCTCGGGATCGACCGGAGATCTCGCAGTACAGCCCCTCTCAACCCCAACTTTTGCTCGATCTAGCTCCGCCGTACCTCACTGACTCATTCCCCTCCTTCTTCCCCTCCTATTGCAGCCCGGAGCGAGCCAGCCAGCAACCTCCCGAAGCTCCTCCGCCGTCCCACCTCGCCGCCGATGAACCAGGCCTCTCCGGCGGGCCGCACCACCACCACTGGAACGGCGACTCCTCGCTGAGCCCGTTCCTGCCCTCCGTTTGCCCCGCCGTGCCCGGAATCGCCGCCGGTGAGCTCGCCGTCGCTTTGGCCGTGAGGTTGAAGATGACAGGCGGGCCCCGCCTGTCATCCTCACCGCTCTCTCTCTCCCCACGCAGCCACTGACCGCCGGGCCCCGCCCGTCAGGTTTGAAAACCTGGCGCGCGCGCTGGCTCCCGTGCGGCTGGGCTGTTCGCCCTGGGCCGTGCACTGTGGCCGTTCTGGCCCAGTGGCACAGGGCCTTTTCCTTTTATTCTTTCTCTGATTATTTCTATTAATTTCACAGAATTAAACATTTGTCAAAATGAATTAATTCCAACTCCTAAAATCTTGTAAAATTCCAACCTATTAAATGGTGTCACTTTCACACATATCCATGAAACTTTTCTGTTCTGTTCAAATTTAAATTCAAATTTGAGCAATAAAACTCATGTTCAAAAATCCTTAGATTCCATTCTGTCACTCCAAAACTCCAACTAAGAACTTTTTGCCATCTTAGTTTTCTCTCTAGTATTTAACAAAAATAAGTTGACATTTTTCTGAGCACTTTGATTTTTCTGTTTTCATTGTGGTCTTATTTTCCCATTGTTATTTTGCGACGATTAGATCCCGTATTTGACGAAGTTGCTGAAGAAGAAGGTGGAGAAGGATTTGAAGACTTTGAAGACCAAGCCAATCCAGGCAAGCAACCCTTTGACCGTGATACACTTGTGTTCTTCGGAACCCGTTTGTTTCCAATTGCATGATGATAAGAGTTGTGGTGGTGACCTAGTTTAAAACCACCACATGATGCATGCTTTGCTCTTGATCTTGCTATGTGCTAGATGTCATGCAAGTGGTTAGTAGTGATGCTTAGAGATGCATGTGTGCCATGTAACCTTCGTGGTTGCATTCTTTTCATGAACCCCATCGGGTGCCCCTAATGCCCGAGGGTGATGTTGAGTTAGGTCATCACTTGAGGAAGAAGTGATGTGCCGGTAAAAATCTTGTGCATGGGTGAAATGATGGATTAGATTTATGTGTGACTACCGTCCCAACCAAACATGTGCAACCACTCTACCCCTTATGGGACGGGGCATTATTGATTACTTAGGTCGATACTAGCATGGTGCCCGCATTACTAGTGACGGGAAGACTTGAGGTCCTTCCCGGGACGGGGTCGTGCTTGGAGAGACGACCATGACTGTTTTTACAGGGCACCAGACACACCGTTGGTCCCTTCGGGTACGCGTGACATTGAAATTAGGGCAAGTCCCATGATCTATTGTTTGTACTCGAGGGCCGTGTACCAACGAGTGGACTCTATGTTAGTGTCGTCTAAGGAAAGATAATGACCGGGTGCTTCCCCCGAGTACTTGAGGTACTGCGGGATCGTGGGTGACATGAAAGCTTCCCGGATCTTGTGGGTAAAGTGCGCAACCTCTGCAGAGTGTAAAACTATTCGAATAGCCGTGTCCACGGTCATGGACAGTTGGGTGGTGCTACTTTAACTATGTCCAGAGTTTTACTACATCGGTGAAAGTATGTGTGTGTGATGAGTCAAGGTGGAGACTTGACTTGTTGAATTGAATCATATTCATGTTGATATCGGTAACCTGTCTTCGAGGTTACGTGAGTTTATTGATGCATACACTTGATGGTAGAATGTTTATCCTAGCTCATAGCTAGATTGCTCATTGTTGTTCAATTGCATTGTTACTTTGAACCAAATCATGGGTTGCTTGCGAGTACATTCAAAGTACTCATTGGCTTGCCACTGGTTATTTAATTGGCCAGGCATGGAGGAACAGGAATATGAAGAAGAGTTCTTTGGAGACGAACATGCGAACTAGGACGCTATCCCAGTCAGAATGCCTGTAGGGTTAAGGCAGATGGCGTGGGTTCTACCTATCATCGAATACTTCCGCTATTTGAGTTATTTGCTATTCAGCCCTTGAGGCTTTATCTATGTAAGACTTGGCATAATGGCCTTAATTTGTGTAAGACGGTATGTATGGATGTAAGACTCTTGTTATTCAGCTCCTGTGTGTTCAGTGAGCATTGATCTCTGGGATCACTGTACACGTGCATTCGGTGATCTCGACTTCTAAGTCGGGGTCCCCACACATTCAAACTGAGAAATTCTTCTTCTTCGACAATTCATATGTTTTAGGGGCCATGTCTTTGGGCCTAATCCCATCTAGCCAAGGAGACTCCCAAAACTTGGCAGGCAAGCCATTGCAAACTTTGACCTTGGTAGCTGCGGCAAAAATATTTCTGTCGTTGTCATCACAAGGGGTTCCCAAGCCAACCAATGGCTTGTCCGGGTGGAGCCACTCGTCCCATAGACACTGGAGAAGAAGGGCGATGGAAAACTTGTCAAGATTTAGGATTCCCAGGCATCCATCCAGTTTGGACTTGCACACTTGTTCCCAATTTATCTTTCATTTTCCACCCGTGACTTTATCACAACCTGCCCAAAGGAAAGCACATCTGAGGGCATCGATATTCTTCTTGACCTTGTTGTCGGTTGAACTACGTCGGTATTTCCCCAAAGAGGAAGGGATGATGCAGCAGAACGACGGTAGGTATTTCCACCAGTTATGAGACCAAGGTTATCGAACCAGTAGGAGAAAAAAGTAACACTATGTAAACGGTATCTGCACACAAAGAACAAACACTTGCAACCCGACGCGTAAGAGGGGTTATCAATCCCTCTTGGGTAAAATATTGGTAAATAGATAGATTGATAGATGCAAATAGAATAACGGCAAATAAAATTTAGCGAGGTATTTTTGGTTTTTTTGATAGTATAGATCTAAAAATAAAAGATGCAAATAAAGGAAAAGGCAAATAGCAATGTAGATCTGAAAGTATATGCTACGAAAATAGACCCCGGGGGTCGTAGGTTTCACTAGTGGCTTCTCTCAAGAAATGGCACACGGTGGGTAAACAAATTATTGTTGGGTAATTGATAGAAAATTGAATAGTTATGATGATACCCAGACAATGATAATTATATAGGCATCACGTTCAAGATTAGTAGACCGACTCTTGCATGCATCTACTACTATTACTCCACACATCGACCGCTATCCAGCATGCACCTAGTGTATTAAGTTCATGGAGAAACGGAGTAATGCAATAAGAACGATTACATGATGTAGACGAGATATATTGATGTAGGAATATCCCCCATCTTACCATCCTTAATAACAACGATACATGAGTGTCTTGCTGCCCCTTATATCACTGGGAAAGAACACCGCACGATCGAACCCATCACAAAGCACCTCTTCCCATGGCAAGAAAAATCGATCTAGTAGGCCTAACTAAACCAAATATTCAAAGAAGAAATACGAGGATATAAGTAATCATGCATATAAGAGATCAAAGAAGACTGAAATAACTTCCATGGATATAGATCTGATCATAAACTCAAAGTTCATCGGATCCAAACAAACACACCGCAAAAGAGTTACATCAAATAGATCTCCAAGAGACCATTGTATTGAGAATCAAAAAGAGAGAGGGAGCCATCTAGCTACTGCCTTCGGAACCGTAGGTCTATGGTGAACTACTCATGCATCATCAGAGATGCACCAATGAGGATGACGAACCCCTCCATGATGGTGTTTAGATATGATCTCGTGGTTCTAGAACTTGCGGCGGTTGGAATTGTTTTTCGTTGACTCCCTAGGGTTTCTGGAATATTTGTGGATTTATAGGGCACAGATGCAGTGCGGGAGGTCACCGAGGGGGGAACAACCCCCCTAGGCATGCCCTGGTGGGTTGTGTCCACCTCGGGCCTCCCATCTGGTACTTCTTTGGCCAATCTTGTGTCTTCTGGTCCAAAAAATTTCTCCAAAAAGTTTCGCTGTGTTTGGACTCTGTTTGGTATTGATTTCTAGTGAAGTAAAAGGCAACAACTGGCACTGGGCACTATGTTTATATGTTAATCCCAAAAATGATATAAAGTTGCTATAAAATGATTGTAAAACATCCAGGAATGATCATATAACAGCATGGAATAGTAAAAAATTATATATACATTGGAGACGTATCAGCATCCCCAAGCTTAATTCCTGCTCGTCCTCGAGTAGGTAAATGATAAAAATAGAATTTTTGATATGGAATGCTGCCTAACATGTTCATCACATATTCTTTTCTTTGCAACCATGTCTTTCAAAGTATCAATACTAAAGCAAGTTATCCCTAGCCCATCATGCTTAATCATTGATCCATTCATGAAACACACTCGCATATTAGCTACATCCAATGCTCAAGTACGATCATAGTGCCCCTTAGTTGGCGCTTTATAAGAGAAGATGGAGACTCAAATAAAAATAAAAATTGTCTAAATTAAATTGATAGGCCCTTCGCAGACGGAAGTAGGGATTTGTAGAGGTGCCAGAGCTCAAAGCTTAAATTGAGAGAGAAATTTTTTGAGAGGCATACTTTTCCTGTCAACAAAAATGACCTAGTAATTCCCAACACTTTCCATGCTAGATATATCATAGGCGGTTCCCAAACAGAAAATAAAGTTTTTCCTTTTTCCACCATTCTTTCACAATCCATGGCTAGCCGTATCCACGGGTGCCTTCCATACCAACACTTTCCTAGGAATTTATTAGCTGACAACATAAAGTAAATTTCTTTTCCATTCCGGGGCCGGGCATCCCTATTACTGCCATACTCTTGTGCAATGACAAGTGAATAAACACTCATCTTGAGAATAACACATCTAGCATGGAAAATATTGGCCACCCCCTGTCTGTTCATGAGCGGTACAAGCACACAAAAAGGAAATTCATTTTGAAAATTAGAGATGGCACATACAAATTTGTTTAGAACGGCACAGAAATACCACATATAGGTAGGTATGGTGGACTCATATGGCAAAAGTGGGTTTAAAGAGTTTGGATCCACAAGTAGTATTTCTACTTAGTAGCAGTGGAGGCTAGCAAAAAGATTGAGAAGCAACCAACCAAGAAACAAAAAATCACATAAGCAAGCATTAATCATAACCAACACCGAATAATGCACCATAAGTAGGATGTAATTTCATTGCATAACTATTGACTTCCGTGCTTGCATAGGGAATCACAAACCTTAAGACCAATATACTTACTAAAGCATAATTACTCACCAACATGACTCACATATCACTATCATCATGTCTCAAAACTATTACAAAGAATCAAGTTTAATTTGTCCAACGATCTTCATGAAAGTTTTTATTATATCCCTCTTGAATATCCATCACTTTGGGACTAGTTTCATATGTTGCTTTTGATAAGCTAAAACAAATTTAAGCGAAGATCATGAGCATAAACATTTTGTCTCTCAAAAAAATACAAGTGAAGCATGAGAGAATTTCTATTAAAAATTACTAACTCTCAAATAAATCTAAGTGAAGCATGAGAGCAAATTTCTTCAAAATTAAAGCACCACCGTCCTCAAAAAGATATAAGTGAAGCACTAGAGCAATTATGTTGCTCTCAAAAAATTTAAGTGAAGCATAAAGAGCAATTCTAACAAATCACAGCATAATTTTGGCTCACTCAAATAGGTGTGTTCGGCAAGGATACTTGTAACAAACTAAAAAAGCAAAACAAGCAAAGACTCAAATCATACAAGACGCTCAAGCAAAACTCATGATATGTGACGAATAAATATATAGCTCCAAGTAAAATATCGATGGTCGTTAGAAGAAAGAGGGGATGCCACTCGGGGCATCCCAAGATTAGTTGCTTGTTTCTCCTTGAATATTATGTTGGGGTGCCATTGGGGCATCCCCAAGCTTAGGCTCCTGCTACTCCTTGTTCCCTCATCCATCGTGATCTCACCAAAAACTTGAAAACTTGAATCGTACAAAACTCAATAAAACCTTGTTAGACCTGTTAGTATAACAAAACTAATCCTTACTTTAAGTATTGTAGCAAACCCATACATATTTTGTTATTGCATTATATCTATTGTATTCCAACTTTACCATGGCTTATACCCTTCAGTAAAAACCATTGATTCATCAAAACAAGCACATAAGACAACAAAAACAGAATCTATCTAAAGCAGAGAAGTCTGTAAAGATGTAAATTTTAGTCATACCTCTGTGACTCTAGAAATTCAGAAAATTTAGGACAACATGTACAATTTGTGTATTGACAACTTGTAAAAAATTCAAGAATTTATCATGCTCCAATCATCATCAAGAATTCTGGCAATGGACGCAAAAGTTTTTGATTTTCAACGCAATCAAATCAACTATCAACCAAATCATCCCAAAAGCTTTGCTTGGCACAAACACTAACTTAAACCACAAAAACACATCTAAATAGAGGCATAATTGTGTAAACACACAAGAATAGAAAGAAAAAGTCAAAAATAAATTTTATTCATTGGGTTGCCTCCCAACAAGTGCTATCGTTTTATACCCCTAGCTAGGCATTGCTAATTTTAATGATGCTCACATGAAAGACAAAAATTGAAGCACAACGAGAGCATCATAAAACACGTGACAAACACTTCTAAGTCTAACATACTTCCTATGCATAGGCATTCTATAAGCAAACAAATTAGCAAGGCAAGCATAAACTAGCATATGCAAGGAAGAAGAATAAAACTTTGAAAAAAATTTAAGCATCAAGAGAGGTAATTTGGTAACATGAAGATTTCTACAACCATATTTTCCTCTCTTATAATAATTGCATGTAGGATCATAATCAAATTCAACAATATATCTATCACATAACATATTCTGTATATGATCCATACGCGTGCAAAGTTGACACTCTTCCAAAATAGTGGGATTATTATCAAATAAAGTGATCATGACCTCTCCAAGCCCACTTTTATCAAGAATTTCATAAGATTGATCATTCTCCAAAGTAGTGAGATCATTATTACCTAAACTTGGAACTCTTCCAAACACACTTTCAATATTATCGCAAACATGTTCATCATGAGGCTTTAATAAATTTTCAAGATCATAAGAAGAATCACCCCAATCATGATCATTGCAATAAGTAGAGGACATATCAATGTTAGCATCCCCAAGCTTGGGGTCTTGCATATTATTAGCATAAGTGGCATTAATAGAATTTATTATAACACCATATCAATCATACTTGTCATTCAATGAGCTATCAAGAATGACGTCATAAATTTCTTCTTTTATTACTTCATCACAATTTTCAGATTTATGAATCTCAAACAAAACTTCATAAAGATAATCTAGTGCACTCAACTCACTAGCGATTGGTTCAACATAATTGGATCTTTTAAAAAGATTAGCAAGTGGATGAGGATCCATAAACGTTTTCCTTATGATTTCCAATAAACATACAATTACACCAAACAAACAAGAAAATCAACCAAGTAAGATATAAGAGCAAACGAAAAAGGCAAGCGGGAAGAAAGCAAATAAAATAAAAATATTTCTGTGCTTTCCCAAAAACGTTTTAGAAGTGGGGGAGATGAAAACGAGAGGCAAATGGAAAATTATGTAAATTTCAAGGAGATGAGATTTGCGATTAGGAACCTGTTAGATGTTGATGATGTCTCCCCGGCAACGGCGCCAAAAATTCCTTTTGATGTCGCTTGAACTACGTCGGTATTTCCCCAAAGAGAAAGTAATGATGCAGCACAGCTACGTTAGGTATTTCCCTCAGTTATGAGACCAAGGTTATCAAACCAGTAGGAGCACCAAGCAACACTATGTAAACGTTACCCGCACACAAAGAACAAATACTTGCAACCCGACACATAAGAGGGGTTGTCAATCCCTCTCGGGTGAAAGATTGGTAAATAGATAGATTGATAGATGAAAATAGAATAACAACAAATAAAAGTTAGCAAGGTATTTTTGGGTTTTTGATAGTATAGATATGAAAATAAAAGATGTAAATAAAGAAAAAGGCAAATAGCAATGTAGATCTAAAAGTATATGATAGGAAAATAGACCCTGGGCCGTAGGTTTCACTAGTGGCTTCTCTCAAGAAATAGCAGATGGTGGGTAAACAAATTACTGTTGGGCAATTGATAGAAAATCGAATAGTTATGATGATATCCAGGCAATGATCGTTATATAGGCATCACGTCCAAGATTAGTAGACCGACTCCTTCCTGTATCTACTACTATTACTCCACACGTAGACCGCTATCCAGCATGCATCTAGTATATTAAGTTAATGGAGAAATGGAGTAATGCAATAACAACAATGACATGATTTAGATGATATCTATTCATGTAGAAATAGCCCCCATATTGTCATCCTTAATAGCAACGATACATGTGTGTCTTGCTGCCCCTTCTGTCACCGGGAAAGAACACCGCACGATCGAACCCATCACAAAGCACCTCTTCCTACGGCAATCCAGTTGGCCTAACTAAACTGAAGATTCGGAGAAGAAATACGAGGCTATAATTAATGATGCATATAAGAGATCAAAGAAGACTCAAATAACTTTCATGGATATAGATCTGATCATAAAGTCATAGTTCATCGGATCCCAACAGAAACACCGCAAAAGAGTTACATCAAATAGATCTCCAAGATACCATTGTATTGAGAATCAAAAATAGAGAGGAAGGCATATAGCTAGTCCTTACGAACCCATAGGTCTATGGTGAACTACTCAAGCGTCATCGGAGAGGCACCAATGAGGATGATGAACCCCTCTATGATGTTGTTTAGATTGGGTCTCGTGGTTCTGGAACTTGCGGCGGCGGGAATTGTTTTTCGTCGACTTCCCTGGGGTTTCTAGAATATTTGGGGATTAATAGGGCAAAGAGGCGGTGCGGGAGGTCACCGAGGGAGGCACAACCCCCTGGGCGTGCCTGGGCTCCTGGGCGCGCCCTGGTGGGTTGTGCCCACCTCGAGCGTCCCCTCTGGTACTTCTTTGCCCATCTTGTGTCTTCTAGTCCAGAAAAATTCTCCAAAAAGTTTTGCTAAGTTTGGACTCCGTTTGGTATTGATTTTCTGCGAAGTAAAAAAACAAGCGAAAAACAGCAACTGGCACGAGGCACTATGTCAATAGGCTAGTCCCAAAAAATGATATAGAGTTGTTATAAAATGATTGTAAAACATACAGGAATGAAAATATAACAGCATGGAATAGCCAAAAATTATAGATAAGTTGGAGACGTATCAGACCTCCACCGCAAAATCAAGCACCATCATGTAGTAGACAATAATCGCCGCGAGGACCGACTTGACCAAGCCCGCCCGAACTGTCGAGGCAATGTGCCTTCCCACCCAAGGGGTGAACTGACCCGCAATCTTGTCCTCGAGGGGCTGGTAGTGAATTCTCTTGAACCTCTTGACAGATAAAGGCAACCCAAGGCATTTCATTGGAAAGGAGGAAAGCTTGACCGGGAAGGAGTGGAGGATGTCTGGAAGGTCAACATTTTCACAACGGATTGGGGCGACAAGACTTTTGGAACAATTTTGTGACAAGGCCAGTGACATCCACAAAGTGCTTGAGAGTGTTAGTGAAAAACTGGATGTCCTTCTTAATAGGTGTAATAAAAACGGTGGCGTCATCCGCGTAAAGCGAAGCTCGGATAGGCATAACATTTCCACCAAGGGAATGTAGATTTCCTTGAGCCGTGCTCTTTGCCATTATGTAGTGCAGCGGGTCGATGGCAAGCACAAATAACAGGGGGAATAGAGGTTCCCCCTTCCTCAATCCCCGACCTAGCTTGATGGGATCTCCAGGCATGCCATTGAGCAGAACACGAGAGGAAGCTGAGGACAGTAGGGCTAAAACCCAACCTCTAAAGCGAGGCGGGAAACCAAGGTGTCAAAGTAGGTCGAGGAGAAAGTCCCAACGCACCGAGTCAAAGGCTTTTTTGATGTCACGTTTGAAGAGCAACACTAGGGTTTTCCTATAATGGAAGCATCTCGCGAGATTGCGCACGTACATGAAGTTCTCGTGGATGCTTTTTTTAATAAATGCACTTTGAGGGTGTGAGACAAGCTCATTCATGTGCGGGGCAAGCCGCTTGGACATCATCATAGCAATTAGCTTAGCAATGAGATGTATATATAAGACTGATGGGACAAAAATCACCGATGTCCTCAGCAGCAACCTTCTTCTGAATGAGAGCAATGTCGGCAGAGTTCAACTATTGTAAGTGTGCGGCATGGAGATCAGAGAAATTGTTGATGGCAAGCATGATGTTCGGCTTGATAGTATTCCAGCATGCCTTGATAAAGGCACCCGTGAATCCATCAGGGCCCGGTGCATTGTTGCTACGCATGGAGAACACAGCTCTCTTAGCTTCCTCCTTGGTGAAGGCCTCTCCCAATTCATGAAGGTCGGAATTGGGTGTGGGAATGATCCCGCTATTGATGTCAATGTCACGTGAAGGGCCTTTTTTGTGATGTTCTGGAAGTGGCGGTGGACAATGTTTTTCTTGTGCTCGTGCTCGGTGACCCAACCGTTTTTGTGCTTGTGGCGGTGAATGCATTTTTTTCTCCTTCTACGGTTGACATGTAGGTGGAAGTAACGAGTGTTGGCATCTCCTTCTTTCAAGTTAGTGATTCTGGAGTTTTGACGCTTCCTAGCCTTCTTCAACACGGTGATGGTAATAATATTTTTCTTAAGCCTTTTGCGGATGTCACTTTCTTATGGATTGAGAACTCTTTCCTCTTACGCTAAATCAAGGTGGAGGATGACTTTGAGGGCCATGTGGAGTTGGACCTTCGAGTTGGCAAAGAGGGTCTTGCTCCAAGCACGCAATTTTTGGCTTGTCTTGAGCTTGTGGAAGAACCTTTGGTAGGGATCAACATGCCTTGATTCCTTGCTCCAAGCATCACTTACCACCTGTTGGAAGCCCGACATTTTGATCCAGAAGTTTTCAAGGCGGAAGGACTTGTGTCTCTTGGGCCATCATCGTTAGCAAGCAAAAGGGGACAGTGGTCGGATAACGATGATGAGAGGGCATGAAGGATGTGAGTAGAGAAATCAACGTCTGAATCCTCATTGCAAAACAAACTATCAAGCTTGCTCAAAGTTGGATCATTTTTCTCATTAATCCAAGTGAATCTTCTATTTTTAAGGTGAATCTCCTTGAGCTCGCAATCGTTTCTTCCTACTTCTCAAGCTTGTGTTGTATTCCCTCGAAGAGGAAAGTGTGATGCAGCACGGTAGCGTAAGTATTTCCCTCAGTTTTTGAGAACCAAGGTATCAATCCAGTAGGAGACCACGTGCGAGACCGTCGCACCTGCACAAACAAATAAGAACTTCGCAGCCAACACGATAAGGGGTTGTCAATCCCTTTACAGTCACTTACGAAAGTGAGATATGATAGATAGGATAGTGTGATATTTTTGGTATTTTTGGATATAAGAACAGAAAGTAAATAAAGCAAAGTAAAGTAAATTGGAGATTAATATGTTGAGAATAGACCCGGGGGCCTTAGGTTTCACTAGTGGCTTCTCTCATGATAGCAGAATTCTATGGTGGGTGAACAAATTACTGTCGAGCAATTGATAGAAAAGCGCATAGTTATGAGAATATCTAGGCATGATCATTATATATAGGCATCACGTCTGTGACAAGTAGACCGAAACGATTCTGCATCTACCACTATTACTCCACACATCGACCGCTATCCAACATGCATCTAGAGTATTAAGTTCATAAGAACAAAGTAATGCATTAAGCAAGATGACATGATGTAGAAGGGTAAATTCAAGAAATATGATATAGATCCCATCTTTTTATCCTCGACGACAACAATACAATACGTGCCTTGCTACCCCTGTTGTCACTGGGAAAGGACACCGCAAGATTGAACCCAAAGCCAAGCACTTCTCCTATTGCAAGAACTATAGATCTAGTAGGCAAAAACAAACCGATAATTCGAAGTGACTTGCAAGGATATTATAATCATAAATAAAAGATTTCAGAAAAGAACCAAATATTTCTCATAGATAATCTTGATCATAAACCCACAATTCATCGGATCTCGACAAACACATCGCACAAAGATTACATCAAATAGATCTCTTCAAAGACCGAGGAGAACTTGGTATTGAGATCCAAAAAGAGAGAAGAATCCATCTAGCTAATAACTATGGGCCCGAAGATCTATGGTAAACTACTCACAACTCATGGTGACGCTATGATGTTGATGTAGAAGCACTCCGTGGAAGATCCCCCCTCCGGCGGAGCTCCGGAACAGGCCCTAAGATGGGATCTCACGGGAACAGAAGGTTGCAGCGATGGAATTAGGGTTTTCTCTGTTGCCTCGATGTTTTCAGGGTACATGGATATATATAGGAGGAAGGAGGGCATCGGGGGAGCCAGAAGGGGCCCACGAGGGTGGGGGTGCGCCCAGGGAGAGGGGGCGCGCCCTGGACCCTCGTGGTCGCCTCCTTCATTCCCTCGCGTGTACTCCAAGTCTTCTAGGTAGATACGGTTCCAAAAATCATGCTACCAAAGATTTCATTCCTTTTGGACTCCGTTTGTTATTCCTTTTCTGCAAAACCCTGAAATAGGCACAAAAAAACAGCAATCTGCATTTGTGTAAGGCCCAGGATGGAGTTATACCTCCTACGTGTCGAGGCAAGACTTAAAGGCATAAGTCCATCCTAGAATGATCTCAAGTTTGGTAATCTTTGCACATCTCATGTAAAAGAGGGGATTGTAAACATAAATAGTTGGCTTACACTCGCCACGTCACACAAATACAATACATGTCTCAATCATCATACATTAAGAATATCACAACCCTCTAAGGGCAAAATCCAAATGTCAAGATACCAAACTTAGATAAATAAACCACAGGCGGATCGAATCCTAGTAGAAGTCTCCACTACTGATCATCCGGATATCGAACATAGTACCGACTACGCTCCTCGTCGTACTCCCAATCCAGCTCGATGCCATCACCTGGATAGCTCACAACTGGACCTGCATCTGGTGTGGTGAAGTAACTGTGAGCCACAGAGGACTCAGCAATCCCGTTCCCGGGTAACAAGACTATTTAAGCCTTGGGAGAGGATAAGGCTGAAGAAAAGAATAAGTGTCTGCAGCAGCAACTAGCAACTAGCTTACGTGAGTGAGAGCGAGAAGAGAAAGCCTCGGACGAGAAGTGATCACGAAGTGATCCTAGCTACAGGCTCAACAATCATAACCCCTCCGTGTTCAACTCCCGAATCCCTATTCGGAAATTGACGGTCACGGAACACACGCTGGTAGTGTATTAGAAACATTGTGTCAAGTTATCTACAACCGGATATTAACAAGCTCCCATCTGCCACATAACCGCGGGCACGGCTTTCAAAAGTTCAAAACCCTGCAGGGGTGTTCCAACTTGACCCATTACAAGCCCACGATCCGCGGAGTCGCAACTCCAAAGTGGGAAGACCCGAGTATTCTCGGAATCCCATGCTGAAGATATACCGATCTAAGGTAAGGCTAATCCAGCAAATCCTCCCGGCGTGCCGACACCCTGATAGTAGCCGTGCGTATCTAGTCTCAGGCCACGACCGGATGAGCACAGCATACAGTGGCCGAAATACCCAAGTTGCCAAGGGGGGCCCCGCACACGACTCTAGTTTGGACCAACACTCAAATCGAGCACTGGCCCAGGGGGGTTGAATTAATTAAGCCTCGGGTTAATTACTCCCTCGGAAAGTTTTAGTTGTTTAGGCGAATAGTACCAATGTTGGGACTTGCTGGAAAAGACTTAGCACTTAGCGGTTTATCGAGGGGGTCCCATACACCCCAACCGTGTTAGGAACGCAAAATCAAGGAACATAACACCGGTTTATACGGTTCCTAACGGCATGAGTGGAACAATATATAGATGATTTCATTTAGCAATTATATAGTGTGATATAACCCAACCCAAACTTCAACATGAAGCAAGCATCTTCGATCTTCACCTGCAACTAGCAACGCTATAAGAAGGGCTGAGCGAAGCGTACTTAGCCAAGCAACGGTTTGCATAGGAAGGGTGGTTAAACATGGCAATGGTTACAAGTAGGAGGCTGACAGAAAGAACATGGGCATCGAGGCAAAACTATAGAGCGGAACTACTAGCAATAGGCAAAGATAGTAATGTTATCGGGGTTCGGTCATCTTGCCTGAAGAGAAGTCGTTCGGATCGTAAGAAGGGTCCTCGTGCTCAACCTCGTTGGAAACCTCGTGCTCGTACTCATACTCGGTCTCAGCTTCCGGCTCTAAACAATACAATCACACAAGGCACAAATCAACAAGATGCAATGCGCACTCGAAAAATGATGGATGCACTAAGGATGCACACGAAGCACGGAAAAATAGCACTCAAGCAAAACACTTCAAAACAAGATAACAATATGATATTATGAATCTACACAGAAAATCAATCAAGTTTCATATAAGACTCGCTGAAATCAGAGCTACGGCCTAATAGTTATGCCCGAAACAAGAAATGAGCGAAAGCTGAAAATTACAGCAACATAGCAACTTCGGAGCACAAAATAATTAAGCTACAGCACTCAAACATCATGGCAAAGGACATGAACATAAACTAGACATATCCTACAACAATTAAGTCCAAAGGTGCACCCCCAAAGGAGCCACGGATCAATAGCAATAAGCTTGGACATATTGAACTTGACAATAAAATTCTGGCAGCAGAATTTTGTTGAAACTTTGGAGCAAAAGATAAACATGCTACAGCCACTTAAATAGGCATGTGAGGACATGAATGGAAAGCCAACAATATATGCTACAAGGAACAATCAAGATCCACTCCTAAACTAACATGGTTTGTCCTAGAGCAGCAAGCAAACATGGCATCGGAACGTTACAGATTTCAGACTTAGTGAAAATCCACAGTCCTAAAACAGCAATTTCAACATGGCATCTAAAAGAGCAAGTTTAAGTCACCTCGAAACTAAACATGGCAAGAGGTAAGCACCTCATCAAAGTACACATGATGGTGATTCCGAAACATACAAGCATGCTTCATGGAGATAAACACAACGATAGCAACGAGCTCAACAAGATGGCATTTCATAACAAGTGAAACAACATCACAGCCACATGGCACTTTGCAACGAAGATAACCATGGCAAGAATAAATCTATCATGCAACCTATCACCAACAACATGTAGAGCATGGCAAGACGAACACGTGGACATGTCATTTGCATCATTCGGACAAACGAGCTAAAAGATATCACATGGCAAAGATGACATAAAAATATCACATACAGCAGTTTATATCACGATGCACTCTTGCAACAGCAAAACAAGCACCTAGATGATCTCTAACATGCATGACACAAAAAGAGAAAACGTAGTGCTATTCACCACGAACGTCTGGACATGCTATTTGCGCGAAACGGACAACCACACAAAAAGTTAGAGCAGTTCTAAAAACGCATCAGCAAACAAAATTACTGGGGACTTAGGATTTTTGGGGCAACCTCAGATCTGAGAAGGAAAAACGGGCCGGATCTGGATCTGGAGGTGGAGAAGTGGCCTGGCCCGGCGAAGGAAGGCGGCGGCCCGCGCGGTGGCTGGGGCGGCCCACGTGGCCTGGCGGAGGAGCGGCCCGAAGGAGGGGGGTGGCCTGCGCGGCTCGGCCTGGAGGCAGCCTGGCGCGTCGGGCCGGAGGGAAAGCTGCGGCCCACCGGGCGCCGAGGGGAGGCGGCCTGGCCCGCGGGGCGGTGCGGTCGGCGCGCGGGAAGCGATGGCCCGGTGGCGCGGGAGCTGGCGCGCGGGAGCCTGGTCGGAGGAGCGAAGCGGGAGGCGGCGCGGCTGGGCCTTCGGGCCTGGCGAAGGGATTCGGCGAAGTGGTCCTGGCGCCAGAAGGGATCCAGCTGGAGCGACGCGACGATGCGGGCGACTGGGCCGACGGCGATGCGGACGGCGCCTCGAGGGATCGGTCGAGGCCTCCCTGGCGCGTTGACTTCGGATCGATCTGGCGATCGATCCCAGGAACAGCGGCGGCTGGCTAGATGGCTGGTTCCCTCGGGAACTGAGAAGAGACAGTGGGAGGATATTTTGGGATCTGGTTTGATCTGGAAAAAAATAGGGGAGAAAGGGGAAGAAGCTAGGGAAGCCAAAAATAGACCTAGGGGGTCTATTATATAGCAGATTTTTAGGGTTAGGGGGGATTTAGGGGTGTTAGGAGCCCTCCGATCGCGATCCGATGGATCCGATCGCGGGGGAAGTCTAGATGGGCCTGGGAGAGGGTAGTGGGCTGCATGTAGGGGTGTTTCTGGGCCACAAGTGGAGGCACTTTGGACCCACACGAATAACTGTTGGGAAAGCAAACGGAGTCCAAACGCGACGAGATTTGAGAGGCGGGTTGCACACAACAAAACAACAACACACACAACAACCTCGCGGCACACCGGTAACGTTACATGCCCAAACAACAAAGTAGGCCTACGGGACGCCACGAACACGTGAGGGAGCTCCGGAACGCGAAACAAACAACGGGAAGAAACGCGTGGAACCGGATGCAACCGACAACACAAATGCAATGCGATGCACATGTCTACATGATATGAATGAATGCCACACACTCACACAACAAAACGACGAAAACCCGAAAGACAAAGAACCCGGAATGGAAATAGATGAAGCCGGAGATATATTATATACCCAAAAGGGAAAGTATTACATCCGGGGCATTACAAATTCTCCTCTACTACAAAAAGATCTCGTCCCGAGATCTAGGACTGGAAAAAGGAAGGGTACTCGGAACGAAGATGATCTTCTCGTTCCCAGGTAGCCTCTCGATCGGTGTGATGTGACCACTTGACTTTCAGAAATTTGATGGACTTGTTGCGGGTCTTGCGTTCGGTTTCTTCGATAATGGCAACTGGGTGCTCTCGGTAGGACAGGTCTTGTTGAAGATCAATCTCTTCAAACGGAATCATGCGCTCGGGTGCCTTGAAGCATTTGCGGAGTTGAGACACATGGAAGACATCATGAACATTGGCGAAGTTTTGAGGGAGCTCAAGTTGATAGGCTAGATCGCCTCTTTTGCCTAGAATCTTGAAAGGCCCGACGTATCTAGGAGCAAGCTTTCCTTTGATACCGAATCTTTGGGTGCCTTTCATCGGAGACACATGGAGATAGACATGATCATCAATGTTGAATGCCAAATCACGATGCTTGTCGTCATAGTAGCTCTTCTGACGCGACTGAGCGGCCTTGAGATTCTCACGTATGACTTTGCACATTTCTTCGGCTTCTGAGATCAAGTCATTGCCAAGAAGTTGACGTTCGCCTGTTTCAGACCAGTTGAGAGGGGTACGGCACTTTCTGCCATAGAGGATTTCAAACGGAGCTTTGCCTGCACTTGCTTGAAAGCTGTTGTTGTAAGAGAACTCGGCAAATGGAAGGCAGTCTTCCCATTTCATGCCAAAGGAAATGACACAGGCTCTGAGCATATCTTCTAGAATCTGATTCACACGCTCGACTTGACCACTAGTCTGAGGGTGAAATGCAGTGCTGAACCTGATCTTAGTGCCCATGGCGGACTGAAAGGAGTCCCAGAACCTTGAAGTGAACAAACTTCCACGGTCTGAGGATATAACTTGAGGAATGCCATGTAAGGACACAATTCTGGAAGTGTACAGCTCTGCCAATTGAGCTGCATTGATTGATTCTTTGACTGGCAGGAAGTGAGCGACTTTGGAAAGCTTGTCAATCACCACGAAGATAGAATCATTTCCTCGCTTGGATTTAGGAAAGCCAGTGACGAAGTCCATTTCAATGTGGTCGAACTTCCACTCGGGTAGGAAGAAATTGGAGAAGACCGGCTGGACGTTGATGTTCTGCTTTCACTCTTCTGCACACATCACATTCATTCACGAATTGGGCAATTTCCCTTTTCATGCGTGTCCACCAGTAAGATTGCTTGAGGTCTTGATACATCTTGGAACTGCCAGGATGAATGGAAAGGAGAGAATCATGTGCTTCTTCCATTATGAGCTTCCTGAGATCACCTTTGGGAACAACGAGTCTGTCCTCGAAGAACAAGGTATCTCTCTCATCAACACGGAAGCACTTGTATTTTGGAGTGCCCTTTGCAATACCATGTTTCACCTTCTTCACCATGGTATCCCTGAGTTGGGCCTCACGGACCTGATCTTCCAAGGTAGGAGCAACTTGAAGATTTGCAAGAAAACCCTGCGGAACAACTTGAAGGTTGAGCTTCCTGAATGCTTCACAGAGCTCAGGCTGGCACGGCTTGATAAGAAGGCTGTTGCAATATGCCTTTCTGCTCAAAGCATCTGCAGTCACATTCGCCTTGCCAGGAGTGTATTCAATGCTGGGATTATACTCTTGGATCATTTCAACCCAACGAGTCTGGCGGAGGTTCAGATGCGGCTGTGTGAAGATGTACTTCAAGCTCTTGTGATCAGTGAATATGTCGACCTTTATGCCCAACAACAGATGTCTCCACGTAATCAAAGCATGTACCACAGCTGCTAGCTCGAGATCATGTGTGGGATAGTTCTTCTCACTTGGCTTGAGCTGACAAGAAGTGTATGCCACAATTCTCTTATCTTGCATAAGCACACCACCAAGACCTTGAAGAGAAGCATCACAGAATACTTCATAGGGCTTGGATTCATCTGGAGGAGTCAGAACTGGAGCAGAGTCAAGCTTTTCTTTGAGGGTTTTGAATGCCACTTCACACTCTGGAGACCAAAAATATTTGACATTCTTCTGAAGCAAGTTTGAAAGAGGCTTGGCAATCTTGGAGAAGTTCTCAACGAACCTTCTGCAATAGCTGGCAAGACCCAGAAAACTGCGGAGCTGCTTGACGTTCTGAGGAGCTTCCCAGTTGACAATTGCTTCAACTTTCTCGGGATTAACCGCAATACCGTCAGCTGAGATGATGTGGCCCAGGTACAAAACCTTATCGAGCCAAAATTCGCACTTGGAGAACTTGGCGTAGAATTTATGCTCTCGGAGTCGATCAAGAACCAGACGTAAGTGCTTTTCGTGATCTTCTTCATTCTTGGAAAACACCAGAATATCATCCAGATACACAAGCACGAGCTCGCCAGTATAGGGGTTGAAGATGTAGTGCATCATTCTCGAAAAGGTAGGAGGAGCATTGGCGAGACCAAAAGACATGACGGTATACTCGTATGAACCGTAGCTCGTTCTGAAGGCCGTCTTGGGAATGTCTTCCTCACGAATGCGAATTTGATGATAGCCCATTCGGAGGTCAAGCTTAGAGAACACTTTAGCTCCTTTGAGCTGCTCGAAGAATTCGTTGATGTTGGGGAGCGGATACTTGTTCTTAATTGTCTTCTTGTTCAATGGCCGGTAATCAACACAGAGACGCTCCGTGCCATCTTTCTTCTTGACAAATAAGACACCACAGCCCCACGGAGACGTACTAGGCCTGATGAGACCCATATTCTCCTGTTTATCAAGCTGCTTCTTCAATTCCTTCAATTCATCCGGAGAGAGCTTGTACGGACGCCGGCATGCTGGCTCAGTACCCGGCTCGAGTTCAATAACGAATTCCACCTGACGGTGTGGAGGCATGCCTGGAAGTTCTTCAGGAAAGACGTCTTGATATTCGTTCACCACCGGAATTTGAGTTATGGCATTAATTTCGCCCTTATCATTGAGAGAGAAAAGCCTGATAGTGTTATCCCTGGAGGCGAAGATAATCACATCTTCATCAGGATGAGTCATCTTGACTTCCTTTTGAGCACAATCAATGTGAGCATCATGCTGAGAAAGCCAATCCATTCCGAGGATGAGGTCGATGTCAGAATTACCAAGAACCACCGGATTAGCCAGAAATCGATAATCACCCATGCGGATAGAAACATTCGGAACAAAGTTGTTGGAGTTCATGAGCAAACCCGGAGAAAGCACAGACATCGGACTCAGCAAAGCTTGCAATGGCATATCATGTGACAATGCAAAAGGTCTTGACATGAAAGAATGTGAAGCACCTGAATCGAACAAAACTTTAGCAGGGATAGAGTTCATTGGAAGGTTAGCCAAAATGACATCAGAAGAGTTCTCCGCTTCAGCTGCACTCATCAGATTGACCCTTGCAGACTTTGGATCATGCTTGACAATAGCTGAACTCATAGGCGGAGGAGGAGGAAGACGCTTCGGATTCGGACATCTGTTGGCATAATGACCCTTCTGGCCACATCTGTTGCACACCACTTCTGAGAGAGGACGGAAATGAGAACCACTTGACTTGGAGCCTTGAGACTGAAACTGATTCTTCGACTTGTTGCTCGGGTTGGGTGGGTGGGAGAAACCACGTCCACCAGAGTTCTTGTTGTTGGAGTTGTTGGAGTTGCTGTAAGGAGCTCGAATCATTGGAGGAGGAGGAAGCCAGAATTTCTGATGCTTCGAGACCATCTGAGACGATGAGGAAGAGTGAACGGCATCTCGAATTCTCTTCTTAGAAGCCTCCATCTTAAGCTGAGCTGCCTCTTGTTTCAAAGCCATGTTATAGAACTTGTCGAATTCATCCGGCTCGAACAGAGTGAGAGCAAGCTGAAGTTCATCTTTGAGACCTCCACGGAACTGGTAGATTTTGCTCTTGGCATCAGGAATGTCTTGCTTAGCATAGCGGGCGAGGTTTTGGAACTTGACATTATACTGATAGACTGTCATGGAGCCCTGCTTCAGGTTGCGGAATTGCTCACGCATACCCTCGATGACACTTGTAGGAATGTGGTGCGAGCGAAAATCCTTGCAAAAATTCTCCCAAGAGATCACTTGACCTGGCCTGGAATCTTTGTACTGCTGCCACCAATCAGCTGCTTGATCTTTCAGTTGGAAGGCTGCAAACTTCACATAAACATCTTCCTTCACGTTACTGCACTCAAAATGCTTCTTTATGTCGGTTAACCAATCTTCAGCATCAAGAGGGTCGACACAGTAACTGAAAGCTTTAGGATTATTGGCCAAGAACTGGTTGAGAGTAGCATGGTGATGTTGGTTGAAGAAGTTGCCTTGATTCCCTGGAACACCCTGATTAGCTTGATTAGCTTGCATCTGTTGCATCATCTGCATCAACATCTAGGTGTTCTGAGTTGTAGTCTGCATAATCGCTCTCCAAGCCTCAGACGGAGGAGGAGGGGAAGGAGGACGATCTGGAACCTCTTCCACCTCTGGGTTAGCGTTGGGAGTTTTTTTCGGAGCCATCCTGAAATAGATGACCACGAATCAGCAATTGATTGACAAAAGGTATAAGCTGAATCAATGGAATGAATTGCAACAAGTCTTCACAATAATCATTCGAACAATAGGAATGAATGAAATCATTCGAACAAGAGGAACGAATGAAATTCTCAGTTAAATGATAACATCAATCTTCACGAGAAGCCACATAGGGGACAAAAGGAAAAATAAGAAAAACAACAAGGTGCGGATGGGAACAAACACAAGAGAGGAGTTTCGTTCTAACATCTTTGTGCTGAAAGCATATGAACGCGTTACGAAAAGGTTTTGCAATCCCCAGATCAGCATAGCCAAGGACCCTTTAAGATGCAACTCCTGATAGTAACATCGGTCATAATACCACTTCACTCAATGTGGAACCCCGAACTCACTAACCTGCATTCGTTGGAAGAATGCCTACGATCTACTGGATAAACCCACCTATAAATTTCCGAAAGATTCCAGTTATGCAATCAGGTGTTGGGGATACACGGGAAGCACCGCGCAATCAACTCTAAACCTACATCCAGGTGTATCCATCCTTCAACACATAACCAGTCTTTCTCGGAAACTGTTTACCTCAGACCTTCGAAAAGCATCCACTATAACAAGCTATGGCAATACTCCCGAACTACCTCCCCAGTACTGGGTGATGTCGGGGTTATCTTGCCACTGGCCGTATAGGAGAGATTTTCGATGTCGGCCGTCTTAAGTATTTAGTACTGCCGCGATATGCTTGTGACGACAATACCCCGAAGCTCAACTACCCAGGACACTGCCACAACCCCTAATGTCAGGAGGCATCGAGAACAATATCCTCGTCGCAAGAACATCGAAACAATCCCAGAATACTCGCGGGATTCCTAAAAAAAAATTGGTGCAATTCTTGAAGATAGGAGAGACAAGAGTAGTCGTCAGGAGTCCTCACCAGAGAGAAAGGGGATGAGAAGCAAAGAAATCCTACTCTCCGATATAATATAGGACTCAAAAAGTTTTTAGTGTGTGCCTAGACTCGACCGTCAACGATTCGATCAAACAGTGGGGGCTCCTAGGTCGGAGAAGGCTCTGAATACCAACTTGTAATGCCCAGGATGGAGTTATACCTCCTACGTGTCGAGGCACAACTTAAAGGCATAAGTCCATCCTATAATGATCTCAAGTTTGGTAAACTTTGCACATCTCATGTAAAAGAGGGGATTGTAAACATAAATAGTTGGCTTACACTCGCCACGTCACACAAATACAATACATGTCTCAATCATCATACATTAAGAATATCACAACCCTCTAAGGGCAAAATCCAAATGTCAAGATACCAAACTTAGATAAATAAACCACAGGCGGATCGAATCCTAGTAGAAGTCTCCACTACTGATCATCCGGATATCGAACATAGTACCGACTACGCTCCTCGTCGTACTCCCAATCCATCTTGGTGCCATCACCTGGATAGCTCACAACTGGACCTGCATCTGGTGTGGTGAAGTAACTGTGAGCCACAGAGGACTCAGCAATCCCGTTCCCGGGTAACAAGACTATTTAAGCCTTGGGAGAGGATAAGGCTGAAGAAAAGAATAAGTGTCTGCAGCAGCAACTAGCAACTAGCTTACGTGAGTGAGAGCGAGAAGAGAAAGCCTCGGACGAGAAGTGATCACGAAGTGATCCTAGCTACAGGCTCAACAAACATAACCCCTCCGTGTTCAACTCCCGAATCCCTATTCGGAAATTGACGGTCACGGAACACACGCTGGTAGTGTATTAGAAACATTGTGTCAAGTTATCTACAACCGGATATTAACAAGATCCCATCTGCCACATAACCGCGGGCACGGCTTTCGAAAGTTCAAAACCCTGCAGGGGTGTTCCAACTTGACCCATTACAAGCCCACGATCCGCGGAGTCGCAACTCCAAAGTGGGAAGACCCGAGTATTCTCGGAATCCCGTGCTCAAGATATACCAATCTAAGGTAAGGCTAATCCAGCAAATCCTCCCGGCGTGCCGACACCCTGATAGTAGCCGCACGTATCTAGTCTCAGGCCACGACCGGATGAGCACAGCGTACAGTGGCCGAAATACCCAAGTTGCCAAGGGGGGCCCCGCACACGACTCTAGTTTGGACCAACACTCAAATCGAGCACTGGCCCAGGGGGGTTGAATTAATTAAGCCTCGGGTTAATTACTCCCTCGAAAAGTTTTAGTTGTTTAGGCGAATAGTACCAATGTTGGGACTTGCTGGAAAAGACTTAGCACTTAGCAGTTTATCGAGGGGGTCCCATACACCCCAACCGTGTTAGGAACGCAAAATCAAGGAACATAACACCGGTTTATACGGTTCCTAACGGCATGAGTGGAACAAATCACCAAGCAAAAGGCTTAGCATTCCACCCTTGCCAATATATAGATGATTTCATTTAGCAATTATATAGTGTGATATAACCCAACCCAAACTTCAACATGAAGCAAGCATCTTCGATCTTCACCTGCAACTAGCAACGCTATAAGAAGGGCTGAGCGAAGCGTACTTAGCCAAGCAACGGTTTGCATAGGAAGGGTGGTTAAACATGGCAATGGTTACAAGTAGGAGGCTGACAGAAAGAACATGGGCATCGAGGCAAAACTATAGAGCGGAACTACTAGCAATAGGCAAAGATAGTAATGTTATCGGGGTTCGGTCATCTTGCCTGAAGAGAAGTCGTTCGGATCGTAAGAAGGGTCCTCGTGCTCAACCTCGTTGGAAACCTCGTGCTCGTACTCGTACTCGGTCTCAGCTTCCGGCTCTAAACAATACAATCACATAAGGCACAAATCAACAAGATGCAATGCGCACTCGAAAAATGATGGATGCACTAAGGATGCACACGGAGCATGGAAAAATAGCACTCAAGCAAAACACTTCAAAACAAGATAACAATATGATATTATGAATCTACACAGAAAATCAATCAAGTTTCATATAAGACTCGCTGAAATCGGAGCTACGGGCTAAAAGTTATGCCCAAAACAAGAAATGAGCGAAAGCTGAAAATTACAGCAACATAGCAACTTCGGAGCACAAAATAATTAAGCTACAGCACTCAAACATCATGGCAAAGGACATGAACATAAACTAGACATATCCTACAACAATTAAGTCCAAAGGTGCACCCCCAAAGGAGCCACGGATCAATAGCAATAAGCTTGGACATATTGAACTTGACAATAAAATTCTGGCAGCAGAATTTTATTGAAACTTTGGAGCAAAAGATAAACATGCTACAGCCACTTAAATAGGCATGTGAGGACATGAATGAAAAGCCAACAATATATACTACAAGGAACAATCAAGATCCACTCCTAAACTAACATGGTTTGTCCTAGAGCAGCAAGCAAACATGGCATCGGAACGTTACAGATTTCAGACTTAGTGAAAATCCACAGTCCTAAAACAACAATTTCAACATGGCATCTAAAAGAGCAAGTTTAAGTCACCTCGAAACTAAACATGGCAAGAGGTAAGCACCTCATCAAAGTACACATGATGGTGATTCCGAAACATACAAGCATGCTTCATGGAGATAAACACAACGATAGCAACGAGCTCAACAAGATGGCATTTCATAACAAGTGAAACAACATCACAGCCACATGGCACTTTGCAACGAAGATAACCATGGTAAGAATAAATCTATCATGCAACCTATCACCAACAACATGTAGAGCATGGCAAGACGAACACGTGGACATGTCATTTGCATCATTCGGACAAACGAGCTAAAAGATATCACATGGCAAAGATGACATAAAAACATCACATACAGCAGTTTATATCACGATGCACTCTTGCAACAGCAAAACAAGCACCTAGATGATCTCTAACATGCATGACACAAAAAGGTAAAACGTAGTGCTATTCACCACGAACGTCTGGACATGCTATTTGCGCGAAACGGACAACCACACAAAAAGTTAGAGCAGTTCTAAAAATGCATCAGCAAACAAAATTACTGGGGACTTAGGATTTTTGGGACAACCTCAGATCTGAGAAGGAAACACGGGCCGGATCTGGATCCGGAGGTGGAGAAGTGGCCTGGCCCGGCGAAGGAATGCGGCGGCCCGCGCGGTGGCTGGGGCGGCCCACGTGGCCTGGCGGAGGAGCGGCCCGAAGGAGGGGGCGGCCTCCGCGGCTCGGCCTGGAGGCAGCCTGGCGTGTCGGGCCGGAGGGAAAGCTGCGGCCCACCAGGCGCCGAGGGGAGGCGGCCTGGCCCGCGGGGCGGTGCGGTCGGCGCGCGGGAGGCGATGGCCCGGTGGCGCGGGAGCTGGCGCGCGGGAGCCTGGTCGGAGGAGCGAAGCGGGAGGCGGCGCGGCTGGGCCTTCGGGCCTGGCGAAGGGATTCGGCGAAGTGGTCCTGGCGCCAGAAGGGATCCAGCTGGAGCGACGCGACGATGCGGGCGACTGGGCCGACGGCGATGCGGACGGCGCCTCGAGGGTGTTGGGGAACGTAGTATTTTAAAATTTTCCTACGATCACGCAAGATCTATCTACCAGATACATAGCAACGAGAGGGAAGAGTGTGTCTACGTACCCTCGTAGACCGGAAGCGGAAGCGTCAAGTGACGCGGTTGATGTAGTCGAACTTCTTCGCGATTCAACCGATCAAGCACCGAACGTACGGCACCTCCGCGTTCAGCACACGTTCAGCTTGATGACGTCCCACGAGCTCTTGATCCAGTTGAGCTTCACGGGAGAGTTTCGTCAGCACGACGGCGTGGTGACGGATATGATGTATTTACCGGCGCAGGGCTTCGCCTAAGCACTGCAACGGTATGACCGAGGTGTGTTTCTGTGGAGGAGGGCACCGCACACGGCTGGAACAATTCAACTTGTGTGTCTTTGGGTGCCCCCTGCCCCCGTATATAAAGGAGCAAGGGAGGAGGGCCGGTTAGGGCAATCCTACTAGGAATAGGATTGCAATCCTATTCCTAGTAGGAGTCCACCAAGAAGGAAGAGAGGGAAAGGAAAAGAGGGAGAGGTGGCCCCCCCCAATCCTAGTCCAACTAGGATCCCTAGGTGGGGCGCCGGCCAGCCTCTATGGGCTGCCTCTCTCCTTTCCTCAAGGCCCAGTATGGACCATCCCCCCTCGTAGGGGGTTCCGGTAACCCCCTCCGGCAATCCAGTTAAATCCGAAACTTTTCCGGAACACTTCCGGTGTCCGAATATAGTCGTCCAATATATCAATCTTTATGTCTCAGACATTCCGAGACTCCTCGTAATGTCCGTGATCTCATCTGGGACTCCGAACTACCTTCGGTACATCAAAACTCATAAACTCATAATACCGATCGTCATCAAACGTTAAGCGTGCGGACCCTACGGGTTCGAGAACTATGTAGACATGACCGAGACTCATCTCCGGTCAATAACCAATAGCGGAACCTGGATGCTCATATTGGCTCCTACATATTCTACGAAGATCTTTATCGGTCAAACCGCATAACAACATACGTTGTTCCTTTTGTCATCGGTATGTTACTTGCCCGAGATTCGATCGTCGGTATCTCCATACCTAGTTCAATCTCGTTACCGGCAAGTCTCTTTACTCGTTCCGTAACACATCATCTCGTGACTAACTCATTAGTCTTTTGCTTGCAAGGCTTATTGTGATGTGTGTTACCGAGAGGGCCCAGAGATACCTCTCTGACACTCGGAGTGACAAATCCTAATCTTGATCTATGCCAACACCACGAATACTTTCGGAGACACCTGTAGAGCATCTTTATGATCACCCAGTTACGTTGTGACGTTTGATAGCACACAAGGTGTTCCTACGATATTCGGGAGTTGCATAATCTCATAGTCATAGGAACATGTATAAGTCATGAAGAAAGCAATAGCAGTAAAACTAAACGATCATAGTGCTATGCTAACGGATGGGTCTTGTCCATCACATCATTCTCCTAATGATGTGATCCCGTTGATCAAATGACAACTCATGTCTATGGCTAGGAAACATAACCATCTTTGATCAATGAGCTAGTCTAGTAGAGGCATACTAGGGACATTCTGTTTTGTCTATGTATTCACACATGTACTAAGTTTCCGGTTAATACAATTCTAGCATGAATAATAAACATTTATCATGATATAAGGAAATATAAATAACAACTTTATTATTGCCTCTAGGGCATATTTCCTTCAGTCTCCCACTTGCACTAGAGTCAATAATCTAGCTCACATCGCCATGTGATTTAATACCGATAGTTCACATCGTTATGTGAATAACACCCATAGTTCACATCGCCATGTGACCAACACCCAAAGGGTTTACTAGAGTCAATAATCTAGTTCACATCGCTATGTGATTAATACCCAAGAGTAATAAGGTGTGATCATGTTTTGCTTGTGAGAGAAGTTCAGTCAACGGGTCTGTCACATTTAGATCCGTATGTATTTCGCAAATTTCTATGTCTACAATGCTCTGCATAGAGCTACTCTAGCTAATTGCTCCCACTTTCAATACGCATCCAGATTGATACTTAGAGTCATCTGGATTTAGTGTCAAAGTTTGCATCGGCGTAACCCTTTACGACGAACTCTTTATCACCTCCATAATCGAGAAACATTTCCTTAGTCATCCAGTTACTAAGGATAATTTTGACCGCTGTACAGTGATCTACTCCTGGATCACTATTGTACCCCCTTGACAAACTCATGGCAAGGTACACAACATGTTTGGTACACAGCATGGCATACTTTATAGAACCTATGGCTGAGGCATAGGGAATGACTTTCATTCTCTCTATATTTTTCTGCCGTGGTCTGGCTTTGAGTCTTACTCAACTTCACACCTTACAAGTCAGGCAAGAACTCCTTCTTTGACTGATCCATTTTGAACTACTTCAAAATCTTATCAAGGTATGTACTCATCGAAAGTCTTATCAAGCGTCTTGATCTATCTCCATAGATCTTGATGCCCAATATGTAAGCAGCTTCACAAAGGTCTTTCTTTGAAAAACTCCTTTCAAACACTCCTTTATGCTTTCCAGAAAATTCTACATCATTTCTGATCGACAATATGTCATTCACATATACTTATCAGAAAGGTTGTAGTGCTCCCACTCACTTCTTGTAAATACAGGCTTCACCGCAAGTCTGTATAAATCTATATGCTTTGATCAACTTATCAAAGCGTATATTCCAACTCCGAGATGCTTGCACCAGTCCATAGATGGATCGCTGGAGCTTGCACATTTTGTTAGCACCTTTAGGATTGACAAAACCTTCTGGTTGCATCATATACAATTCTTCTTTAATAAATCCATTAAAGAATGCAGTTTTGTTATCAATTTGCCAGATTTCATAAATGCGGCAATTGCTAACATGATTCGGACAGACTTAAGCATCGCTACGGGTGAGAAAGTCTCATCGTAGTCAACTCCTTGAACTTGTCGAAAACCTTTCGCAACAAGTCGAGCTTTGTAAACAGTAACATTACCGTCAGCGTCGGTCTTCCTCTTGAAGATCCATTTATTTTCGATGGCTTGCCGATCATCGGACAAGTCAACCAAAGTCCGCACTTTGTTCTCATACATGGATCCATCTCAGATTTCATGGCCTCAAGCCATTTTGCGGAATCTGGGCTCATCATCGCTTCCTCATAGTTCGTAGGTTCATCATGGTCTAGTAACATGATTTCCAGAACTGGGTTGCCGTACCACTCTGGTGCGGAACGTACTCTGGTTGATCTATGACGTAGAAACTTGATCTGAAGTTTCATGATCATCATCATTAGCTTCCTCACTAATTGGTGTAGGAATCACTGGAACTAGTTTCTGTGATGTCCCACTGTCCAATTCGGGAGAAGGTACAATTACCTCATCAAGTTCTACTTTCCTCCCACTCACTTCTTTCGAGAGAAACTCCTTCTCTAGAAAGGATCCACTCTTAGCAACAAAGACCTTGCCTTAGGATTTGTGATAGAAGGTGTACCCAACAGTTTCTTTTTGGGTATCCTATGAAGATTTACTTCTCCGATTTGGGTTCGAGCTTATCATGTTGAAACTTTTTCACATAAGCATCGCAGTCCCAAACTTAAAGAAATGACAGCTTAGGTTTCTCGTCAAACCATAGTTCATACGGTGTCATCTCCACGGATTTAGATGGTGCCCTATTTAACGTGAATGTAGCTGTCTCTAATGCATAACCCCAAAAGTGATAGTGGTAGATCGGTAAGAGACATCATCGATCGCACCATATCTAATAAAGTACGGTTATGACGTTCGGACACACCATTACACTGTGGTGTTCCAGGTGGCGTGAGTAGTGAAACTATTTCACATTTTATTGAAGGCCAAACTCGCTAACTCAAATAATTTACCTCTACGATCATATCGTAGAAACTCTTATTTTCTTGTTACGATGATTCTCCACTTCACTCTGAAATTCTTTGAACTTTTCAAATGTTTCAGGCTTGTGCTTCATTAAGTAGATATACCCATATCTGCTCAAATCATCAGTGAAGGTCAGAAAATAATGATACCTGCCGCGAGCTTCAACACTCATTGGTCCTCATACATCAGTATGTATGATTTCCAACAACTCTGTTGCTCGCTCCACGGTTTCGGAGAACGGAGTTTTAGTCATCTTGCCCATGAGGCATGGTTCGCAAGCACCAAGTGATTCATAATCAAGTGATTCCAAAAGTCCATCACTATGGAGATTCTTCATGCGCTTTACACCAATATGACCTAAACGGCAGTGCCACAAATAAGTTGCACTATCATTATTAACCTTGCATCTTTTGGCTTCAATATTATGAATATGTGTATCACACGATCGAGATCCAACAAACCATTTTCATTGGGTGTATGACCATAGAAGGTTTTATTCATGTAAACAGAACAACAATTATTCTCTAACTTACATGAATAACCGTATTGCAATAAACATGATCAAATCATATTCATGCTCAACACAAACACCAAATAACACTTATTTAGGTTCAACACTAATCCCGAAAGTATAGGGAGTGTGCGATGATGATCATATCAATCTTGGAACTACTTCCAATACACATCGTCACTTCATCCTTTAACTAGTTTTTGTTCATTATGCAACTCCCATTTCGAGTTACTACTCTTTAGCAACTGAACCAATATCAAATACCGAGGGGTTGCTATGAACACTAGTAAAATACACATCAATAATCTGTATATCAAATATACCTTTGTTCACTTTGCCATCCTTCTTATCCGCCAAATATCTAGGGCAGTTCCCCTTCTAGTGACCATTTCCTTTGCAGTAGAAGCACTTAGTTTCAGGCTTGAGTTTAGCTTTGGGTTTCTTCGCGGGAGTGACAACTTGCTTGTCATTCTTCTTGAAGTTCCCCTTCTATCCCTTTGCCCTTTACTTGAAACAAGTGGTCTGGTTAACCATCAACACTTGATGCTCTTTCTTGATTTCTACCTTCGCCGATTTCAGCATCGTGAAGAGCTCGGGAATTACTTTCGTCATCCCTTGCATATTATAGTTCATCACGAAGTTCTACTAACTTGGTGATAGTGTCTAGAGAACTTTGTCAATCACTATCTTATCTGGAAGATTAACTCCCACTTGATTCAAGCAATTGTACTACCCAGACAATCTGAGCACATGCTCACTGGTTGAGCTATTCTCCTCCATCTTGTAGGCAAAGTACTGTCAGAGGTCTTATACCTCTCGACACGGGCATGAGTATGAAATACTAATTTCAACTCTTGGAACATCTCATATGCTCCGTGGCGTTTCAAAACGTTTTTGAAGTCCCGGTTATAAGCCGTAAAGCATGGTGCACTAAACTATCAAGTAGTCATCATATCGAGCTTTTGTCAAAACGTTCATAACGTCTACATCTGCTCCTGCAATAGGTCTGTCACCTAGCAGTGCATCAAGGACATAATTCTTCTGTGCAGCAATGAGGATAATCCTCAGATCACGAAACAATTCCGCATCATTGCTACTAACATCTTTCAACTTGGTTTTCTCTAGGAACATATAAAAAATAAACGTGGAGCAACATCGCGAGCTATTGATCTACAACATAGATATGCTAATACTACCAGGACTAAGTTCATGATAAATTAAAGTTCAATTAATCATATTACTTAAGAACTCCCACTTAGATAGACATCCCTCCGGTCATCTAAATGATCACGTGATCCAAATCAACTAAACCATGTCCGATCATCACGTGAGATGGAGTAGTTTCAATGGTGAACATCTTATGTTGATCATATCTACTATATGATTCATGCTCGACCTTTCGGTCTCCAGTGTTCCGAGGCCATATCTGCATATGCTAGGCTCGTCAAGTTTAACCCGAGTATTATGCGTGTGCAAAACTGGCTTACACCCGTTGTATTTGAACGTAGAGCTTATCACACCCGATCATCGCGTGGTGTCTCGGCACGACGAACTTTCGCAACGGTGCATACTCAGGGAGAACACTTATACCTTGAAATTTAATAAGGGGTCATCTTATAATGCTACCGTCGTTCTAAGCAAAATAAGAAGCATAATAAGATAAACATCACATGCAATCAAAATATGTGACATGATATGGACATCTTCATCGTGTGCTTTTGATCTCCATCTCCAAAGCACCGTCATGATCACCTTCGTCACCGGCGCGACACCTTGATCTCCATCGTAGCATCGTTGTCGTCTCGCCAACTATTGCTTCTACGACTATCGCTACCGCTTAGTGATAAAGTAAAGCAATTACATGGCGATTGCATTTCATACAATAAAGCGACAACCATATGGCTCCTGCCAGTTGCCGATAACATTAAAAAACATGATCATCTCATACAAAAACCGTATAACTCATCATGTCTTGACCATATCACATCACAACATGCCCTGCAAAAACAAGTTAGACGTCCTCTACTTTGTTGTTGCAAGTTTTACGTGGCTGCTACGGGCTTAGCAAGAACCGTTCTTACCTACGCATACAAAACCACAACGATGTTTCGTCAAGTATGTGTTGTTTTAACCTTCACAAGGACCGGGCGTAGCCACACTTGATTCAGCTAAAGTGAGAGAGACAGACACCCGCCAGTCACCTTTAAGCAACGAGTGCTCGTAACGGTGAAACCAGTCTCGCGTAAGCGTACGCGTAATGTCGGTCCGGGCCGCTTCATCTCACAATACCGCCGAAGCAAAGTATGATATGCTGGTAAGCAGTATGACTAGTATCGCCCACAACTCATTGTGTTCTACTCGTGCATATCATCTACGCATAGACCTGGCTCATGATGCCACTGTTGGGGAACGTAGTATTTTAAAATTTTCCTACGATCACGCAAGATCTATCTACCAGATACATAGCAACGAGAGGGAAGAGTGTGTCTACGTACCCTCGTAGACCGGAAGCAGAAGCGTCAAGTGACGCGGTTGATGTAGTCGAACTTCTTCGCGATTCAACCGATCAAGCACCGAACGTACGGCACCTCCGCGTTCAGCACACGTTCAGCTTGATGACGTCCCACGAGCTCTTGATCCAGTTGAGCTTCACGGGAGAGTTTCGTCAGCACGACGGCGTGGTGACGGATATGATGTATTTACCGGCGCAGGGCTTCGCCTAAGCACTGCAACGGTATGACCGAGGTGTGTTTCTGTGGAGGAGGGCACCGCACACGGCTGGAACAATTCAACTTGTGTGTCTTTGGGTGCCCCCTGCCCCCGTATATAAAGGAGCAAGGGAGGAGGGCCGGTTAGGGCAATCCTACTAGGAATAGGATTGCAATCCTATTCCTAGTAGGAGTCCACCAAGAAGGAAGAGAAGGAAAGGAAAAGAGGGAGAGGTGGCGCCCCCCCAATCCTAGTCCAACTAGGATCCCTAGGTGGGGCGCCGGCCAGCCTCTATGGGCTGCCTCTCTCCTTTCCTCAAGGCCCACTATGGACCATCCCCCCTCGTATGGGGTTCCGATAACCCCCTCCGGCAATCCAGTTAAATCCGAAACTTTTCCGGAACACTTCCGGTGTCCGAATATAGTCGTCCAATATATCAATCTTTATGTCTCAGACATTCCGAGACTCCTCGTAATGTCCGTGATCTCATCCGGGACTCCGAACTACCTTCGGTACATCAAAACTCATAAACTCATAATACCGATCGTCATCAAACGTTAAGCGTGCGGACCCTACGGGTTCGAGAACTATGTAGACATGACCGAGACTCATCTCCGGTCAATAACCAATAGCGGAACCTGGATGCTCATATTGGCTCCTACATATTCTACGAAGATCTTTATCGGTCAAACCGCATAACAACATACGTTGTTCCTTTTGTCATCGGTATGTTACTTGCCCGAGATTCGATCGTCGGTATCTCCATACCTAGTTCAATCTCGTTACCGGCAAGTCTCTTTACTCGTTCCGTAACACATCATCTCGTGACTAACTCATTAGTCTTTTGCTTGCAAGGCTTATTGTGATGTGTGTTACCGAGAGGGCCCAGAGATACCTCTCTGACACTCGGAGTGACAAATCCTAATCTTGATCTATGCCAACACCACGAATACTTTCGGAGACACCTGTAGAGCATCTTTATGATCACCCAGTTACGTTGTGACGTTTGATAGCACACAAGGTGTTCCTACGATATTCGGGAGTTGCATAATCTCATAGTCATAGGAACATGTATAAGTCATGAAGAAAGCAATAGCAGTAAAACTAAACGATCATAGTGCTATGCTAACGGATGGGTCTTGTCCATCACATCATTCTCCTAATGATGTGATCCCGTTGATCAAATGACAACTCATGTCTATGGCTAGGAAACATAACCATCTTTGATCAATGAGCTAGTCTAGTAGAGGCATACTAGGGACATTCTGTTTTGTCTATGTATTCACACATGTACTAAGTTTCCGGTTAATACAATTCTAGCATGAATAATAAACATTTATCATGATATAAGGATATATAAATAACAACTTTATTATTGCCTCTAGGGCATATTTCCTTCAGAGGGATCGGTCGAGGCCTCCCTGGCGCGTTGACTTCGGATCGATCTGGTGATCGATCCCAGGAACAGCGGCGGCTGGCTAGATGGCTGGTTCCCTCGGGAACTGAGAAGAGACAGTGGGAGGATATTTTGGGATCTGGTTTGATCTGGAAAAAAATAGGGGAGAAAGGGGAAGAAGCTAGGGAAGCCAAAAATAGACCTAGGGGGTCTATTATATAGCAGATTTTTAGGGTTAGGGGGGATTTAGGGGTGTTAGGAGCCCTCCGATCGCGATCCGACGGATCCGATCGCGGGGGAAGTCTAGATGGGCCTGGGAGAGGGTAGTGGGCTGCATGTAGGGGTGTTTCTGGGCCACAAGTGGAGGCACTTTGGACCCACACGAATAACTGTTGGGAAAGCAAACGGAGTCCAAACGCGACGAGATTTGAGAGGCGGGTTGCACACAACAAAACAACAACACACACAACAACCTCGCGGCACACCGGTAACGTTACACGCCCAAACAACAAAGTAGGCCTACGGGATGCCACGAACACGTGAGGGAGCTCCGGAACGTGAAACGGACAACGGGAAGAAACGCGTGGAACCGGATGCAACCGACAACACAAATGTAATGTGATGCACATGTCTACATGATATGAATGAATGCCACACACTCACACAACAAAACGACGAAAACTCGAAAGACAAAGAACCCGGAATGGAAATAGATGAAGCCGGAGATATATTATATACCCAAAAGGGAAAGTATTACATCTGGGGCATTACAATTTGGCCTTGGGTTAGTAGGTTAGTCCCAAAAATAATATAAAAGTGTATATTAAAGCCCATTAAACATCCAAAACAGAATATATAATAGCATGGACCAATCAAAAATTATAGATACGTTTGAGACATATCAAGCATCCCCAAGCTTAATTCCTGCTCGTCCCCGAGTAGGTAAATGATAAAAACAGAATTTTTGATGTGGAATGCTAACTAACATAATTCTCAATGTAATTCTCTTTGTTGTGGCATGAATGTTCAGATCCGAAAGATTCAAGATAAAAGTTCATATTGACATAAGAATAATAATACTTCAAGCATACTAACAAAGCAATCATGTCTTCTCAAAATAACATGGCCAAACAAAGTTCATCCCTACAAAATCATATAGTTAGGCTATGCTCCATCTTCGTCACACAAAATAGTCCAATCATGCACAACCCCGATTTCAGCCAAGCACTTGTTTCATACTTTAAGTTTTTCAAACTCTTTCAACTTTCACACAATATATGAGCGTTAGCCATGGACATAGCACTATGTGGAGTAGAGTGGTGGTTGTGGATAAGACAAAAAGGAGGAAGATATTCTCACATCAACTAGGCGTATTAATGGGCTATGGAGATGCCCATCAATAGATATCAATGTGAGTGAGTAGGGATTGCCATGCAACGGATGCACTAGAGCTAAAAATGTATGGAAGCTCAACAAAGAAACTAAGTGGGTGTGCATCCAACTTGCTTGCTCACGAAGACCTAGGGCATTTGAGGAAGCCCATCGTTGGAATATACAAGACAAGTTATATAATGAAAATTCCCAGTAGTATATGAAAGTGACTAAACATGAGACTCTCTATCATGAAGATCATTGTGCTACTTTGAAGCACAAGTGTGGAAAAGATAGTAGCATTGTCCCTTTTCTTTTCTTTTTTTTTCTTTTTTTTCTCTTTTTGGGCCTTTCTTTTTTCTTTGGCCTTTCCTTCTTTTTTTTCTTTTTTTTGATTTTTGGGACAATGCGTTAGTAATGATGATCATCACACTTATATTGATTTACATCTCAATATTACAACTCGATTCTAGAACAAAATATGACTCTATATGAATGCCTCCGGCGGTGTACCGGGATGTGCAATGAATCAAGAGTGACATGTATGAAAAATTATGCATGGTGGCCTAGCCACAAATACGATGTCAACTACATGATCATGCATGGCAATATGACAATGATGAAGCTTGTCATATCAAACGGAATATCAAATTCTGTTTTTTTTTGCCTATTTCACTGTTTCGCAAAAAAGGAATATCAAACGGAGTCCAAACAGAATGAAACCTTCGGGAGAGTTATTTTTGGAACGATATCAACACAGAAGACTTGGAGTACACGCCTGGAAGCGAGAGAGGCGGCCACGAAGGCAGGGGCGCACCCAGGGGGTAGGCGTGCCCCCCACCCTCGTGGGCCCCCTCTGGCTCCCCTGACGTGCCTCTTCAGCCTATATATACTCACATACCCTGAAAACATCAGGGAGAGCAACGAAACCCTAATTCCACCACCGTAATCTTTGGCCTACTAGATCTATAGTTCTTGCAATGGGAGAAGTGCTTGGATTTGGGTTCAATCTTGCGGTGTCCTTTCCCAGTGACAACAGGGGCAGCAAGGCACGTATTGTATTGTTGCCATCGAGGATAAAAAGATGGGGTTTATATCATATTGCCTGAGTTTATCCTCTACATCATGTCATCTTGCTTAAGGCGTTACTCTGTTCTTATGAAGTTAATACTCTAGATGCATGCTGGATAGTGGTCGATGTGTGGAGTAATAGTAGTAGTTGCAGAATCATTTCGGTCTACTTGTCACAGACGTGATGCCTATATACATTGATCATGCCAAGATATTCTCATAACTATGCGCTTTTCTATCAATTGCTCGATAGTAATTTGTTCACCCACCGTAGAATTCTGCTATCATGAGAGAAGCCACTAGTGAAACCTATGGCCTACGGGTCTGTTCTCATCATATTAATCTTCCATCAACTATTTACTTTACTTTGCATTATTTACTTTCAATCTCTATACCAAAAATATTATCTTATCATATCTATCAGATCTCACTCTCGTAAGTGACCGAGAAGGGATTGACAACCCCTTTTAAGACAGCATACGTAGTTCCCTTTGTCTATCGGTATGTTACTGGCCCAAGATTTAATCGTCGTTATCTTCATACCTCGTTAACCGACAAGTCTCTTTACTCATTTTGTAATACATCATCTTGTAACTAACACCTTAGTCACTTTGCTTGTAAGCTTCTTGTGATGTTGTATTACTTAGAGGGCCCAGAGATACCTCTCTGCCATACGGAGTGACAAATCACAATCTCGATTCACACCAACTCAACAGATACCTTCAGAAATACCTGTAGAGAACCTTTATGATCACCTAGTTACGAAGTGACGTTTGATAGCACACAAGGTATTCTTCCGGTATCCGGGAGTTACATAATCTCATGGTCGAAGGAATATGTATTTGACATTAAGAAAGCAGTAGCAAAAACTAAATGATCATATGCTATGCTAACGGATGGGTCTTCTCAATCACATCATTCTCCTAATGATGTGATCCCATTATCAAGTGACAACACATGTCTATGGTTAAGAAATCTTAACCATCTTTTGATCAACAACCTAGTCTAGTAAAGGCTTACTAGGGACTTAGTATTTATTTATGTATTCACACATGTATTTAAGTTTTCGATCAATACAATTAAAGCATGAATAATAAACCTTTATCATGATTAAGGAAATATAATAATAACCACTTTTTTATTACCTCTAGGACATATTTCCAACAAGCACTGCTCATGAATATGTGGCAAAAACTTGAGTAGCACCACGAGAAAAACTAGCCCTATTACATCACTAACAACATGTAAGAAAGCAGCGAGCGCAAGTTTTAACAGTTTGCACAACTAAACAGGAATCCTGAGCACACCTACAACCAAAATGGAACCATTTCCCAGCAATCACGTGAATACATCCTAGAGCTCGCCACCTACTCCCCTTCGATCGGACATCTTGCAGCGTCATGCAGCTTCATCAGATGCATAGTGCTTGCCCTCGCCTTTCCAGCACCTGCACGGAGAGTCTTCACGTCCTCACCTTGTGGAAGACCTACCCAAAATAGCAAGAAAGAGCACATAGAGAAAACGATCTCAAAGGTGATTTTAATCTGGGTTTCCTAACGTAGCTCTGTTATGAGCCAGCCAAATCGCCCAAGATACGGCATCCAGACCAACTGTATAGAACTTCTCACCACCAGGGAGAAAGGCATGGCACGAGGCAAAATATTGCCAATAAGAGTTTGGACATCATTTGGTACCGAGGACAATTCCAATGAACCTCCAGACAACTCTATCACCCATGACAAGTAAAAAACAGGCGTTGAGAGGTTTTTGTTGAACATGTATATATTGCTTGTATGTATATAGATCCGGGTTTTGTATATTGCACCCATCATGTCTCTCTCCTCTTGTATGTATTTTGGGAGACAAGGCAACCGGTACACCCCTTGTATCTATATATGTGTAGTGCACGTTCAATGAAATTATCGATGCACACAATCCCTTTTTAAAACTAACATGGTATGAGATAGCAATTCGATCTCCTAGGCTTCCATCGCCTCCGCCGCCACCGCCACCTTGCCGCCACCACACCATGCCACTGTTGCACCTCCCCGCCGCTGCCCTCTCCCTACAGTCGCGCCCTACCCCTCCAACCAACCCTAATCCTAATGCTACCGCACCGCCGCTTCTCCTCCAAACAGCTGCCGCGCCGCCGCCAATCTTCCCAGGCGTCGTCGCCGATGCCTCTAGCCACAGCCGCACCACCCCGCTGTGCCGCCACCACACCACCCCATCGTTGCCTTCTCCCTAGCTACAGCCACGCCCTACCCCTTCCCCCAACCCTACACCTCCCGCCGCCACGCCACCGCTACTCTCTTCCCACCAGCCGCCGCGCCACCGCTTTCCTGACCATCATCATGTCCTCCCATTCATTCATGCCGGTGCCCCGGCCCCCGGCGCTGAGCCTCCTCGGGCCTTGCCCGGCGAGTCATCGGATATACCTCGCCGCCCCCACCGACACTGGATACAGGGCGTCACCCGCCCCGCCGCTGGCTGGCAGTTACACGGCCTTGCCCGCTCCACCGATGGCTGGCGTCTACGTTGCTGCCCCCGCTCCGGCCTATGGTGGCTTCACCGCCCCGTCGGTCCATCCACCATGGGACCCCACTCTTCTGGCTACGCTATCCTCGGCACCATCACCACACCACTACGAGGGCGGTGAAGACTGGTACATGGACTCGAGTGCCACCGTCCACATGAGATCTCACCCCGATAACCTAACCTTCCCCACTCCGGTTCATACTCCCCCTCGCATCACCATTGGTAACGGTGCCTCTTTACCTATCACACATATTGGTCGTATATCTTTTCTTTCCACATCCACACCAGTCACCATGTCTAATGTTCTTGTTTCTCCTGATTTAGTCATGAACATTGTATCTGTTTGTCATCTTGCTCGTGAGAATCCTATTATTGTTGAATTATTTTTTTAGAACATTGACGTCAGGGACGTCTGGCTTTAAATTAATAAAGCCCACACATGCAGCGTTCAGAACAGACCGACGAAACCTCGAACACATAAGTTTTAGGACCAGTGCACTAGACCAAAAGGAGCATCAGATGCAAAAGTGCAATACGTGGCTAGACAGCCAGAATACGAGCGCACAGGCTCTGCAATGACACAACCAAAAGAAGCCATCCATCCCTATGGAGCATCAGAGGCGGGCGACGGGGCTCGGGATGACGCGTAGACGGCTCGCAGACGCGCGAGAGCTTGACGATGAAGATCAGAGTCCTGTAGTCTTCCAGCGGTGCCCACAGCTGCAAGAACACGATACATTTGAAGAGTATATCAGCCGGGTGGGAGGGGAAAACACCCTCAATAGAAAACTTGTTGCGAATCTGCCACAGATCCCACAGAAGAGCTGACGCGCATGTCCACATGACACGACGCGCTGGCCCCTGAACCGAAGACAGCAGGGTAACAAGCGCGGCACGTGAGCATGGATCCCAATCCACGCTTGCGGCTTTGCGAACCGCACTCCAGGCGAAATGCGCCAAAGGACATCGAAAAAAGCGTGGTCGGCGTCTTCCGGAGCCGCACACAGCGCACACGGGCCTGAAGCCGGGCCATTGCGCTGGGCGATGTTTATTGAAGTGGGGAGACGATCTTGACACAGTGGCCAGAGAAAGACTTTAACTTTGAGAGGGATACGAGCCTTCCAAAGACCCGAGGCGGCCGAGGGCCCAGCCCCTCGCGTAAGCGTCCGGTACATAGATTTGACTGTGAATTTGCCAGAAGCCGAGGGAGTTCAAGACACCGTGTCCTCGGCGGTTGATAAAACGACCTCTGAAATCAAAGCCCGAAGGTGTTCCCAATCCGCCAATTCCGGGTCTGAAAGCTCCCGCCTAAAGTAAATGGGGGGAGGAGAGGTGCTTAGGGCGAAGGAAACTAATTGATTAGGTTCCACCGCAATGGCATAGAGTTGGCTAAACTCCGACCAAAGGGGTTGATAGCAGATCCACACATCATGCCAAAAACGAGTCGATCGACCATTATTAACCGAGAACTTTGCGCCCCTGGCAAAGAACGGTTTGAGGGATTGGATGGAATTCCAGAAAGGGGATCCTTGAATTTGACAACGTTGGGTTTTCTGTGAAGGTGTGACGCCCGGATATTTAAGCTACAGTAATACCCTGCTAATAATGCCACATCACCACGATCCATGTTGCTAATCTCGCGTTAGTTGAGAACCGATCCAAATTCAATTTTGAAGTAAAGGCAAACATCAAAAGTTTTTCAAACATTAAAACTAAAATGTTCGAGAGGTGACATATATTGCATATGTAATTATGGTGATGAAGACACATTTTTATAAAATATGTAAATGCTCCAAAATAACTAAAACATTGGCTATAACAATGAAATTAGTGCCTTTTGTAATTTCTAGCAAATATGCCCGTGCGTTGCAACAGGAGACAAAAATTATGGCTAACCAAATAAGTATGACTCGATATCCTAATATATGAGTGTACTCTACTCTAACACAGTGTCTCGCCATGTTGCCATTTTTTCTCACCCTAGCCGATGATGGTCGCGATGTCCACGTGCTCATAATGCATTCGATGTGCTAAATCCCAAAGCTATGAGTTTGCCAATGCATGCCACACTAGTCATTATGTTGCGCAAGGGGATGTTTAAAACTTTTAAAACAAATCTCATTGACGACGAACTACTCCCAACGCCAAGACATATAAAGACGTTCGAAAAACTAATAAAATCCTAGACATAAAATACTTTTGAATCAGTGAACAGTTTTTTGAATCGACAAACATTTTTGTTTTTGAAATTTTTATTTTTCTCAACAAAATCATGAACATTAGTTTTGTTTACAAAAAAAAATGTATGAACTGGTTTCGAATTCATTAACATTTTTCGACTCAACAATTTTTTCTGAGTCAATGAACTTTAAAAAATGGAGAACAAATTTTAAGAAACAAATATTTATTTTTATTTTTGTGAACATTTTCTAAAGTGTCATGGATATTTTTTTAGATTCCCAAATATGTTTTGAATACACGGTCATGTTTTCAAAATCATGAACATGATTTTATTTCCCGACCATTTTTTCCAAATTATGTTTTTTTATAATTTTGCGAACAGTTTTGCAAAACCACCAACATTTTTTTAATCTGCAAAAATTTTATGATTTTCTAAACACTTTTAATTCACATATATTTTATGATTTCTTAAATTTATTTTTGAAAAATCACAACTTTAAATATTAAAATCACGACTTAATTTAAAGAAGAAAGAAAAAAGAAAACAGAATGAGAAAAGAAGAGACAAAACAATAAAATGAAAAATAGGGGAGTGAAGCCCCGCACATGGGCCGGCCCATGAACGCATACATTGGTCCGGAAGGGAGCCTTCTTCACCTTCCACCTAAGCTGCGCAGGACATGCGTGAGAAAAGAAAGATAAAAATTGTGTAAGCTGGGAATCGAACCCTCCTCTCCTCTCTAGAGGAGTGATCAGCCAACCACTCTGCTTCCCGTCATTTTGTGACTACTTCCTGTCGCGTCCATCTGAAATAACGAAGAAGGCGGCGATTTTTGGTCCGAAAAATTGAATCATTTTCTCACTTACGGGTGGCATTGGTGGGTAATTTTTACAAATGTGAAGGGTAATTTTAATTACGGACGACCAGAAACCCAATTTACTTTATTATTAGGTAATGATTAAATTGTTAAACTATTTTATTTGGGAGCCCAAACTTTCTGTGGCAGAGGGCTAGACCATGACCCTAGTGTACGAGTTAAATATAGTATTTTACAATACTATAATAAATCAAAAACTAAGGTAAACAGAAAATGAAAATAAATAAAAAGAAAAAAGGGGAAACCCCTCCCACTGGGCCAACCGGCCCAGCCGACCAGCCCATTGGCCAGGCCGGCCCACCTAACCCTTATACCCCCCGTCCACCATAGCAAACTCTAACCGCAACCAATCCCTCCCACTCTCCCCTCGCACCCCACCTCCCTCTCCCGATCTGGGCGGCACCCCGCCTCCGACGCCGCCAGCGCTCACCGTCGCTGCCTCGTCCCGCCACCACCTCGCCGGCGCCACCTCCCCGCCGGACCGCCTCGTCACCTCCCCTACCCCGCGTCTGGCTTCAGCCACCGTCACCGCAGACGCAGCGCCCTGAAGCCGACGTCGTTCGTCGTCGCCGCCACCTCGCCACTGTCATCGATCTGCCACGCCGGACCACCCCGAGCCCGCTGCCCTCCCCGACCGGCCCCCTGTGAGCTGCCCTCCCCGACTGACCGCACTCACCGCGGCTGCCTGCTAGCCGCCCCCCTTTCCCGCTCACCGCCCCGCGCCAGCGCGGCCGCCCGCCGGTAGCGCCCCGATAGCCACGCCCGGCGCGTGCACGCCCCCGCTCCCGTCGCCCCGCTCCAGCCCCGTGCTCACCGCGGTCGGGCCGCACCCTGGCCGCGCCCCGCTCCGTCCGGCCGTGCGCCCATCGCGCCCCGCGTCGCTCGGCTACTGCTGCCGCTGCGCGCTCGCGCCACTCCGGCCCGCGCCCACTGCTCCGGGCCGCAGCCATGGTCGCCCCTGCCCCCTTGCGCCTAGCATCCGCTGCCCCTACCCCTGCCCCGTGTCGCTCCCCGCGCCGGTGCTGCTCGCCTGCGCCCGCAGCCGAAGCTCGTCGTGCCGCCCGGGTCTCCCCCCTTCCGCTGCCAGCAGGCGGCACCAGCCACGCCGCTGGGCCTCGTCGTGCCACTTCCGCCGCCCGGCGCGGGCGCCCCTCCATGTCGATGCCCCCTCCCCCCGCCCGGGTCGGGCACCAGCAACGCTCGCACGCCCGTAACCGCACCGCTCGATGCCCGCCCCGCTATGCCCCATTGGGCCAATGACAGGGGCCCACCCAGAACATTATTAAAAAAGGGAATTTTAAAAATATATTAATTAATTAAGTAAGTAAGTAAAAGAATTAATTAACTTAATTAATCCTATTAATTAATTTGATAACCCTGTTAATTAACCTTAATTATCTGATGAGATAAAAAGTCAATGACGGTAGGACCCACACATGAGTTTGACTAAGTCAACTGATAGCTGACATCACCCTCACATCATGCTGGCGTCATCGCATACTATTCTGGATAATGTTCATTTCAATTAATTAAATAAATTCCAGAAAATGTTTCAAACTTTAGAAAAACATAGATAATAAATCGTAGCTCGGATGAAAATACTTTGTACATGAAAGTTGCTCAGAACGACAAGACGGATCCGAATACGCATTCCGTTCGTCCTCCACATGTCCCTATCATAGAAAACATACAACAATCCACCTCCGTTTCATCTGCCCGAAAACGCGAAACACCGGGAATACATTCTCGGATGTTTTCCATCCTCGCCAGTATCACTTAGTACCGCGTTAGGTCACACATAGCACCGCATATTTCCATGTTATGCTTTGTGGTGCGATGCTTGCTTTATATTTATTGTTTGTTCCCCCTCTTCTCTCTGATAGACATCGGGACTGAGACCGCTGACAGTGCCACGGTGATTGACTGCGTCGACGACGACCCCTCCTTCTTGCCAGAGCAACCAGGCAAGCCCCCCCCCCTGATCACCAGATATCGCCTATTCACCTCCCTCTTACTCTTGCATTAGTTTGCTACTGTTGTTGATTCGATAGCTCATATTCTGTTGCATAGCCTGTCATTGTTGCTACAACTGTTGATACCTTTACCTACTATCCTAATGCTTAGTATAGGACGCTAGTATTCCATTAGTGGCCCTACATTCTTGTCTGTCTGCCATGCTATACTATCGGGCCGTGATCACTTCGATAGGTGATTGATACGTCCAAAATGCATCACTATTTTGTATCATAATTTATCCTTATTCATTGATATATTTCACGTTATGATGATGTTCTTATGTTGTTTTGGTCTATTTTACATAGTTTGCAACTTTCCGATACCGAAACAGCAGACGCAGGATTCAGCAGGAAAAAGTGGATGCTGAGTTGCTGAAGAAGAACACCTCCAAATTACCTGAAAATTGACGGGAGGTATTTTTTAGACGAATAACGAAGATACGCAAAAGGGGAGTCAGAGAGGGGCCACAGGGTGCCCAGGCGGCCTGGGGGCGCCCCCCTGGCCACGCCGGGGGGGTGCCTGGAGCCCCTGGCCCACCTCTGGTCGACCCCTTTTGCATATATGTTCTCCGTTCTCCGAAAACCCTAGGCACGGGACTTTTTACGGAGTTCCGCCGCCGCTTCGAGGCGGAAACCTACAGAGAAGAAAAGGGCATCTCCGGCGGGCAGATTCCGCCGGGGAGATCACCTCCCGGAAAGGGAGATCGTCGCCATCGTCATCACCATCGTCACGGGCATCATTGAGATCATCATCAACATCATCCCCAACACCAGCACCATCTCCATCTTCATCCAAATCTCATCTTACAATCGCAACTTGTGTTGTAACTCGTACTATCTATCCTCTCTACTCCATCGGTGTTGATTACTACTTTGTGGTGAATGCTATTGAGTTTTGTTGGAGAAATATTATTATGTCCAGATTGTTTATCACATATTTATCCCCACTGATCATGATCTCTTTTATGTCTTGTGAGTAGTTACCTTAGTTCTTGAGGACATGGGGAAAGTCTTGTTGTTAGTAGTCATATGCTGTTGAAGTAATATGTGTTGTTTGATACTTAAGTTGCGTTGTCATTCTACTAGTGGTGTTGTGTGAGTCGAACACCCAACACTTCGCCTTATTAAGGACCTAGGAGAATACATTGTGTATAAAGAATGCTTATGGTGGGTTGCCGGAGTGACAGAAACCTGAACCCCAGTTCGCACGCTTTTGCATAAGGGAATAATGGATCCTCGTTCGTATTGCTATGGTTAGGCTTTTGCCTTAAATTCTATCTTGTATTTGCGGATGCTTGCAAGGTGTTTAATCATAAGAGTGCATTCATCTTAGTCTAGAGAGTGCACTAGCATAGATCCACCCACTCAACACTTATCAACACATAACATAGTATCGATACGGAATATGGCGAAAGCACATGACTACCTCTCCCGTGTGTCCTCAAGAACGCTTTAGTCTTTATAAGTTCAGTTGCTAGGCCTCTCCTTTGCTAAGAAAGGATTGGGCCACTTGTTACTTTCAGTACCTTTTACATTACTTGCCTTTACATTCCTGTTGCTTATACCAAGAAAACCCCTAAAAGTTATCTTTCAGTGCTTGCAGTAATTTCTTGCTCAGAATCGCTTATCAATACCTTCTGCTCCTCGTTGGGTTCGACACTCTTACTTATCGAAAACGCTGTAATAGATCCCTTACGGTTGAGGGTCATCAAATACCGTTTTCTGGCGCCGTTGCCGGGGAGCGTAGCGCTATTGGTAAAGTGAAACTGGTAAGAAAGTCTTTTTATAATTCTGTTTTTATTTTTGCTATTGCTGCTCTTTGTACTTATGGACAACCCTATTATTGGAGCGTTGCTTGCGGGAAGACGCCCCACACCTGTGGTGGTTGATCCTCCCCCTACTGAAATTGTGCCTTATAAAATACCAGCTGGCATTATCGATTATGTTTTGGCTAATCGTTATGCAGGAGACAGACATCCCGGTGAACACTTGCTATATTTGTCACGACTATGTTCATTATTTAAGCTTGCAGGTGTATCGAGGGAGTTTGTCATGAGGAAATTGTTTGTCGTATCACTTATAGATAAAGCTTCAGATTGGTATGGGCTTCTCGATAACTCACACTTGCTGGACTGGCAGGAGCTTATGTCTCTCTTTTATACTAAGTTTTATCCTCTTCATGAAATTCATCGAGACAGGAATTATATCTATAACTTTAGGTCTCGTGACGGAGAAAGCATTGCTCAAGCTTGGGGGAGATTGAAGTCTCTAATGCTCAAATTCCCTATTCATAAGCTTCCCAAGGAAATTATACTTACAAATTTTTATGCCAGGCTTTCTCGTCAGGATAAGGAGATGCTGGATGCCTCCTCTAGTGGGGTGTTTTAGAAGAAGAGTGTGGAATAAAGGTGGGATCTCCTTGAAAGAATCCAGAGGGATACCGAAGATTGGGAAATTGATAAAGGTATTGAACCCGCTATAAATTATGAACATGATTATATTGAGAGCTATGTGGAAACTGATTACTTCAATACGTTTTGCTCTAAGATTGGTCTTGATTCCCATCTAGTGATTGATTTGTGCAAGAATTTTGCCTCTCACGTTGATTCTTTTAAAAAGAAGAGAGACCAGCACCATGAACCTTTTAAAGAACCACCTATTGATATTTATGTTGCTGAGCCTATTTTGCCTGCAGTTATATATGAAAAGCCTCCTTTTCCCACGAGGATAAAGGAGCACTCTCTTGTGACAGGCATAATAAATAAAAGTGAGAGAAGAGTTGATGAGCCTGAGGACCAGATCAGGGTCGATCCTCAAGTTGCATTGATTAAAGATCTTGCTACTGATGATGTTTTGGATTCCAATATAACTTTTTGTGTTGTTTCCACTAACCTTGTCACAGCCAAGAATAAAGGCCCAATTTCAGGTACTCTGGTGGTATCTGTTAAAATAGGAGATCACAATTATTATGGGCTATGCGATTTGGGATCGAGTGCAAGTGCTATTCCTTATTCACTTTATGAAGAAATCATCGGCGAGATTTCCCCTTGTGAACTTGAAGAAGTTGATGTTACTATTCATCTTGCAAATAGAACAACTATCTCTCCTATCGGAATTGTGAGGGACGTTGAAGTCCTATGTGGAAAGGTAAAATACCCTACCGACTTTCTGGTACTTGGTTCAGCCAGGGACAATTTTTGTCCCATCATTTTTGGTAGACCTTTTCTTAGAACTTGTGGAGCTATAATAGATTGCAAGAAAGGTAAAGTTTCTATTGAATTCGATGGTGAGCCATATGAATTTAATTTTTCTAAGTTCTCTAAGCAGCCTCGTGGTACTGATTTACCTAGTGATGATAAAATTATTGAAAGTATTGCTTCTATTGCTATTCCCCCTGATGATCCTTTGCAGCAATACATGGAGGACCACGAGAATGATTTGCATATGCAGGAAAGAAATGAACTAGATGAAATATTCTTGAGGCAACCTGTTATCCTGAAGCACAACCTTCCGGTTGAACCTTTGGGAATTTTATCAAAACCGAAAGAAGACCCGGTGTTCGATCTTAAACCTCTTCCCGATACGCTCAAGTATGCTTATTTAGATGAAAAGAAAGTATATCCTGTTATTATCAATTCTAACCTTTCAGATATGAAGGGGAGCAATTATTTGAAATACTTCGTAAACACCGAGGCGCAATTGGCTATACCCTTGATGACCTTAAGGGGATTAGTCCATCTATCTGTCAACATGCTATCAACCTTGAGCCTGATGCTAAACCAGTTGTTGATCATCAACGACGGTTGAACCCGAAGATGATGGATGTTGTGAGAACTGAGATTCTCAAGCTTCTAGCCGCAGGTATTATCTACCCTATAGCTGATAGTAAGTGGGTAAGTCCGGTACATTGTGTTCCTAAGAAAGGAGGTACAACTGTGGTTCCTAATGATAAAAATGAACTAATACCTCAGAGAATTATTATTGGATATAGAATGTGTATTAATTACAGGAAGTTGAACAAGGCAACCAGGAAGGATCACTACCCGTTGCCGTTCATCGACCAAATGCTTGAAAGGTTATCCAAAAATACCCACTTTTGTTATCTCGATGGTTATTCTGGCTTCTCTCAAATTCATGTTAACACTCCCGATCAAGAGAAGACCGCTTTTACTTGTCCTTTTGGTACTTATGCTTACAGACGTATGCCTTTTGGTTTATGTAATGCCCCTGCTACTTTTCAAAGGTGTATGTCTGCTATCTTTCATGGTTTCTGCGGGGATATTATGGAAGTCTTCATGGACGATTTCTCCGTCTATGGAACTTCATTTGACCATTGTCTTCACAACCATAATAAAGTTTTGCAGAGATGTGAGGAGACAAATTTGGTACTCAACTGGGAGAAGTGCCACTTTATGGTTAATGGAGGAATTGTTCTTGGTCACAAGATTTCCGAAAGGGGAATTGAAGTGGACAAAGCCAAGATCGAAGCTATTGAGAGGATGCCCTATCCAAGGGACATCAAAGGTATTCGCAGTTTTCTCGGTCATGCAGGTTTTTATAGAAGATTTATTAAAGACTTTTCTAAAACCTCGAGACCCCTCACTAATCTTCTCCAGAAGGATGTTCCTTTTGCGTTTGATGAAAATTGTAAGAAAGCTTTTGAAGTCCTTAAGCAAGCTTTAATAACTGCTCCTATAGTACAACCACCTGACTGGAATTTACCTTTTGAAATTATGTGTGATGCAAGTGATTTTGCTGTTGGAGCTGTTTTAGGACAAAGAGCTGATAAGAAATTGAATGTTATACATTATGCTAGTAAAACCCTTGATAGTGCTCAAAGAAATTATGCTACTACTGAGAAAGAATTCTTAGATGTAGTTTTTGCTTGTGATAAGTTTAGGCAGTATATTGTTAATTCCAAAGTTATTATTCATACTGATCATGCTGCCATTAAGTATCTTATGACAAAGAAGGATGCCAAGCCAAGGCTTATCAGATGGGTACTCCTTCTTCAAGAATTTGATTTGCAGATTGTTGATAGGAAAGGGGAAGACAATCCGGTGGCGGACAATCTTTCAAGGATGGAAGATATACCGCATGACCCCATCCCAGTTAACGATAGTTTTCCAGACGAGCAACTTGCCGTTGTAAAAGTACAACCTCTTTTCGATCCTTGGTATGCAGATTATGCTAATTTTATTGTTGCAAAGTATTTGCCTCCAGGTCTAACATTTCAGCAAAGGAAGAAGTTCTTTCATGATTTGAGGCACTACTTTTGGGATGACCCACATCTTTTCAAAGAAGGTCCCGACGGGATCGTGAGAAGATGCATTCCGGAACATGAGCAGAAGGACATTCTCCGACGGTGTCATGATAGTCCCTATGGAGGACATCATGCCGGTGAGAGGACTGCACATAAGGTTCTTCAATTAGGTTTTTATTGGCCTACTCTCTTTAAAGATGCTAGAAATTATGTTTTAGCCTGTGATAAATGTCAGAGAGTTGGTAACATTAGTAGAAGGAATGAGATGCCTATGAATTACTCACTAGTGATTGAACCTTTCGATTGTTGGGGGTTTGATTTTATGGGTCCTTTTCCTTCTTCGCACAAGTACACTCACATTTTAGTAGCTGTTGATTATGTGACCAAGTGGGTTGAAGCAATCCCCACTGAAAGTGTTGATCACAAAACATCTTTGAAAATGCTTAAAGATGTAATTTTTCCTAGGTTTGGTGTACCAAGGTATCTCATGACCGATGGAGGATCACACTTCACGCACGGAGCTTTTAGAAAAGCTTTGGCTAAATACGATGTTAATCATAGAATTGCTTTACCTTATCATCCTCAAACTAGTGGGCAAGTTGAGCTCACCAATAGAGAGATTAAGTTGATCTTGCAGAAAACAATAAACATAAATAGGAAGGATTGGTCAAATAAATTAGGAGATGCTTTGTGGGCATATAGAATTGCTTACAAAAACCCCATGGGCATGTCCCCCTATAAGATGGTGTATGGCAAGGCTTGCCATTTGCCATTAGAGCTAGAGCACAAAGCTTTCTGGGCTGTTAGAGAGCTTAACGCTGACCCAAAACTAGCCGGTGAGAAGCGTCTCATGAACTTGACTTCTCTAGATGAATGGAGAAGTGAAGCTTACGAGAGCGCTAAAATGTTCAAGGAAAAGGTAAAAAGGTGGCATGATAGGAAGATTCTGAAACGAGAATTTAATGTTGGTGATAAAGTTTTGTTGTTTAGATCCCGTTTCAGGGTTTCTCCAGGTAAACTACTTTCCAGGTGGGAAGGACCATTTCATATTGAAGAAGTTTATCGGTCTGGTGCAATTAAGATTAATAATTTTGAAGGCACCAAACCTCAAGTTGTGAATGGGCAAAGACTTAAACATTACATAGCAGGAGACCCTGTCGATGTTGATGTGAATATAATATACACAACAACCCACGAAGAACATGTTGCAGCGGTGTTTCAGACGCCAGCAGAAGCAGAATAAAGAAAAGGTATGTAGTACGGTAAGAAAACACTGCAAACCATCATAAAAGTTCCGTATTACGAGTTTTTGTAAAATTAGTAAAATTCTGAGTCGAAGTGGAGCCGGAGACGACCTCCAGGGAGTCCAGGCGCCCCCCTGGCGCCCCCCCCCCCCCTGGGCCGCGCCGGCAGGCCGCCTGGACACCCTGGAGCCCGTCTCCGACCCCGCTTTGGTCCGTTACCTTCCTTTCTGTACATAAATTTTTCCTATATATTTGCCCGGATTGTTCCGGCAACGTATCTTGCGATTTCGCATGTTTTCTCTTCGATCTGTTTCTGCCAGGAAATCTTTCAGCTAAATTTAGGTGCCATGGCTTCCCCAAGTTCCCCCAAGGACACGTTCGTCGTCAACGTCATCAACCCTTACCTCGCCAAGGTGAAGAAGCACCCTCAGGTTGTTCGGATGGAGGACGGTGTCCTTCATCAAGAAGATCTGAAGGGACCTATCAAGGACGGGAGCATCCAGGCCAGGATGGAAGAAGTGGAGCAAGAAGTCTTTGAGTACAAGAAGATGATCGAGCGTGGTGTTGAAGCTAACTTTGACATCACCAACGAGGTGAAGAACTACTTCCTGAAGGAGATGAAGGAGATGTGGGAAAGAATCGCCGCGTCTGAAGACAGAATTATAGAACTCCAAGGGCAAATTAATGATCTACATAACCAGAACTGTGAGTATGAACTAAGGTTTCTGCGCATGGGTTTGGGTGCTGAATGCAGGATCCAGGAGACGAGCTTCTCATATGAGACTGGAGAACCCCTTCCATGGAAGAGTTTCGCCAAGAACTACTTGATCAACGCCAACAAGGATGATGAGTGAAATCTCCTGGGGTAATGGCATTCCCTTGGCTTGTTCCAAGCTTGGGGGAGTGCCCGGTATCATTATCTTTACTTTTTGTCTTTTTAGAGTCAAGTAGAGTCGTATCATGTCTAGGGAGGTTATTATATGAGATAGGTGTGTGCATTGAGGTCTATCGCTCCTTCGGTGAAGAATTGTATCCGTGTGTGTGGAGTCGTTTATGATGGAATATTAATGAGAATTTTATCGGTTCCTTTTGCTGCACTCGGTATTCTCTTCACGCAATCGACCTTATATGATGATTCTTATGGGGAGTATTGAGCTTATGTCAGGTATGGCTATGAAACTTTATTTAATCTTGGCAAATATAGCTTTGGTCATAACAACAAGCATGATTTTCTTAAAGTATCAACATAGCCAAAACCTTTATGTTATTATGCTTGAAGTGTTATGTTGACAAGGAAGACAACTTGATGTGTTATGCTTATTTCAATGTTCATGCTTTATATTGCTTTGCATCTTAGTCATCATCAATTGTCTGCTCTCTCAAAACCTTTGCTAGCCTAACTCTGTACTAAGCGGAATTCTGCTTGTGCATCCATACCCTTAAGCCAATACCTTCCATATGAGTCCACCATACCTACCTACTCGTGGTACTCCACTACCACCGCCTAAAGTATATAATTTATGTGTTATCCTTAAATGTTCAAAATCTTTTATTTTGTGCCTCTGCTTTAGCTCATGAGGAAGTAGTAGCTAATTCATGACCTTTTTGAGTTGGACAAGCTTCACCCCGGGATTGCATGTATAATGTGCAAACCCATAATACGAAAAGGAACTGGCATTGAGTGCGCCCAGCTTAAAATAATATAACAAACAAACCCTCCTTCACGCTTTGTTCATGAGAAATCAGAAAACTTTGGCAGTGATAAACAAAGGAGAATAAGAGGATGTTATCGTCCTCATACGGGAGCCGTTCCTCGAAACTTGTCCAGTTCAAGAAGCAACTGAGTTATTTATTAGCATTCGTTGACAAATCATGCACCTCTAAAAACTTGTTTTCATTCTGTTTGATTTGAGGATAGCACATGAGTTTTCCCTACTACCCTAGAGCAGGGCCTATCTTTTAATTTTAAATTGAGTCAGTTATTCCTACTTCCCTCTATTTCTCAAAGAGAGCAGACGTTTGATGTTGATAAGGATTCATTCATATAAAGCTGCATTGAGATTTGGCATATCATATCCTTGTTGACATTATCATTTGATAAGTAAGTTGTTTGTCATGCCCATCTAAGGCAAATATCTTCCTTTGTGTTAACACTTTCACTTCTTGCTTATTAGCATGTTATTTCAAAAAGCTTCAATTAATCCCATCAAAATATAAGAGCAAAAGTTAAAATTATTTGTTGTTCTTTGACCAAAGGACATGTTTGCCATGATATAATGAGTTTCCTTAGTCCTACTTTCGAATATAAGTGTTAACACTCTTTCATAAGAGCCTTATGAGTTGAAGATTGCTGCTGAGGATAATTGAGTTGGTAAAGAGACTATGATGCTTCTTGTCCGTATTCTATTTATCGACACTTCACTCTCTAAACTTGTGGACAGGTTTACCGAGTTCATATTCGCTTGGGGACAAGCGAGGTCTAAGCTTGGGGGTGTTGATACGTCCAAAATGCATCACTATTTTGTATCATAATTTATCCTTATTCATTGATATATTTCACGTTATGATGATGTTCTTATGTTGTTTTGGTCTATTTTACACAGTTTGCAACTTTCCGATACCGAAACAGCAGACGCAGGATTCAGCAGGAAAAAGTGGATGCTGAGTTGCTGAAGAAGAACACCTCCAAATTACCTAAAAATTGACGGGAGGTATTTTTCAGACGAATAACGAAGACACGCAAAAGGGGAGTCAGAGGGGGGCCACAGGGTGCCCAGGCGGCCTGGGGGTGCCCCCCTCCTGGCCGCGCCGGGGGGTGCCTGGAGCCCCTGGCCCACCTCTGGTCACCCCCTTTTGCATATATGTTCTCCGTTCTCCGAAAACCCTAGGCACGGGACTTTTTACGGAGTTCCGCCGCCGCTTCGAGGCGGAAACCTACAGAGAAGAAAAGGGCATCTCCGGCAGGCAGATTCCGCCGGGGAGATCACCTCCCGGAAGGGGAGATCGTCGCCATCGTCATCACCATCGTCACGGGCATCATCGAGATCATCATCAACATCATCCCCAACACCAGCACCATCTCCATCTTCATCCAAATCTCATCTTACAATCGCAACTCGTGTTGTAACTCGTACTATCTATCCTCTCTACTCCATCGGTGTTGATTACTACTTTGTGGTGAATGCTATTGAGTTTTGTTGGAGAAATATTATTATGTCCAGATTGTTTATCACATATTTATCCCCACTGATCATGATCTCTTTTATGTCTTGTGAGTAGTTACCTTAGTTCTTGAGGACATGGGGAAAGTCTTGTTGTTAGTAGTCATATGTTGTTGAAGTAATATGTGTTGTTTGATACTTAAGTTGCGTTGTCATTCTACTAGTGGTGTTGTGTGAGTCGAACACCCAACACTTCGCCTTATTAAGGACCTAGGAGAATACATTGTGTATAAAGAATGCTTATGGTGGGTTGCCGGAGTGACATAAACCTGAACCCCAGTTCGCACGCTTTTGCATAAGGGAATAATGGATCCTCGATCTTATTGCTATGGTTAGGCTTTTGCCTTAAATTCTATCTTGTATTTGCGGATGCTTGCAAGGTGTTTAATCATAAGAGTGCGTTCATCTTAGTCTAGAGAGTGCACTAGCATAGATCCACCCACTCAACACTTATCAACACATAACATAGTATCGATACGGAATATGGCGAAAGCACATGACTACCTCTCCCGTGTGTCCTCGAGAGCGCTTTAGTCTTTATAAGTTCAGTTGCTAGGCCTCTCCTTTGCTAAGAAAGGATTGGGCCACTTGTTACTTTCAGTACCTTTTACATTACTTGCCTTTACATTCCTGTTGCTTATACCAAGAAAACCCCTAAAAGTTATCTTTCAGTGCTTGCAGTAATTTCTTGCTCAGAATCGCTTATCAATACCTTCTGCTCCTCGTTGGGTTCGACACTCTTACTTATCGAAAACGCTGCAATAGATCCCTTACGGTTGAGGGTCATCAGTGATCACGGGTATATACTACTATTACATACTCATGATGATGATTCGGAGATGGGGGCTGAAGGGGCAGGTGGTTCCTCACAGGTAGTGGTGGGCCTAGGTTCCCGGCAGCCCCTTGATGGTTACTTTCTGGTGGAGAGATAGGGCAGGTCACGACCACCTAGGAGACAGGTGGGCCTGGCCCTGGTCGTTGTCTGCGGTTATTTCACAATAACACGCTTAACGAGATCTTGGTATTTGATCTGAGTCTGGCCATTGGCCTATACGCACTAACCAGCTACGTGGGAATAGTTATGGGCACTCGACGTCGTGGTATCAGTCGAAGCCTTCTTGACGTCAGCGACTTAGCGGCGCACGCCGAATTGGACTGGAACGCCTACTCTGGTATTAGGAGAGGCTAGGCCTGCTTACCGGCCGCGTACGCAACGTGCATGTGTGCGTTGGGCGATGGGCACAGACCCCTGCGCGCTTAGGACTTAGACCAGCGTGCTGACCTCTCTGTTGTGCTTAGGTAGGGCTGCGACGTGTTGATCTTTCGAGGCCGGGCATGACCCTGGAAAGTGTGTCCGGCCAAATGGCATCGAGCGTGCTGGGTAATGTGGTGCACCCCTACAGGGAAGTTAATCTATTCGAATAGTCGTGTCCCTCGGTAAAAGGACGACCCGGAGTCCCGGAGTTGTACTCCGACCTCATGACAACTAGAACTGGATACTTAATAAAACACACCCTTTCAAGTTCCAGATACAACCCGATGATCGCTTTCCCATAGGGCGACGAGGGGAGGATCGTCGGGTAGGATTATGCTATACGATGTTACTTGATGAACTTACCATCTACTCCCTTCTACTGCTGCAAGATGGAGGCTGCCAGAAGCGAGGATGCTTGTTACTTTCCAGCTACTCTCTTCTACTACTGCAAGATGGAGATGGCCAGAAGCGTAGTCTTCGATTGGATTAGCTATCCCCCTCTTATTCTGGCATTCTGCAGTTTAGCCCACAAATATTATCCCTTTACACAGATACCATTGCATATGTAGTGTAGATCCTTGCTTGCGAGTACTTTGGATGAGTACTCACGGTTGCTTTGCTCCCCCTTTTCTCCTTTTGTCCCTTCTTCTCGGATGACGCAACCAGATGATGGAGTCTAGGACCCAGAGGATTCCGAGGATGTTTCTACGTGGAGTTCGGCTTCGAGGAGTAGTTAGGAGGTCCCAGACATGAGGCCGTGCCTCTTACATCGTTGATGTTTGTGCTAGCCTTCTTAAGGCAAAACTTGCTTAACTTACGTCTGTACTCAGATATTATTGCTTCCGCTGACTCTTATGTTTTCGAGCTTATGTATTCGATCCCTCGAGGCCCCTGGCTTGTAATATAAAGCTTGTATTATTTTAATTTGTGTCTAGAGTTGTGTTGTGATATCTTCCAGTGAGTCCCTGATCTTGGTCGTACACATTTGCGTGCATGATTAGTGTACGGTCAAATCGGGGCGTCACAGAAGGACGCCCGCATCCGGATGGTTCTTCACCGATGTGATAGTCCTGATGAGCTCTACCTGGTGCACTCCCCTGCAATAATCCTACACTTACGCGCCATAGGCCACGGGAGAGAGGTTACGGGCTGACGTGCCTGCTCCTTATTAATCTCTCCCTCCTTGAATTTCGTTGTGGGCTCCACCACTAATCAATTGTAGATTTAGACTTCAGTCCGTAACTCCTCCCGTGTCACAACAATCCGTAAGTGTAGCATTTCCCACTCCCCTGCCACCACCTCCACCATTCACGTCGCCTTCGCCACCAGCGTCAATCTCTAGCATGCTCGTCTGGGACACCCCAACTCCATCGTTATGCGTCACATTCTTAAGAGTTTTTCCTTCTCATGTGATAAAGTCGACGACCATACTTGTGAGGTTTGTTATCTTGGCAAGCACGTTCGTCTTCCCTTTAGTGTGTCCACAACTATTTCCACTTTTCTGTTTCAACCACTCTGTAGTGATGTTTTGACATCTCCGGTTGCAAGCAACATGAACTACCTCTACTACTTGGTGATTTTAGATGATTTTTCTCATTACGTGTGGAATTTTCCTCTTCATCGCAAATCCGATGCTCCTGCCAAACTCACCGCATTTTATTCCTATGTCACCACACAGTTCGGTCGCCCTATTCTTGCACTCTAAACAGATAACGGAAAAGAATTCTACAATATTGATGTCCACAGTCTTCTTGCTTCTCACGGCGCCATTTTCCACCTAACTTGCCCCTACACTTCACAACAAAATGGTCGCGCTAAGCGCATCCTACACACTCTCAACGACTGCATCCGCACATTACCCTTTCACTCTAACGTACCTCCCAGGTTTTGGCCTGATGCTCTCACCACCGCCACTCTTCTTCTTAACATTCGACCATGTTGTCCTCGTTGGAACTACACCCCTCACCAACTCCTCTTCGGCACGCCTCCATCCTATGATGGTTTACATATCTTCGGGTGTCTCTGCTATCCTAGTCTAGCTTCCACCGCTCCTCACAAACTCGCACCATGGTCACTTCCTTGCATTTTTCTTGGCTATCCTCCCAACACCAAAGGTTACCGGTGTTATGATCCCGTGGCCCACCGCATGTACACTTCACGGAACGTGTACTTTGAAGAGAAGGTATTTCCTTTTCAACTGGTACCGCCCTCCTCCAAGTCCTTTGTGCCCCCCCCC
>LR738713.1:377860903-377882472 GCA_902687465.1 Secale cereale
CCCCCCGACGCGCCTCTGCCATGGCGCAGCACCTGGTCGTGGCCTGCCCCTGCCACCACCCTCGGCGGTCCGCCTTCTTCACCAGGTTCTACCCCGCCGGAAGTCCCGAGCCCGGCCCCATCCGCCTCGACAGTCCCGTCGGGTGCCTCTGGCGCGGCCGGCTCTGGCGCCTCGACGGTCCCGTTGGACGCTCCTGGCAAGGCCGGTTCTCCGGTCCCCAGCGTCTCAGCCGCCTCCTTGGTCGTTGCGGCCGCCGCTGATGACACGACCACCTCGGCCCCGGGGACCTCCCGGACGGGCTCGACTTCCTCCTCGCCCGTCTCCTCGCTGGCGGCCACCGGCGGCCCCTCGGTAACACCATTTGTTGGTCGGCCCCGTGTGGCCCTTGGACCGCCCCTGACATTGGTGCTCCTCGCGCCGCGGGTCGAGCTGCGGCTGCCGACTCCGGCCCCGCCCCTTGACGCCCACCACGCCCGGTGGTTCGGGCCACCACACCTCGTCGCACCCTCCGGTGATCACTGCACCATCCGGGGTCATGACTCGGGCTCAAGCCGGGATTTACCGAGCGATCACACGCTACACCTCGGATGAGTATGTGTGTGTTGCCTCGACCTCGACACCATCACCCATACCTTCCTCCGCTCGCGCATCCCTTCGCGATCCGCACTAGCTTGCCATGATGCGTGAGGAATTCGACGCCCTACAGCACAACCGCACGTGGCAGCTCCACGGCCTCCGCATGCCAATGTCATCACCGGCAAGCGGGTGTTCCGTCACAAGACATGCCCCGACGATTCTCTCGAGCGCTATAAGCCCTGCTTGGGGGTGCGCGGTTTTCGCCAGCGAGCTGGCGTGGACTTTTTTTTCTCGAATGCGCACAAGCATGCGCATCATATATTAAAGATAGAAAGGGGGTAAAGAGCCCATGTACAACATTCTGGGCAGCCACGCCCAGGTTCACCTAGATTACAAAAAACGGATTACTCATGACCTACCCACCGCGACAAACTACCAAAGAAAACATCCATGTCTCCCTTGAGAAGGCCGGCTGTAGCCCACATTCTGCCCTCCTCCAAGATCCTCGCTCCGATGCGTGTGATTGAAGGCGACTCACCATCGAACACAATATCATTCCTATGCTTCCAAAGCTCCCAAAGGACGAGCACCAAGATCGTGCGGTGATCTCCCAAGCCGGCGTGGACTTCACTTACACTTTTGCTCCGGTTGTCAAGCCGGGCACGATTCGTGCAGTTCTTCGGTTAGCCGTCTCTCGTGCCTGGCCAGTGCACCAGCTAGACGTGTCTAACGTTTTCCTCTGGATGAAAAGGTGTTCTGTCAGCAGCCTACTGGCTTCGTCGTGGCCCGCAGCAGAAGAGCAGCTCAGATTACCAATAAATGTATTGAACTTAGTACGAAATTGACATGACGAAGAAGTAGGCTGGGAGAAATTGCACTTGGCTTATGGCGAAACACGATTACACGAGACAACAAATGTTTTTCAAATAGTGTCTGACTGTCTGTACTCTATAGTAGCGGGGTTGACATGACATCCATCATGGTGATTTTTATTAATGAACGCTACTCGATCTGTTGACACCAAGCTAGAACATCGTACATAGGCACACGGGGCAGTGAAATGCAGGGAACGAGAAGAAACTACAAACGCGCGACGATCATTCGTCCATTAACCCCCCCTCTTGTAAACATGGAGACTGGCATCTGATTGGAGATGACCTTGTCCGCTGGCCATCCTTGTCGACGGGCGGCGGCCGGACCACCATGACGGGGCAGCTCGCGTGGTGCGCGCAGTAGTCGCTCACGCTCCCCAGGAACGCCCTGCAGCCAAAAGAATGAGCACATAGGTAGAGCGGTTATAATCGCGCGCGATCAATCGTGAGACGGCACCCGTACGTACGTACCTCCCGACGGCGCCGAGCCCGCGGCTGCCCACGACGAGCAGGCCGGCGCCCACGTCCTCCGCGGCGTGGCACAACGCCTCCCTGGACTCCCCCTCCACCAGCACCGCCGCCGCGCTCACCTGCGCATGCAGCAGCCACGGTTTAAGTTGATGGGCCGATAGATGGCGTGCGTCAAAAGGACGCGGACCTATACTGACTACTCTACATACGTACCCCTCGTCTGTGGCAAACCCGCTTGGCCCTGTCGAGCAGGTTGCGCCCGCTCTCCTTCCGCGCCGCTCGCACCGACTGCATGATCGACGGCGCGCCGTACACCGCGGACCCTGCGTGCGCATACAGTCAATCATATTCATATCAGCGCTGCTGGTGTGCATACAGCAATGTCGCGCGAGTTGTGCCGTGATGCTGGTCGTCAGCTCACCTGGCCCACCGACCGGGCACATGGCGTGGTAAAGCGGCTCCAGGGCGTGGACGAGCACCAGCTCATGCTGGGCCTCCTCCGTCGCCGGCTGATCGCCGGCGGGGAAAAGGCAGCGTAGTACCCAGTCAAGCGCGTGCTGGCTTCCACCGCTCTCGTCCAGCGCGACCAGCACCTTCATCTCTCGCCTCTCTTGTTCTTGGTTTATTGTTTCAGGTTATGTCACCGATATATGCCGCCGGTGCGGGAGCGCGTGGGTCGTATATACGTGAATCCAAACCACGTAGTACGGTGGACAGGGAGAACGGACGGAGCTCTGGAGCGGTGGGTCATGGATGGCGACGGCGAGACGACGAGGCGCCGTGCGCGCGTGGCATCCATGCATGCAGGAGCAAACAGCTGCGCGCCGCCCTTGTCCCGTAAGCGCCAAGCCAGCGCCAGTGCGCCACGCTTGCTAGCTCGAACCTGGAGCCGGACGGCCGCGAGCAACCGGCCGAAACAAACTACCCGCAAACACTTTTTGCCGAGTAATGCTACACGCATGGACCTGCTTTTACGGATTCAACGGAATGCAATTAGGTGACGCTTTTTCATTGGAGATTGGAAGTGAGGCTGGCCCATCCCATAAAAATCAGGGGAGAGATTAATTAGTTTTGAAGATACCCGTAAGATGCTCCTATTCCTCCGTGCGTGTAGGATTATCGCCTTTTGTCCGGTAAGAGCACCGGACCCATGCCTGTCCCAAAAGTTCGGGCGCAAAAATCACACCCAACCGAAATTCTCAAATTTGATCCAAACATTCAAATTGACTGGTACTTCCTATACCCGGACAATATTGAAGCAGGTATGAGACATCCGGACGTGTCCAGACGTAAGCGATATGTAAAAGTGACCGCAAAGGCCCACGCGGGCACATGAAGAAATTGTTAGACCGATGGGCGCCTCCTCCGCTCCGCGCTGCTCCGACGTGCCGCCTGAGGGAGCAAGTCGGGCTATTTAAGCCGGATGACCGCACCCCAACCCTAGCCCGCCTCCATTCCTTTCCTCTCCCTCCCACCTACGCCCCAAGCTTCCATCAGTTCGCCTTAGCCGCTAGCCATCACTACTAGGGAAAAGCCTAGCAGTAGCGTTGATTTTTGGCCTAGCAGTAGCGCGGGGTGCCGCGCTACTGATAAGACGCTACAGTTCATGCTTAGCAGTAGCGTTGGTCTACACACGTTACTGCTATACGTACTTAGTAGTAGCGTTTTTTTCATAACGCGCTACTGGTAAGTACTAGCAGCGCGCCTCTGCGCCCGCGCTGCTACTATTATTGTGCATTCTTTTTCTTTTTCATTTTATGTCGTATTCATACACCATTATACAAGTTTTCATACAGTAGCAATTTAGAGATTGTTTTTACATCATAATGAGTTATTACATCACTGGTGAAAGAACTGTGGACTAGTTTCAAGTGGATGGATCCATTCACTTGAAACTAATCAGCGGTTCTTTCACCCAGTGATATAATAAATCATCATCATCACCATATCATTAACAACTTACCATCATAATACATCATTGTCATATAACACCTCCTCGTGATCATCATTTTCATCAATGAGACATCATATAGCAAGTTGGTCACTAGTCATAATTATAACTCCTCCTCGTCGGCATCAGTTCTGACACATTATTGCACATAATAACACATTGTACCTAGGACCTACTCCTCTTAGGTAAAATAACATAACACAAGATAGACCAAGACTCTTCATTATGGAGAATGGAGATTATCCTGTCTCCAATTCTTGCGCTTCGCACACTGTTGCTTTCAAATAGCTCCCTACGATTGACCATGCATTTTTTCTAATCTTTGATTGTCATGTCTTCATCGGTTTTAGAAATCCGGTATGAACAGTAGTGATGCGTAGGATGACTTGGTCATAAGTTCATAACATTAAGGCGGCCTTTCGGAAACATCAGATGAGGCACACAATCCTTCGGGAATTTTTGTTGAAAAACAAGTAATAACTTCGTAGTTAGCAATGTAGTTGAGTTTTAGAAAAATTTATGCAAAAGATGCACGGATGTCGTAATAGTAAAAAATCTTACCATGACATCTTCATGGATGTTACCGTAGTTCAATACGTGCACTTTGGCACGTATTGACCATTGATGCAAGCATGCCTATTATTCACAGTAATTGTTTGGATGCTGTTCTGCCAAAATATATTGTTCCGGCATTGCGCTGAGGCAGAGAGCCACAAAATATACATGAGATAATTCAGTCGAATAGAAAACGTTCTGTAGACGACAGCAACAGCAAATTTGATAATTTTGGAAGACAGCTTACTAGTTTTGTGCTTGTTTTGGGAATTTGCTGTGTGAGACTGTACCACAAGATGAGGTTGAGTAATGCTTCCGAACTCAGTCTAACAATTGGATGATTGTTGAGTGTACGCTGAACCTCAAGCCAAGATTAGTTCGTTTTGGCTTCTTGTGATCAGCATTGCCGGATTTTTAAATTAGTTAAGTGTAATAAATAGTTAAGATAAGAGAGTCTATGTATTTCTTTTCTTGTTTGGGTCGGTTTGGGCCAGGTTGTTACATTGCCTAAATAAGAGGCCGGTTTCGGCCGTGCACGGGGAGTTATTTTTTGTTAGAGGAACAAGACATGAGCAAACCGGGGTATCTCCTCGTTTGAGCAGTACTGGTTAAAAAGTATGATTACTTTGTGTCTGATTGTGTGAAGGTTGGAGGCTGCGACTTCTAATCAATAGGTGAGTACTTGTGCTCGTCCATGTGATTCCGGCTGTTTGCAGGGTTTGCATGTTGTTTGGTTGGGTTTGCATCTAGTAAACCTAATTCTGGATGAAGGTTCCACTGCCGTACACATTGATTTGGGTGTTGTTTCAGTTCAGATGTACGGGAGGCTAGAAAGAGCAAAGAATAGCTATTGTAGTTTTAAGAAGAAATACTTATTGCATTTTTTTCTGTACCGTGAAAATTTGGGAAATTTATTCGCGGCGTTGATTGTCTGTTGAAGGTCGCATCAAGTGGTATTCAGAGCAAAGTTGATCACGGTACAATTTTTTTCTTGCTATTTGATTCAACTGTTTGAAAGATGGTGAACTCGTAGCATGACAAATTAGATCATGAGGAGGTCGATGAGCTTCCGGAGGGTCTGGAGATAAGTGACAATTTGCTTATCCATCTGATGGCGATCAAGGGAGCCAACAAGAAGCTTGGGACAAGGGTTGAGGAATTGTCTGCAAATATTGTAGGCGTCAAAGACAGGTTGAACGAGCGTTTGACTGCTAGCGACCGACAGCGTACTGATAGTCTATAGGTGGTGACTGGGAGTCTTAATCGGCTCACCGCAGCAGTTCAGCGCCTTCAGGCGAGAGATGTGGCACCCCGACAGTCCCACTCACCACGACGACGTCGTGACCGCGACAACGATGATGATGGTAATTTTTCTGAGGATTCTGATACCCGTGGAGGCTTACCTCACCAACCCCGGCATGATGTTGGGCTCACGGCCATGCTGGGCAACGCCGTGACTATTGTTAGAATAAATCCGAGGCATACCGTTGATCATCCGAGCACCAAGCAATCACACGAGCACGACACCGAGATTTGTTAACGAGGTTCACCGATATGGCTACATCCCCGGGGCTTGACTACGGGCGCTCCTCCCCGTGACACCGTCACAATACCGCACACCGGCCACCCGGGCGCCGGCACATGCCGCCGGCTCCCCCTTGCGCGCCTGTGCTATTATGTTGGCATAGGTTACATCGTGTCTACCCTCGCTATATAAGAGAGACCTAGGATACAAGTGTCCTACTTGGACACGACTCAATATCCTATCTAAACACAATACTACTCATAGTCCAACTGTAACCTATCTTCTACATTATATTCGACACAACTCTAACAAACTCCACCTTGGCGAATATTCTCCACCACCTTGAATTCGTCAATGCGTCAAACTTCCATGTACATTGGACTTGAGCTTATCCCATGAGTACCGTTGCTACTCCAAAGACTTCATATGACTCCACCTGCAACTTGTAGTTTCTTCTTTTCTTGACCATAGTCAACACTCGAGCAAAATTAAGTTCCACATTACTCTAGTTAGCACTTCCAACTTCCAGAGTATCAGTCCAACGCCATCACACACTGATCATTGACCTGCGTGAAAGTGAACAACTCACATATTGGGTGTCACACATAAGAGTTACCTGAACTCAACATCACCGCTCCTTTCTTGACCGTCTGTCTGAAACTTGAAGAAATTTCACCATTGCTTGTAGTCATCTTAAGTCAAATTCGCAGTTGTCTCATCACATGTATGACCACCAGAGCCCTGGCCCGTCTCCATGTCCCGTGCGTACTGCACGCCTCGCCGCTATTACCGCGCCGAGCCTCCGTTGTCCCGGTCGAGTCTTAAGGGTAGTGAAACCACACCACTCAACCCCCACTGCAGAGTACCATCGATCATCACCGATCGATGACGAGTTTCACGCTTCCATCAGACCACTGAGCTCTAGTCCGAACTACGTGTCACTCGCTTTTCCTGCTGAATAGGCTTTGATTCTCTGGATCCTTACACCGTAGCCCCTCAATCCAGCTCCACCTTCAACATGACTCAGTGGTAGATGATCAGTCCGCCCTGCGCCTCGTTGACTTCAAGCTCCGTGTGTACATCACCTTGAATCAACCCCGCGTCATAGTCTTGTCGAAGCCACACAAGCCCTTGGGGCCTGCGCCACGTGTTTCCACGCCCAGAAGTCGGTCACCATCAGCATCACGCTCCTATGTCGTCATTGCCGATCCCACCACCATCTTCTGTACCAACCGACTTGCGTCGATCCGTCAGACTGTCCAAGTCTGACCCAGCCGAACTTATCCGACTGCATGACACGCTCGAGGCTCCCAAATCATCTTCCGCAGATTTCCATCCATCACATCATAACTCCATCCTAGCTGAATTGACTTCCTGCAATGCCTTCAAGCATCCCTGTCGTGCCAACAAAGTTTCACCCTTGTCTGCCATAACCCAAAGTTTTCAGTTCCAACGAACTTCTCCACCTCAAACCTGGTACCCATTGGTGCCATGATTCTTTGTACGGCTGACCCCGGAAAAAATAACCGAGCTTCCAACACATGCTCAAGTACACGAGGTGCACGAGCAGCAAATTCCTACCAAAAACCCTTCATGTACTCACGTGTATTAGCTCCCAGGCACAACTTCCAATGCTAAGCTAATTGCTTTTGCCTTGTGTCAGCCTTCCCGAAGGATGTGTATCAATGAATATTTTTCTGCTCGATTTGATCTGATGCTGCCTCCGTCTGTGTCGTACACGAAGACCCGGTCCTTCTTTTTTTCCATAACAAATCTTCTGAGTCGATCCGATTTGTATTGCAGCCCTGCCGCGTAGCGCCTAGGCGGCCTTCCGCGCGTCCGCCAGAACACCACGCGCACCAGCTAGCCCCGCTGGGCCCGCCCACACTGTATGGCATACGCGCCTCGGCTTCAGCCGCTTGGCCTGTCGAGCGTCGATTGCCACGCGCGCCTCTGGAACGCATCACCTTGCGATCGAGCTGCACACACTATCTAGCGTTGCCTCGTGCGTCTGCTGACAACTCACAATCCGATCTCCACAACTCGTCGAGATTACCTTCGTCTGACATATTTTCCAATCGGTCCCAACCGCGCACACCAATTTCTCTACGATGACTTCCGGTGTAGACCATACCGATCAACAAATCAAACCTTCCTCTAGATTAACAATCCACAGCCTCCTCGTAACCTTGCTCATGATACCACTTGTTAGAATAAATCTGAGGCATACCATTGATCATCCGAGTACCAAGCAATCACACGAGCACGACACCGAGATTTGTTAACGAGGTTCACCAATATGGCTACATCCCCGGGGCTTGACTACGGGCGCTCCTCCCCGTGACACCGTCACAATACCGCACACCGGCCACCCGGGCGCCGGCACATGCCGCCGGCTCCCCCTTGCACGCATGTGCTATTATGTTGGCATGGGTTACATCGTGTGTCTACCCTCGCTATATAAGAGAGACCTAGGATACAAGTGTCCTACTTGGACACGACTCCATATCTTATCTAAACACAATACTACTCATAGTCCAACTGTAACCTATCTTGTACACTATATTCGACACAACTCTAACAACTATGGCGGCAATGGTGCCCACGAGGATGATGGTTTGGGTCGAATCAAAATAACCATACTTGAATTCTCGGGACGTTGTGCTGACCTAGAGAAATATTTGGAGCGGGAGATCCGCGTAAACCAGATATTTGATGGTCACAACTACTCCGAAGAGAAGAAGGTTTGTGTTGCATCAATGGAATTTACAGAGTATGCTCTTGTATGGCGGGATAATAAGAACCGTACTCACGAGCGACCAACGACATGGACTGACATGAAGTGAATCATGAGGGAACGTTTTGTGCCTTCTTACTACACTCGCCAGCTTCATAGTAGACCGCGTCGTCTAGTGCAAGGTACAAAATCTGTTGATGAGTACTATAAAGAGATGCAAGTTTTAATGATTCGTACAGCTGTGCGTGAGTTGCGGAGGCGACCATGGTACATTTCTTTGAGGGGTTAGAAGAAAAGATTCGTGATTGTGTTGATTTAATGCAATATAATGATATTCATGAGTTGCTTCATCAAGCGAAGCGTGCTGAACGTTGGGTATTGGAGAAACAAGCTTCAGAGACTTGTCCAACTTACAACAGTGGGCAGCGTGGTTCTTATCCTATTGATGGTGGGTTTAGTGCTAAACCGACTCCTTCTTATAAGTCGAAAAGTATTGAACAAAGCAAAGTGGCGGCTGCACCAAAGGAGGTTTCTCAGGTTTCATCTAGTGCGACGGCATCGCATCATCGTAGTATCATTTGCCACAAGGGTGGAGGACGTGAACACATGAAGCACGAGTGTTCCAATCAACGAAGGGTTCTACTTGTTGATGCGGAATATATTTCAGAATCTGAAGATAAGACACCTAAGTTAGAGAATGGAACTGAAAGAGGTCATGGTGATACCATATTATGTTATCCTCAAGATGATCCTAATATGGAGAGTTTGCTGGCACATAAGGTCCAACGAGATGACAAGACCATTGTTGAACAACGATAGCGGCGAAGTATTTTTCAAACTGCATGTACCATCAAGGGAGAAGTTTGTAAACTAATAATTGATGGTGGAAGTGCTAGCAACATGATTAGCAAGGACGTGTGATGGCTTCTCGCCCCTCGTTGGTTACCCCAAGTGGAAGGTTTGAGATGCAGTGTAGCGGTAGTTTTCCCTTGGCAAAGATACCAAGGATCGATTTCCCCTGAGACTCCCAGTTTCAACAAGAAGGTGTCAACTGCTACGGCGCCAGATATTAGCAATCAACGTGGACCTGCACACAGATACAAATAACTTTGCTCCCAACGAGTACAGAGAGGTTGTCAATCCCTCCGGCCTTGTCGTTTACAAAGGATCAAACGCAAGTGATAGTAGTGATAGGTATTGCTACAAATAGTAAGTAAAAACAGAAAGTAAATAGCGGATGTGATCAGTGATGGTAATATGGACCGGGGTCCCATGATGTTCACTAGTGATGTCTCTCTCCCAAAAGACGATAAAACAGCTATGTTAGGTAAACGAATTACAGCTGGGCAATTGACAGAATTATGTGCGCAAACCAATGCTAACTATGTTGCAAGAAAGGTAGAGGTTCAAAGCATTGGCGGTACGCCAAGGCAAGTAGACCGAAATCCATCTGCATCTACTACTAATCATCCACCTTGAGATATCTATCCAGAACATCTCGCTGGTATTAAGTTGCGAGTCCCACCCATAGTGTAAACTCAAAGCAACAGACAACTGCATTAAAAAAACTTTGCGTAAAGTAAACAATCCTTGCACCCGCGGGCACAAGCACCGTTGTTTTCCCTCTTGTGGCAACAGCACATCCCCTAGACTCATGTTTCTGTCACTCAAGCTAGTCATCGAGGGGCATGAACCCACAATCGAGCATAACGTTCCCTCTTGGAGTCAATACCTACTACTTGGCCAAAGCAATAAATAGCAACGGAGAACATGCAAGAATTACTTATGAACATAAATATAAAAGAGGTAAATCAAATATATTACTCAAACACAATCTGAACATAAACTCACAATCCATCGGATCCCAGCAAACTCATCATAGCAACAGCATAAGGATTACATATGTGCCTCGATCATGTAGGGCAGCTCACGAGGTCTAATTAGTGAAGCACAAGAAGGGGAGGAGAACATCACATAGCTACTGGTCATGGACCCATGGTCCAAGGGAGACTACTCACAACTCATCCAGGAGGCGTCCATGGTGGTGGAGAGGCTCCCGGTGGTGATCCTCCCCTCCGGCAGGGTGCCGGGAAGAGTTCTCCTGGTGCTCCCGATCTTGGAAGCGCGGCGGCGGCGGAACAGAGATGAGATCGCGAAAAAGGGTTCCCCTCTCGAGGGTTTCAGGGCGCGTGTTAAATATATGCCAAAGGGGGGCATCAGCGGAGGCCTGGGGGGCCCAGGCGCCCCCCGGCGCGGCCAGGAGGGGGGGCGCGCCACCAGGGCGCCTGGAGCCCTGGTGGCCCCCCTCCGGCTCTACTTTGGCTGTCGGGAAGCTTCTGGAACGCTGATTTTTTATATAATTTTTCCGGGATTTTTCTGGCAGTTTTCATAATGGGAAAACCTGAAATACAAAACCAGCAGAAAACAGAAACTGGCACTGGGGTGCACTGAGTTAATAGGTTAGTCCAAATATGATCAAAAGTGTATGGAAGTGTATAAATATCATAGCAATATCACCCAAAAGAGGCATGGAGCAAGCAGAAATTATAGATATGTTTTGGACGTATCAACATCCCCAAGCTTAATTCCTGCTCGTCCTCGAGTAGGTAAATGATAACAAGAATAATATCTGTGGTGACATGCTATCAACCATATAGGACTTTTCATAGTCATATGACAAAAGCTTACTGAGACAATGAATCTGTAGTAATTAAGTTGCCTCATGAGAAAATCACAAAGAACTGAAAGTTTTACAATATGATACTGAAACATCAAATAGATTTGTAATGAGCATGGTGTGCAAATATGATAAAGTGATATCTCGCTTGCCCCCTTTAGTGAAGCAAAACATAAATGCAGGGGCACCTCCAAGGTTTATGTGATGACTAGATACAATGATTTCAGAATAAACGATATCATAATCATGCAAAAGACAATGCTACTTTGGGACAATGCACATTACACTCAGAATGACAATCATGCTCTTAATAGTTGGTGCTTTAAAAGAAGGAGGAGACTCTCGAACCGTGGCTTTTGTTGGCAAGGTTGAAAACCTGTGGTCGGAAACAAAGATAAAACATGTACCAGAGCTCTTGGTTTTAAAAATAGAGGTAATAAAAAAAATTAGATTATGCATGTTCCGTCAACGAATGCTAGCAGACAACTCAATCGCTTCTTGAGATGGACAAGTTTCGAGGAACGGCTCCCGAATGAGGACGATCACATCCTCTTAATCTTCTTTGTTTATCACTGCCAAAGTTTTCTGATTTCTCATGAACAAAGCGTGAAGGAGGGTTTGTTTGTTATATTATTTTTGAGCCGGGCGCACTCTTTGTCAGTTCCTTCTCGTATTATGGGTTTGCACATTAGACATGCAATCCCGGGGTGAAGCTTGTCCAACTTAAAAAGATCATGAATTAACTACTACTTCCTCATGAACTAAAACAGAGGCACAAAATAGGAATGCTTTTTTTTGAATAATTTCGAGATGGTACATGAAAGTCTTCGTTATGAATGGCACGTAAATACCATGTATAGGAAGGTATGGTGGACTCATATGGCATAACTGGTTTAAAAGATTTTGGATGCACAAGCAGTCAGTCCGCTTAGTACAGGTGGAGGTTAGCAAAAGACTGGGAGCGACCAACTAAAAGAGCAATGACGGTCATAATCATGCAGAGCGACAAAGCAACATTGAATCAGGCATGGAAGTTATATCGCTACTCAGAAACAAAAGATCATCAAGGCTTGACAGACTTTCTTTACAGTCTTAAATATGCGTGAGCATACGCCAAGTCAATCAAAATAAATTCTTGAAGGAAGATATTACTAAACCATACCACATCATAGGCAAACAAATCATGTTGGTACTCCAATAACACATAGGGAACCCCCCAGCTATTTGAGACTAACCATAAGAAAACATGAACTACTAAGCACCATTATGCACGTAGCATTTTTATCATAGACATATCAACCAATGCAACAGAAGCAAACTCTCTTAATAAGATAAGCATGATAACTAAAGAGAGTTCAAGCAACCAACTAAACAAAAGCTCTTTAAAAAGATAAGCATGAATACTAAGAGCTGAACATGATAGTAGCTATTGAAAGACCAAGAACATACACAGCAAAGATAGACATGAAAATTCTATGTTGTGTTCTAGGTTGAAGTGGAGCGTGATTCTCTCCCACACAAAGAAAGCTGAGTTCCGACTCGTTATGAAAAGCTAAAGAAAACTAAAAAGGAAACTAAAAGCAAGATGCTCCAAGCATAGCACATAACACATGAAGTGATAAAAATATAGTGGAACGAAGGACGAACTGATAATGTTGATGGAGAAGGGGATGCACGGGGGCATCCCCAAGCTTAGACGCTTGAGTCTTCTTGAATATTTCTTGGGAGTGCATGGGGGCATCCCCAAGCTTGAGCGTTTGACACTCCTGAATATGTTTATCATCTTCCCTCGCACACTTGAAAACTCCCTTCATACATAACTCATCATAATCTGATTAGCGAGGTTAGTAGCCATAATAAAATAATTGTTCCTTACTGGAAATAAGGATATTCTTGAAGGTCTACTGTTTCTCAAGATTGCCAAAAGGTTTTTGCAAAGAAAAAACAAGCTCAAGGTTTGCAAAATGAAGGAAAGGCAAAACAGGATAGAATCTGTGAAAAACAGAATAGCAGGTAGTAAATGATTTTTTCGGGGCACTTCTGCAACTCTAATCAAAAAACTCAGAATAGACGCCCGAAAGACAATTGTATAGAGCACGCTGTCGAATAAATTCAGACCAAAAAGATGATCTGGTGATTTTATACGAATTTTTCTATCCAAGGACAGAATCTGTTTCCTGGACAGCACGTCACAACTTTTGAACTTTCTTGCAATCAGAGGCTACACTTGGCACTAAATTGAAAAGTAAAGATACAATGATGATGCTACTGTAGTAACAACATCAAGACACAACAAAAGTAAAATAAAATTTATTCATTGGGCTGCCTCCCAAAAGCGCTTTCTTTTATGCCTTTAAGCTAGGCATAATGCATAAAGATCAAGTTTTATCAAGAGTAAAAGAATAGCTAGCCCGTATAACGGACTCAAAAGGTAACTTAATCTTCTTTCTAGGGAAGTGTTCCATCCCTTTATTGAGAGGAAATTGGAATTTTATATTCCCCTCTTTCATGTCAATGATAGCACCAACGGTGCGAAGGAAAGGACATCCCAAAATAATTGGACACGAAGGTTCACATTCAATATCCATAATACTAAAATCAACGGGAACGTAATTGTCATTGACAATGATAAGAACATCGTCGATCCTCCCCAAAGGTTTCTTTATGGAAGAATCAACGAGACGAACACCAAAAGAACAAGAATCAAAAGGTTTCAATTTAAGCATATCATATATTCTTTTGGGCATAATGGAGGTACTAGCTACAACATCACATAAAGCATAGCAAGAGAAGTTATTCAACTTAACTTTAATCATAGGATCCCAACCATCTTCTAGCTTTCTAGGTATGGAGGCTTCTACTCTAAGTTTCTCCTCCCTAGCTTTGATAAGAGCATTAGTGATATGCTCTGTGAAGGCAAGGTTAAGCGTGCTAGTGCGGGGATCTCTAGACATCTTGTGAAGGAAATCAATAACTTCGGTAAGAGTGCAATTATCAAAATCAAGGCCACTACTATCAAGTAAAGTGGTAGTGGTGTCCTTTAGGTTCACTTGTTTGGTAGTTTCTATGGTCATAGCATCACCATTAATAGGTCCATTGGGACCAGGAGTGCATTGGGTGCTAAGAGTTTGGATATCCTCAACAACTTGGATAGTAGCAACAGTGTGGTGGGTAGGAAGGCTCTTAATTCTATCTTCTTCCTCCCTTTCTCTAGCCCATCTCTCTTTAAGTTTAGCCAACATCCTAATGTTTTCATTAATTTGCACTTGAATAGCATTCATAGGAGTGACCTTCCTCTCCTCAAGAGGAGAAGTTCTAATTTTAAGCAATTCTACCTCATGGGCTAAATTGTCTACCTTCGAAAAGAGATTATCTAGTTTGTTTAGTTTTTCTTCTACACTCTTATTAAAGGCTTTTTGGGTAGTGATGAAATCTTTAAGCATAATCTCTAGTTCAGTAGTGGAGTTCTTGGTGCTAGGATAAGCATTGTTGTTCCCATAAGAATTAGAGGGGAACGGTCTAGTATTGCTACCAAAATTACTCCTATAAGCATTGTTATTAAAATTGTTTCTAGAGATGAAGTTCACATCTACTTGTTCTTGAGCAATCAAAGAATTTAAAGGAACATCACGAGGATCAACAGAAGATTGCTTCGAAAGTAGAGACATGATCAAGTCAACTTTTTCATTTAGGAAGGAAATCTCCTCGATAGAGTTTACCTTCCTACATGTTGGAGCGCGTTCGGTGTGCCATTGGGAATAGTTGGTCATCATCTCATCGAGAAGCTTCGTGGCAGCACCAAGTGTAGTTGACATAAAGGTTCCTCCCGCGGCCGAATCTAACAAGTTCCGCGAGGTAAAGTTCAAGCCTGCATAAAAAGTTTGGATAACCATCCAAGTAGTCAAACCATGAGTAGGGCAGTTCTTGACAAGAGATTTCATACCTTCCCAAGCTTGGGCAACGTGTTCATTATCCAATTGTTTAAAATTCATTATGTTACTTCTTAGTTGGATAATTTTAGCAGGTGGATAGTATTTTCCAATAAAAGCATCTTTGCACTTGTCCCATGAATCTATGCTATTTCTAGGCAAAGATTGAAACCAAATTTTAGCTCCTCCTCTCAAAGAGAAAGGAAAAAGCTTAAGCTTAACAATATTACCATCTATTTCTTGGTACTTTTGCATATCACAAAGTTCAACAAAGTTGTTCAAGTGTAAAGTAGCATCATCTCCAGCACCGGAGAATTGATCTTTCATGACTAAGTTCAGTAAAGCAGGTTTAATTTCATATGAAGGTGCTGAAGTGACAGGTGTAGTGATAGGCGTGCAGATAAAGTCATCGTTGTTATGACTAGTGAAGTCACACAACTTGGTGTTCTCGGTGGAACCCATAGTAGCAAGCAAGCAAGATAACTATTTTTGTGATTTTCGATAAAAGATAGTAAAGCAAAAAATGGTAAACTAACAAGACTAAAAAGCAAAGGTAAAAGATAGCGTGCAACTCCCCTATCTTGAAGAGTGGAGTCCCCGGCGACGACGCCAGAAAACCTTGCTTGATGGCTTCTCGCCCCTCGTTGGTTACCCCAAGTGGAAGGTTTGAGATGCAGTGTAGCGGTAGTTTTTCCTTGGCAAAGATACCAAGGATCGATTTCCCTTGAGACTCCCAGTTTCAACAAGAAGGTGTCAACTGCTACGACGCCAGATATTAGCAATCAACGTGGACCTGCACACAGATACAAATAACTTTGCTCCCAACGAAATCCCTCCGGCCTTGTCGTTTACAAAGGATCAAACGCAAGTGATAGTAGTGATAGGTATTGCTGCAAATAGTAAGTAAAAACAGAAAGTAAATAGCGGATGTGATCAGTGATGGTAATATGGACCGGGGTCCCATGATGTTCACTAGTGATGTCTCTCTCCCAAAAGACGATAAAACAGCTATGTTAGGTAAACGAATTACAGCTGGGCAATTGACAGAATTATGTGCGCAAACCAATGCTAACTATGTTGCAAGAAAGGTAGAGGTTCAAAGCATGGGCGGTACGCCAAGGCAAGTAGACCGAAATCCATCTGCATCTACTACTAATCATCCACCTTGAGATATCTATCCAGAACATCTCGCTGGTATTAAGTTGCGAGTCCCACCCATAGTGTAAACTCAAAGCAACAGACAACTGCATTAAAAGAACTTTGCGTAAAGTAAACAATCGTTGCACCCGCGGGCACAAGCACCGTTGTTTTCCCCCTTGTGGCAACAGCACATCCCCTAGACTCATGTTTCTGTCACTCAAGCTAGTCATCGAGGGGCATGAACCCACAATCGAGCATAATGTTCCCTCTTGGAGTCACTACCTACTACTTGGCCAAAGCAATAAATAGCAACGGAGAACATGCAAGAATTACTTATGAACATAAATATAAAAGAGGTAAATCAAATATATTACTCAAACACAATCTGAACATAATCTCACAATCCATCGGATCCCAGCAAACTCATCATAGCAACAGCATAAGGATTACATATGTGCCTCGATCATGTAGGGCAGCTCACGAGGTCTAATTAGTGAAGCACAAGATGGGGAGGAGAACATCACATAGCTACTGGTCATGGACCCATGGTCCAAGGGAGACTACTCACAACTCATCCGGGAGGCGTCCATGGTGGTGGAGAGGCTCCCGGTGGTGATCCTCCCCTCCGGCAGGGTGCCGGGAAGAGTTCTCCTGGTGCTCCCGATCTTGGAAGCGCGGCGGCGGCGGAACAGAGATGAGATCGCGAAAAAGGGTTCCCCTCTCGAGGGTTTCGGGACGCGTGTTAAATATATGCCAAAGGGGGGCATCAGCGGAGGCCTGGGGGGCCCAGGTGCCCCCCGGCGCGGCCATGAGGGGGGCCGCGCCACCGGGGCGCCTGGAGCCCTGGTGGCCCCCCTTCGGCTCTACTTTGGCTGCCGGGAAGCTTCTGGAACGCTGATTTTTTATATAATTTTTCCGGGATTTTTCTGGCAGTTTTCGTAATGGGAAAACCTGAAATACAAAAACAGCAGAAAACAGAAACTGGCACTGGGGTGCACTGAGTTAATAGGTTAGTCCAAATATGATCAAAAGTGTATGGAAGTGTATAAATATCATAGCAATATCACCCAAAAGAGGCATGGAGCAGGCAGAAATTATAGATACGTTTTGGACGTATCAACCTGGTGGAGTCTCTTTTGTTGCCAACATGGGAGCACCCAAGACCATATTATATGAAGTGGATAAATGGTGTTGGCAAAGTGAAGGTAACTCACAGGGTGAAGGTTCCTTTTTCTGTTGATGGCTATGTTAATGAGGTGGAATGTGACATTATGCCACTGCATGTTTGTCACCTGATTTTGGGGCGTGCGTGGCAGCATGATGTTAACGCTCTTCATCACGGGTGAACAAACAGGTAAACTTTTATGCATAAGGGTGAGTTCTATACTATCCTTCCTAAGGATGCGCAGAATATAAAGTGTAATGTTGAAGTGTTCAAGAAGAAATCTGCAAGGCCTAAGTCGAAACCGAGGACGATTTCTTTTCAAGGTGGGGAGGATGATGCAAGCATGCCTATTATTCACAGTAATTGTTTGGATGCTGTTCCGCGAAAATATATTGTTCCGGCATTGCGCCGACGCAGAGAGCCATAAAATATACATGAGATAATTCAGTCGAATAGAAAACGTTATGTAGACGACGGCAACAGCAAATCTGATAATTTTGAAAGACAGCTCACTAGTTTTGTGCTTCGTTTTGGAATTTCCTATGTGAGACTGTACCACAAGATGAGGTTGAGTCATGCTTCCAAACTCCGTGTAACAATTGGATGATTGTTGAGTGTACCTGAACCTCAAGGCAAGTACTAGTTCATTTTGGCTTCTTGTGATCAGCGTTGCCGGATTTTTAAATTAGTTAAGTGTAATAATTAGTTAAGATAAGAGAGAGTCCGTGTATTTCTTTTCTTGTTTGAGTCGGTTTGGGCCAGGTTGTTACATTGCCTATATAAGAGGTCGGCTTCGGCCGTGTATGGGGAGTAATTTTCGGTTAGAGGAACAAGACATGAAAAAATCGGGGTATCTCCTCGTTTGAGCAGTACTGGTTAAAAAGTTTGATTACTTTGTGTCTGATTGCGTGAAGGTTGGAGGCTGCTACTTCTAATCAATACGTGAGTACTTGTGCTCGTCCATGTGATTCCGACTGTTTGCAGGGTTTGCATGTTGTTTGGTTGGGTTTGCATCGAGTGAACCTAATTCTGGATGAAGGTTCCACTGTTGTACAACATTGATTGGGGTGTTGTTTCAGTTCGAACGTACCGGAGGCTAGAAAGAGCAAAGAATAGCTACCGTAGTTTTAAGAAGAAATACTTATTGCAATTTTTTCTGTATCGTGAAAGATTGGGAAGTTTATTCACTGTGTTGATTGTCTGTTGAAGGTCGCATCAACCATACGGTGAAGGAGTTTGATAATAGATATTATAATTTTCAAGATCATTAATAAATGAGATCAAATGATTTTTCTCCTGATAAGTTAATTCTGAGTCATCGGTGTAGTAGGTTTTGTCTACCATCTTCCGCATATTCTTTGAAGAATGAAAATAAGCTATCAATGGAAATAAGCTTTCAACTATTTTGAAATAAATTTTATAAATTACTTAATAACTAGGTTGGAGAAACTCACATAGCGGTAGAATTGAAAGCGTATCAACAAGGACCCAAATGTTCATATTGTCTTTGACGATGTTAGGATCACCAAGATCCATGGTGACAAGCATACCCTCATGAAATGCATACGTCTTGCAAAGTGCTTCCCAATTCGGGCAACCAAAATGGTCTACGCTTTCAGAATTGTACAGATTTACATCAAAATCCATACCATGATGGGTCCTTAGGTGAATTATCTTTGTTTACATATTTCCATGATTTTCAAAATCCATCCTCTCCAAAACATAGCATCTTGCATGGCATGAGATAAGCTAGTCGAATTTAAATAATAAAAATTACACATTGAAGAAGTAGAAGATGTGCTTAATTACGAAAAAAACACTTGTCGTCGTTGCGTACCGTTTCAACATCAAAGGTCTCCTGGAGCTTAATGCTGAAGCGTCGACCTTCTATCAGGTGAGGCCTATGGCACAGACCCCGATCATCGTCGCACCAGTCGCACTCCGCTGGGAGACTTTCATCGTCCGACGACTACATCCATGACATTTCCTATGTTCATAATTCAAAGATTAAACTTGTACAATTAAATATATGTACTACAAAAACAAAATTAGATCATTATTATTCATCACGGGTTGACTATCGGTCTGTCGAGTTTTTTCTTGAAAACTCTCGGCTCACGTAGTGTATACATTCGACCGTCGGTGATGGTCGCTCCTACTTTTGTTCCCAAGTGCATTACACGAAAATGTCTAGCACACGGGAACGAAGAAGAAGAAGGATAAACGACCCCCACGACAACAGTCGGGATTCTTCGTCCTCTCTCATATATGGTGGTGGACACACTCCCTCACAGATTCTTCGACCGTCGGTGATGGTCGTTATTCCTCCTTCCCCTAGTGCGTAACAAAGGTCTAGCACAAGGAAAACAAGAAAAAATGACCCCCACGACAACAGTCGGGATTCTTTTTCTCTCATGTATGGATCCTCGACAGACTTAAAGTCAATCTGAAATGTCGTTTAATTATCTTTCTAGAAAATCCAGGCCACTCGATATTTCCTGCCTATTCTAGCACAAGTCATGCCAAAATTCACGGAAAAAATTCGACATAACCTTTGCTAAAAAAGGACATATCGAACGCCTCAAATTTGCCGAAACAAAAATTAATCAACACTCCGGCAAAACATAGGCCACTCAGAGGTGTTACCTGCAAACATGGCCGGCCACTTGGGCAAGCACATATCCTATTTGAGCAAAACAAGATATATATGTTTATATCTACATCATATGAGCATTCAAACTTGATGGTTATTGCATCTCAATGGTTGAAAATATGAACAAAAACATTTCAAAATATCTTATAGGACTCATATTGACATGGAGATTTGGCTGGTCTCACCTTGAGGACAGAGGGGGTCGGTGACGGGGATGATGGAAGGGCTCCTTGATTTCTGCAAAAACAAAAAACCCTATAAGCTATCAACTAATCAAATGTATACGCCTTGCATAGTACTCTCCAATTTGAGCATTCAAACTAGGAGTAGTTCTCCAATTTGAGCATTCAATAAGCAAAACTAAATCATAAAATAAATTAGTATTCAAATTAGCGTGCATTCAATAAGCAAAACTAAATCATCTCTTGCGTCCGTACATCGTCGAATATTATCACTAATACATCTTGAATAGTATCATACATATAACATCACTAATACAGCTAAAACCCTAGCGAACGACGGGTATCGGCGCGGACGGTGGACACCCAAAGAGAAGGAACCATCACAGGATCATAGCTCCAGTGAGATTCCTGAAGAACCTGCCATGTATTGTCGAACCTACCCTCCAACGCAACCATGTAGCGACGGACGTGCTCGTCCTCCTCGCTGACACGATGATGTACCACCTCCATGGGGTCGTCAAGCCTCCGCACAGTCACTGGCCCACGCGACCGCCACCAAAGAAGGTTCGGGTCAATAACGAGCTGGCTCCTCACCAAGCTGCGGCCCTCGTAAGGTAGCACCTCCCAGTACCAGCCCGGCGGAGCCCAGTCCCGGAAAGGCCCCTCTGATCAAGCAGGCCTCCTCTGTCGAGTCGACGATGAGGATGCGGGATAGGCATCATCGACGTCGATGCGGGAATAATTGCTTTAACTAAAAAAATAACAACAAATGTGACATGTTCAAAATATGACATGCCCACTTCAAAACGAATCAACCTATAATTCTGTTAAGTACACTTAAAAATAAACTAGTTCTATTAATTTTCTTACTATAAATAAACTAGGTCTATAGTAAAATTTTAATTAGATCATAAAATCTCATATACCTATTTTTTCTTACTAAAAATAAACTAGTTCTATTAATTCACTAGTTCAATTAAGCACTTACTATAAATAAAAATAAACTAGTTCTTACTAAAAATAAACTAGTTCAACTAGTTCTATTATTTTTTTTACTAATTCTATTAAACACTTGCTAAAAAATAGTAAAAAAAATTACATTATACAAGAACAGTAAAAAAGAGTATAGGGTTTAG
>LR738713.1:377882615-377908083 GCA_902687465.1 Secale cereale
CCGGAGGAGGAGGGAGGAGGGCGCGATGGGAGGAGGAGGGAGGGAAGGAGGGAGGAGGAGGGAGGAGGGCGCGATGGGAGGAGGAGGGATGGATGGACTACCTCAGTGGAGCGTCTGCGACAGCGGGCGACGACGATGGTCGGGGAACGGCGGCGGCGACGAGCGATGGGGGGTGCGAGGGAGTGTGAGTGAGAGGGTCGGTCGCGCGGGGACGATAAGGTAGGGTTAGTAGCAGTGCGGGTTGAAGAAAAGCGCTACTACTACAGAGCATAGCAGTAGCGCTGGATAAGGATACACGCTGCTACTAAGTGGGGCTAGCCATGTGCGCCCAATTCAAACTTAGCAGCAGCACGTTTTTCCAAAACGCGCTACTGCTAACAGTAAAATAGCAGCGCCTTTTACTGATACGCACTACTACTAAGCAGCAGTAGCGCCTCATTTTATCCATCGCTACTGCTAAGATTTTGTGTATACGGTTTTCCCTAGTAGTGCATGGCCCGACAGAGGATCACTGCCTACTCCATGTTGGAATGTCGGTTGCAGCTCAAGGAGAGATCCGGGCAAGGCGTGTTGCTTGTGTCGCTGCCGGCCTGCCTCCGGATTCGCTGGAGCCGGAGGAGGAGTGGGATTAGGAGGAGGGGGGCAGCAGCCAGAGGCGGAGTAGGAACCCCAGCCCATGGAGGGCAGATCCGGAGGAGAACGACGTGGCGGAGCTTGAGGAGGAGGCATAGCCTGTTGCGGGCTTCGCCATGGAGGATGTCATGACATAGTTCAAGGTCACCCAAGCCAAGTAGATGGCGGAGCAGACCGCCATCCTGGAGTCCATCCAAGATGAGGCAACGATGAAGGCCACCGATACTTCATCTCGTAGCAACATGCGGAGATTGGTGAAATCTTCATCTCTAGTGAATTGGATGACGAGCCGGAGTTGCCACGGTTGCCTATCTACCCGAAGTCGAGCACGAAGATCATGGATATTTCCGACGATGAGTTGATATGATACCTGCGTGGTATGTAGGTTTTCATTCTGCATGCTTGTATGGATTTGTGGTACATGAATTCAATGGGTGTTTTTTGTTGCGTTACCGGTCAGTGCCAGCGGACGCGCTCAGGCGTGTACGTGCCCAGATTAGGTGAACATGGTTGTAGATGCTTTGACGATATGTGACGGCAGATCTTCCATCATTCATGTTGATGTCTACTATGCAACATTATTCTTATAGACTTTGTTGGGTCTCCAAGTTCAGAGTTTAGTAGGACAGTAGCAAATTTCCCTCAAATAGATTACCTAAGATTTATTCATCCGCGTGAGGTTTCGGATGAAGGTGGTTCTCTCTCAAACAACACTGCAATCAAAATACGAAGAGTCTCTTATGTCCTCAACACACCCAATCCAATTATCAGTTGTAGGAGTGCACTAGTTCAGCGAAGAGATTATGATAGATGTGTAGTATGGATGGTAGAAATATCTTTTTATAATATGAACAAATAAAAACAACAAGATAGCAAGTAACAAAAGTAGGTAAAACGGTGTATCAATGCTTAGAAACAAGGTTTAGGGTTAATACTATCGCTAGTGCCAAATCTCATCATCATTACCAAAAGCAAACCACATGATAATCTTAAAGTGCGGCAAAGAATCACTCCAAATTTTCTATTCTATCGGAGAATTAGGATGAAATCATGTAGGTAGGAAACTGTCTCAAAATTGTGTTTCCAATCAATCTATTGAACCACCCCAAAGTGTCACGGATAGCCCTAGAGATCGTAGTACGACCACACCATATGATACATATCGTTCAACATTTATGCCTAAATTACCCCCATGTCACCATGGGTATCCGCAAGTTAAATACTAGAGATGCATCATGTAATCTCAAATCTAAAATATTCAATCGAATATAAAGAAACTTCAAAGAGCAAGACTCAGTTCGCCACAAAAAGGATAGAGGGGGAAGAGCATCGATCATATGATCGAACTTTATTAATAAAGCTCATGATACAATCAAGATCGAATCCATCAAAAACATGAGAGAGATCGAACACATAGCTAATACATACCCTCAGCCTCGAGGATGAACTACTCACACATCAACATGAGGACGAAGGAGAAGTTGGTGGGGATGGTGATGATGGAGATGTCCCTGGCAGCGTCCCGACGCCACCGAAAAGGAGGGGAAGGGTCCTCTTCCTTATTCATTGGCCCTCCGGGGAGAGAGGAAGCACTCCCCAAGAATGGATCTCACTTTTGTCTCCTGTTTTTGCGACTGTTTTCTGGTCTTTCACCGTTTCTTTTATAAGCGGAGTTCCGTAACTCCAATTGGGATGAAATTTTGAGGGGATTTTCCTGCGGCGAAGGAATGGGTCCATCCAACTTAAGGGCTGCGACAAGGGCCCCTGGCGCAGCCAGGGGGTGGTCACGCCACCTGCCCATGTGGGGCCCTCGAGCATTGTCTCGCGTTGATTCCTTCGCCCAAAAATCACATATATTCCATAAAAATAATATTAAATCGCCGGGGTGTTTTGACCATCATGGATACTGATTTGTTTTAAAACAAAAAAAAACATGTAGAAAACATGATATGGGAGGAGAGGGTCGTAGGCTCCTAGCTGAAAGCTTTATCCCTTCAGCTTCTCTTCGTCTCCTCGTTCATTCCGTCTGCAAGCTTCAGTTTCAGTTGTTTGTGATCTATTCATTTCTTCTACATGGGTATGTGTTTCAATATATGTGATGATTTTTTTCCTAATGCTAATGTCCAACGACACTCAAGTCGTTTTGGTTTTCTGTTTTTGATGATGGGATTTTGGATACGATCCATAGTGATTTGTTGCTAGGTTTTATTATTGAATCGGAAGGCTTGTCACCTAGATTTGATCTTTTCATCTTTTGACGTGTTTCTTTTAGTTTCATTTTCCCGTAACCCTAGATTCCTTTTTCATTGAACTATTTTTCGGTGTGACTTTTAGTAATGATTTGTCATGTTGCGGTAGGCCTGATGGCCTTTGTCCTATGGGTGATGAATCTCTTGCTAGGTTCTCGGTTATGATGAATTCAAGATGTATGAAGCGTGTGGTAAGTCTTGCATCCACCCCTTCACTCTGTTCATCTATTTTTTTTTCTTATGTGTTTATACGCTTGCATGATATATTCGCATTAGATCGAAAGTTTACCTCTCGTTGTAAATTTTGTTCACTCTACTCATCCTTTTTTTTGCTTTCTTCTTTTAGGTAATACCAATGCCCTTAATTCATTCTATCTTAAAAAATGTTTTGTGTTTTTTTCTTTTGTTTGTATTATGTCTTGGTTTATTGATGTTTATTCTTTTCTTGGCCTTGGATTTTTCTTATGTATTTGTGCATATGGCGTATCACCAGAGAACAATCTATGGACAAGGTTGCGTGGAAGCTTGCTATCCATGTGCCGAAGCCATGAGTTGGTCACGAGATCTTATGGGTTTCACCTCTAGCCTGCCCCAACTTGTTTGGGAGTAAAGGCTTTGTTGTTTGTGTTGTTGTTGTTGTATTTGTGCATATGGCGGTGTGTTTATTGTTATAAATTTTGTGAAACTTTTTAATTTGCCACATTAGGAACTTAAAATGAAACTCTATTTTGTGTTAGGAACATAAAATGAAACACTTTTTAAATTTGTCTACTTACATCATAATAATTATTAAATTTGCACTAGCTTATACTTACATATTTTGTATTATCTATTTGTTTCTCTTTTTTTTTGCATTGCCACTTTTGGGCAACACAACTTCCACGATTCTTTCTTCCTTAGATTGAAATTTAATTTCATTTTCTGTATTTTGTTCATTTCATCATTGAAATTTAATTTATTTCTTCTTTTTGATAATTTGTTTTTGTTTTGTTTATCCTTTCCTTTTTCTTTTGTTTTGTTTTTTCAAAATAGAGTTTTATTCATAAAATGTAACTGATTGCACGTATGTCCATTCGAATCGTACCTGGTTTGTTTGCACCAGTTTGATTTCATTTTTTGAAAAGAAAGATTACCATCCGCCTCTGCATCGAGTGATGCACCAAAATTAGATTGATTACACCATATGATAAACCAATAAGTCAATTCATGAGATTTGAATAGATGAAACTTTTCATAATGCAAATAAATTCTTAGAAAAAAATCATATATGATTCGATTATAGGATCAAATAATCCACAGAGAAATAATTCATAAATATTTTGTTTCTCTAAATTTCCTATAAAAAAAACTCTTGAATAGTATGAAATCCTAGATGTAATGGTGTAGCTAACTAGCAACACATATGGTGTCTCGTGTATTTCTCAAGAACGAATCGGTCGACGGCATGACGCGGGGCGCCTCAGCCGCGCCCGCCTCCTCCTCCGGTGGCGTTGGTGAAGAAGGAGAGCAGGTCGACGGAGGAGCCCGCTCTTCCTCCAGCGCCAGGCTGTACGTCCTCGTCGAGGAAGAGCTGTTCCTCGGGCACCCGGAACGCGCCGTGCGCGCAGGCGAGCGCGGCGCCGGCCGCGAGGGCGGAGAAGACGATGGACCCGACGGAGGTCACGAAGACGACGAACGCAGACGCCGCCAAGAGCCCGCCCAGCGTCTCCCTCTCGGAGAAGGTCTTCCCAAAGGCCGCGAGCGGGGGCGCGTCGGCGGGGCGGAGGAGGTAGAGCGCGCACCAGGCGGCGAGGAGCGCGACCAGGGCGGCGAGCGCGAACGGGTGCGCGAGGAGGGAGGCGGCGAGGGAGAGCGCGACGAGGAGGGCGTAGTTGACTCGGAAGTAGGCGAGGTTCCTGCGGACGCGGGCGGTGGCGTCGGCGAGGGAGTCCGGGCGGCTGAGCGCCGCGCGGTCGAGGAGCTCCGGCCACGGGCGCGCGCCGGAGAGGGAGCGCTTGGCGGAGTCGAGGAGGCGAGAGAGGTAGGCGCGCTGGTCGGCCGCCGAGGAGGTGTCCGGGGCGGGGAGGATGATGGTGGCGGTCGCGGTGGTGGCCGCCGGGAGAACGGAGACGGGGAGGAGGGGAGGAGAAGCCGCGGCCATGGCGTCGGTGGATGCCACCGTAGTGAATAATTGTTTTCTTTATCTGGGGAGAGAAGAATGTTTAGGAGCAACGAACGACGGCGCGTGTTTCCCTCTCTGTTAACAACCAAAGGTCAACGGTCAGCCTCGTCTCTCTCTCTTTCCTCGTTGACATTTCTGTCTCCTAATTTGACGAAAAAGGGTTTTCCGTCTCCTAATTTGACCTGAACTCGTGTATTCAAGTTGAATTTGTAAACGCTGATAAGTAGTTTGGCTAGACCAGGCGTCAGTTTCAGATTGCTCGTTAAATACAAGACCGGTCAACTTAACACCACTTCGGTAGGTAAAGACTAGCACAAATGTCCGTGTGTTGCAACGGGAGAGAAAATTGACGCGCATCGCTTGCAAATAAAATCAACATGTGTCCATAAAAAATTTCACTAGGAAGGTATGGCGGCATACATACATTGACACCAACAGCAGCAAAGAGGCGCATGCCAAAGTTTGGAAGGAAAACATCATCAATTATGTACTAGTCATGAAAGAAGGTTTAATATTAATGCTAAGGAACACTTATTATGTCATAATCTTGAAAACTACTATCTTGCTTAGGGTTTTTCTCGTCTACCTCACGAATCTCAGCAATCAAGGTAGGCACATAGTGATTGAAAGAAATATCTTGCTTTTCTTAAAATATCTGATTATAAAAAATTGTTGCATGAATGAATCGTGCAACAACTTTTGTTTTTCTACCGAGAAGGTCTTTGTATCTCATGCAAGAGCCACGGCCACCATTCCAATTAAATATGTTTCTTTTTTTTTATCTCATGCAGTCTTTAATCTCCTTTCATTATCTCATGCTCCAGCCACAGCCGACAATCGCATTCAAATCTCTCCCTCTCTAAATATTTCTCTCTCATTTTGATCTAGGTGTCTTTCGACCTATCTCATGGAGCACAACAATCTCCTTTCTTTATGTCATGCAGTTCATAACCGAATCTAATTTAATTAATAAGAACTTTATTTCCTGCACAAAGTTTGCATGTCTTGTGAATTACCGTTTGTTTCTTGTTTCTCCATGTCGTTCGTTGTCTAGACAGGTAACTTGTGCAAGTATATAAGTTGGTCATGTTTTATCTAAAAAGGCAAGGTGGAATTATTTATTTTGTAAATAACCTCTTTCTCCCATAATCATGAGCTAGCATATAGTTGGCGGAGTTGTTTGGTTACTAAAGGCTTATCATGAGATTGACCCACAATGCAAGGGATATTTTTTATTTTTATTCCAGAAAGAAAGCCTGCGGCCCACAAGGAAAAATCCCGGCCCAGCACACGGAACAATGTTTGAAGCTGTAGGTCGACGGACGAAATTAATAGGTACGAAGGGCAGGTGGGCGAACATAGAAAAATGGCATGTGCGTTGCAACGGGATAAAAATTCATCGAGCACCGGCACTCTTAATTCTATCACTATGGCGTTTTCTAAAAAAAGTATTGTCAAATATCCTTAACATGAAGAAGAATCGCTCTTTGAAGCCGACCATCTTTTTATAATTGTTTATTTTATTTTTACGGGCAAATGTAGCATTGCTAGACTTCGACTGCGATTGTATGTCATCCTCCGATGGTTGAAAAATGCACTCAACTAACAATTAGGAAAAAGGACACCCGTAAACATCCTCGTTATACCAGTGTTTGAAGACAGAATAGTCGAACCCTACTAGCAAACAATGAAGGAACATTAGTTGTGTCATCAACCTAGGCAATGCAGACCTGCAATCTTTCAACACCAGTCTAAAAGGTTGGATAAACCAAACCATGTTGCAGAATAAATGAGAAGAAGATGTCCAAACCGCCGTACCAAGACTCCGAGAGCGACCCAGCTGCTTCTCTTAATTGCCACACCAAGTCACCAACTGTCAAGAACGAAGAGAACCAACAAAATCCAACAACACCTAATCACCTACTGTCATATGCCCTTTTCTGATGCCAGACTGAATGCCATTGAGGTAGGGAGATCACAAAGAGACTTTTGTTACAACACACCACCACCGTCAATTCGTCACCACTTCCAAACGAAACCTAAGGGTGTTTCTAACCGAACCCCAATAAATAGTGAAGTATCCGATGGAGTAAACCCTTAGTGCAGTGAATTTATGACCCAGATCAAAGCCCGCGCTAAACCGTTGGCAACGTCGGACCGCCGCATTTAGCTGCTCAACACGCAGAACAAGTTGGCCAGTGTTATGGTATATTTCTTTCTTAGTGGTTTGGATGATTGATGGCAATGTGTTTTGCGGACTAACCGTGTGCATTGAGAATTTTAGAGATTATATTAGATGGCACCAGACGGTTTATTTCACCTCGGTGATTAAGAGTGAAGATGGTTATTTTCCGACGAATTTTTTTTGGTGGATTTGAGTCGTAGGAAAATTGTACTATTAAGAGCGGGTCTGCAGTGGAAATGTTAGGGTGGAATCAACACTTCCCCATGCACCCACAATACTTTCCCGCTTCGGTGGAGTTCCATCAGTTTTTCTGGTAGTGGTTTTGAAGCACCCAAGCGGTAATACCGCAGTGGGGAGCGGTACTGCCACATTTCAGTGCTACGTGCTCTACCGTTTGTTTAAGGGTTAGTGTGATGAAAAACGCTCCAGCGGTAGTAGGGCGGTAGTGGCGAGCAGTAGTACCGTTCGAGCGCCAGGCTCACACCTCTACCTCACTACCGCAATTCTCGTTTTAGCCCTGGGAATATAAGAGATAGTACCCGCTTGTGTGGTATTGTCGCATTCTACCTCCGCTCGTACTACTGCCTAATTTAGCTTATGTAACCATTTCCCTTTCGGTAGTAGGACGCGGCAGTACCGCTGGTCGCGGCGCTACCATCCCTCACCCTCTCCACTACCGATGTTCCTGTGTACTACAAGTCTACAACCTCCGCGGCGGTACCGTGGGGACGAGCGGTAGTACCACTCCGTTGGCACTACTGGGTTGAGGCTTCGGCTATTGCACCGCTACATCTAGAACTACTGCTCTAAGCGGTAGTACCGATTGTGTGTGGGCTGAGGGCAGAAAACAGTTTGATTTGTTCCCCCACTGTATGAGGAGGTCTTCTTCCCCAAGAAGACCTACCTCTTTCCCCCCAACCTCCATTATTGCCTCGAAACTCATTTTCGCCCGATCGCTCTCCCTAGCCATCAAATCTTGTTGATTTTCTAGGGTTTGCTTGAGAGGGTCCCGATCTACACTTGCACCAAGAGAAATTTGATCCCCCCACTAATACCTTGCGGATCTTGTTACTCTTGTGTAACGCCCGGATAATTAAGCTACAGTAATTTTTTGCTAATGATGCCACGTCATCATTTTTACTGTTGCTAGGTCCTACGTTGTTTCAAACCAATTCAAAATTCAAATTTGAGATTAAAGTCAAACATAAAAAGGTTTTCAAATGTCACTGATAAAATGTTCCTCGTGGCCAAATATTCAGTTGGTAATATTGGTGGTGGCCCAACACTTTCGTAAAGTGTTTAAATCCCTTTTTGTGAATGTATCAGTGGCTTAAATGATCATTAAAATGCCCTTTATAATTTCTGAACATGTTAAACTATTTTATTTGTGTGCGAAACTTTATGTGGCATAGGGTTAAACTAAAACACTAAATTAGTTGTTGGTCTCATATATTTTTTTTAAATAAAATCATGTGGGAATTAAGTAAAGTAAATAAATAGAAAAGTAAAAAGAAAAAGAAAGCATAACAGAAAGAAAATAAAAGGGCCCCCCCCACCCCTGGGCCTCGGCCCACGAGGCCATCAGCCAGGCCGGCCCAACTGGCCCACCCCGGCCCCCCTATACCCTCATCCCCACCAGTGGGGGAAAATATCTCCCCCTCCCCCACCGACACTCCCCCCTCTCGTCTGGATCGGGCGCTCCCGCCCCGACCCCGCTCGCCGCCGGCGCCGAACGCCGCTGCCCGGAGTCCCCCTCTCGCTGGAGCCACGCCGTTCGTCTGCTTCCCTGCCGCCTCCTCATCCTCATCCTCAACGGCCTGCACCAGGCCTCGCCGCCCCTCTTCTCACGTCGCCCGTGAGCCATCTCCCCTCCTCCTCCTCTTCCCCATGCGGTCACCACGCGCACCCCCCTCGTCCCGACGCCATACCACCATCGCCCGCGGTCGCCGCGGCCTCCCCTGGCCTTTGGCCGCATCGGGCAGCGCCGCGCCCGACCTCTGCCCCGCCTGACCGTGCCGCAGCCTCCATCCATCGCGGCCCTGTAGCTGCCGCCGCCCGTTCCTGCTCCGGCCGCCGCGGTCGTGCGCCCCGCGCCCGCTCTCTCCACGCGCCTCGACCGCTCGCGTCGGCCCCGTTGCTGCTCCGCCACCACCGCGCCGCCCGCCAACGCGCGACTCCCTCACATGTCCCCGCGCGCCCTGGCCGCTCTCGCGGCCGCGTCTGGCTCCGGCCGACGGCGCCAATCACCACCGCCATGCCTCGCTGGCCGCCCCAGCGCTCCCCCCGCGCACCGCCCTCCGCCGGCGCCTGGCCGCCCCGCCAGGCTCGCCGTCGCCCCTCGCGCCTTCCCGAAGCGGCCACCGCGCGCCACCGCCGCCCTAGTGCGCGCGCCGCCGCCCCGGCATCGCCTCCGCCTGCCGCGGCCGGCCGGCGAGCCGCGCCGCCGGCCACGCGCCCGATGCCGACGCCCATCTGCGCCGCTCGGCCCTTTCCTGGGTCGGGCGCCCGCAGCGCCCAGTGCCCTCTTACCCGTGCCCGCTAAGGCCTAGGGCCAATGACACGTGGGGCCCGGCCCAAAAACGGTTAGATAGATATTAAAAAAAGAATAAAAAAATACATAAATAATAAAATATTAATTAATTAATTATAGAATTAATTAACTTAATTAATCTTAATTAGCTTAACCTAAATTGCTAATCAACCTAATTAATCTGTTAGTTAATTAGTTAGTACTAACAGTTTATGACAGCGGGGACCCACGCGTCAGTTTGACCCAGTCAACGTATGTTGACCGCTGACGTCATGCTGACGTCATGATGATGTCAGCATGCACTATTCTGGATAATGTTAGTTTTAAATAAATAAATAAATCTAGAATATTGTTAAAACTTTGAAAAATCATATAAATTTAACCGTAACTCGGATGAAAATACTTTATATATGAAAATTGCGCAGAATTTCGAGACGCATCCGAATACGTAGACCGTTCGTCCACCACACATCCCTAGCATACCGAACCCGCAACTTTCCCCCTCCGTTTCATCCGCCCGAAAACACGGAACACCGGGAATACTTTTCCGGATGTTTCCCCCCTTCGTCAGTATCACCCGATACTGCGTTAGGGCACACTTAGCACCATTACATGTCATGTCATGCATCGTCATGCATCTGTTTGCATTGTATTCACTGTTTCTTCCCCCTCTTCTCTCTGGTAGACTACGAGACCGATGCTGTTGCTGCCCCGATCGACTACGGTGTTGACGACCCCACTTTGGCTGCCGAGCTTCCAGGCAAGCCCCCCCTTTGATCACCAGATATCGCCTACTCTTCTCTCTACCGTTGGGGAACGTAGCATAATTCAAAAAATTTCTACGTCTTCATCAAGATCCAACTATGGATGCATCTAGCAACGAGCAAGTAAGAGTGCATCTACATACCGTTATGAAGATTGCGTGCGGAAGCTTTCAACGAAGCAAGGATGAAGTAGTCGTACTCTTCACGTTCTTCGTCACCGATGATCTAGCGTCGAACGGACGGCACCTCCGCGTTCAACACACGTACGGTGCAGCAACGTCACCTCCTTCTTGATCCAGCAAGGGGGGAGGAGAAGTCGTCAGAGATCCGGCAGCACGACGGCGTGATGACGGATGCAGTGGAGATCGCAGCAGGGCTTCGCCGGGCGCCCTGCGTTGGGAGTATGGGGTGTGACGGGAGGGGGAGAGGCGCCAGGGCTAGGGTGCGGCTGCCCTCTCCCTCCCCACATATATATAGGGGCCAGGGGGGTGCGCCTGGACCCCCTGCAGATCCAATCTGCAAGGGGGCGGCGGCCAGGGGGGGTTCCTTGCCCCCCAAGGCAAGTGGAGCCCCCCCTCCCCCTTAGGGTTTTAACCCTAGGCGCAGGGGAGGTGGGCCCCCTTAGTGGTGCGCCAGCCCTGAGGGCTGGACACTTCCCCTTGCGGCCTAGGGGCCCCACCGGGATGGGTGGCCCCACCCGGTGGACCCCCGGGGCCCCTCCGGTGGTCCCGGGACGCTCCCGGTGACCCCCGGAGATCACCCGTTGGCCGAAACTGGACTTCCTATATATCAATCTTTACCTCCGGACCATTCCGGAACTCCTCGTGACGTCCGGGATCTCATCCGGGACTCCGAACAACTTTCGGGTTTCCACATGCATTTATCTCTACGACCCTAGCGTTACCGAACCTTAAGTGTGTAGACCCTACGGGTTCGGGAGACACGTAGACATGACCGAGACCACTCTCCGGTCAATAACCAACAGCGGGATCTGGATACCCATGTTGGTTCCCACGTGTTCCTCGATGATCTTCATCGGATGAACCACCGTGTCAAGGATTCACTCAATCCCGTATGTTATTCCCTTTGTCCATCGGTACGGTACTTGCCCGAGATTCGATCGTCGGTATTCCCGATACCTTGTTCAATCTCGTTATGGCAAGTCTCTTTCCTCGATCCGTAATCCATCATCCCGTGACTAACTACTTAGTCACATTGAGCTCATTATGATGATGTCTTACCGAGTGGGCCCAGAGGTACCTCTCCGTCATACGGAGTGACAACATCCCAGTCTCGGTTCGTACCAACTCAACAGACACTTTCGGAGATACCCGATGCGTACCTTTATAGCCACCCAGTTACGTTGTGACGGTTGGCACACCCAAAGTACTCCTACGGTATCCGGGAGTTGTACAACCTCATGGTCTAAGGAATAAATACTTGACACCGAAAAAGCTTATGCATTACGAACTATACGATCTCGTGTTATGCTCAAGTTTGGGTCTTGTCCATCACATCATTCTCCTAATAATGTGATCCCGTTATCACTGACATCTCATGTCCATGGTCAGGAAACCGTGACCATCTGTTGATCAACGAGCTGGTAACTAGAGGCCTACCAGGGACTCATTTTGGTCTATGTATTCACACATGTATCGCTGTTTCCGTACAATACAATTCAAGCATGAATAATAGACGATTATCATGAACAAGGAGATATAATAATAATACTTTTATTATTGCCTCTAGGGCATATCTCCAACAGTCTCCCACTTGCACTAGAGTCAATAATCTAGTTACATTGTGATGAATCGAACACCCATAGAGTTCTGGTGTTGATCATGTTTTGCTCGTGAAAGAGGTTTAGTCAACGGGTCTGCGACATTCAGATCCGTATGCACTTTACAAATATCTATATCTCCATCCTGAACATAATTTCGGATGGAGTTGAAACGGCGCTTGATGTGCTTGGTCTTCTTGTGAAACCTGGGCTCCTTGGTAATAGCAATAGCACCAGTGTTGTCACAGAAGAGAGTCATCGGGCTTGACGCGCTTGGAATGACTCCTAAGTCGGTGATGAACTCCTTCATCCAGACTCCTTCCTGCGCTGCTTCAGAAGCAGCTATGTACTCCGCTTCACATGTAGATGCTGCCACCACACTTTGCTTGCAACTGCACCAGCTGACTGCCCCTCCATTCAAAATATACACGTATCCGGTTTGTGACTTAGAGTCATCCAGATCTGTGTCGAAGCTAGCATCGATGTAACCCTTTACGACGAGCTCTTCGTCACCTCCATAAACGAGAAACATATCCTTAGTCCTTTTCAGGTACTTCAGGATGTTCTTGACCGCTGTCCAGTGTTCCGTACCGGGATCACTTTGGTACCTCCCTACCAAACTTATGGCAAGGTTCACATCAGGTCTGGTACACAGCATGGCATACATGATAGAACCTATGGCCGAGGCATAGGGAATGACACTCATCTTTTCTCTATCTTCTGCCGTGGTCGGCGACTGAGTCTTACTCAATCTCATACCTTGCAAAACAGGCAAGAATCCTTTCTTTGACTGATCCATATTGAACTTCTTCAATATTTTGTCAAGGTATGTACTTTGTGAAAGACCTATAAGCGTCTCGATCTATCTCTATAGATTTTGATGCCTAATATGTAAGCAGCTTCTCCAAGGTCCTTCATTGAAAAACTTTTATTCAAGTAGGCCTTTACATTTTCCAAGAATTCTATATCATTTCCCATCAGCAATATGTCATCCACATATAATATGAGAAATGCCACAGAGCTCCCACTCACTTTCTTGTAAATACAGGCTTCTCCATAAGTCTGTATAAATCCAAACGCTTTGATCACCTCATCAAAGCGAATATTCCAACTCCGAGATGCTTGCACCAGCCCGTAAATCGAGCGCTGGAGCTTGCATACCTTGTTAGCGTTCTCTGGATCGACAAAACCTTCCGGTTGCATCATATACAATTCTTCCTTGAGGAAGCCGTTAAGGAATGTTGTTTTGACATCCATTTGCCATATCTCATAATCATAGAATGCGGCAATAGCTAACATGATTCTGACTGACTTCAGCATCGCTACGGGAGAGAAAGTCTCGTCGTAGTCAATCCCTTGAACTTGTCGATAACCCTGAGCGACAAGCCGAGCCTTATAGATGGTCACATTACCATCCGCGTCTGTCTTCTTCTTAAATATCCATTTGTTTTCTATGGCGTGCCTATCATTAGGCAAGTCCACCAAAGTCCATACTTTGTTTTCATACATGGATTCTATCTCGGATTTCATGGCTCCAAGCCATTTATTGGAATCTGGGCCCGCCATCGCTTCTTCATAGTTCGAAGGTTCACCGTTGTCTAACAACATGATTTCTAGGACAGGGTTGCCATACCACTCTGGTGCGGAACGTGCCCTTGTGGACCTTCGAAGTTCAGTAGTAACTTGATCTGTTTCTTCATGATCATTATCATCAACTTCCTCCCTTGTCGGTGCAGGCACCTCAGGAACAGTTTCCTGTGCTGCGCTACTTTCCGGTCCAGGAGGGGTGACTGTCACCTCATCAAGTTCTACTTTCCTCCCACTCACTTCTTTCGAGAGAAACTCTTTCTCCAGAAAGCATCCATTCTTGGCAACAAAGACTTTGCCTTCGGATCTATGGTAGAAGGTGTACCCAATTGTTTCCTTTGGGTATCCTATGAAGACGCATTTTTCCGATTTGGGTTCGAGCTTTTCAGGTTGAAGTTTCTTGACATAAGCATCGCAACCCCAAACTTTCAAAAATGACAGCTTCGGTTTCTTGCCAAACCAAAGTTCATACGGAGTCGTCTCAACGGATTTCAACGGAGCCCTATTTAAAGTGAATGCGGCAGTCTCTAAAGCATAACCCCAAAAAGATAGCGGTAAATCGGTGAGGGACATCATAGATCGCACCATGTCCAACAGAGTACGATTTCGACGTTCGGACACACCGTTACGTTGAGGTGTTCCGGGCGGTGTCAATTGTGAAACAATTCCACAGCTCCTAAGGTGTGTGCCAAATTCATGACTTAAATATTCACCCCCACAATCCGATCGCAAGAACTTTATTTTTCTGTCACGTTGATTCTCAACCTCATTCTGAAATTACTTGAACTTTTCAAAGGTCTCAGACTTGTGTTTCATCAAATAGATATACCCATATCTACTCAAGTCATCCGTGAGGGTGAGAACATAACGATAGCCTCCGCGAGCCTCAACACTCATTGGACCGCACACATCGGTATGTATGATTTCCAGTAAGTTGGTTGCTCGCTCCATTGTTCCGGAGAACGGAGTCTTGGTCATCTTGCCCAAGAGGCATGGTTCGCACGTGTCAAATGATTCATAATCAAGAGACTCTAGAAGTCCATCTGAATGGAGCTTCTTCATACGTTTGACACCAATATGACCAAGTCGGCAATGCCACAAGTATGTGGGACTATCATTATCAACTTTACATCTTTTGGCATCTACACGATGAATATGTGTATCACTACGTTCGAGATTCATCAAAAATAAACCATTGACCAGCGGGGCATGACCATAAAACATATCTCTCAAATAAATAGAACAACCATTATTCTCCGATTTGAAAGAGTAGCCATCTCGCATAAGACGAGATCCAGAAACAATGTTCATGCTCAAAGCTGGTACTAAATAACAATTATTCAGGTTTAAAACTAATCCCGAGGGTAGATGTAGAGGCAGCGTGCCGACGGCGATCACATTGACCTTGGAACCATTCCCGACGCGCATCGTCACCTCATCCTTCGCCAGTCTCCGTTTATTCCGCAGCTCCTGTTTTGAGTTACAAATGTGAGCAACTGCACCGGTATCAAATACCCAGGAGCTACTACGAGCGCTGGTAAGGTACACATCAATAACAAGTATATCAAATATACCTTTGACGTTGCCGGCCTTCTTGTCTGCTAAATATTTGGGGCAGTTCTGCTTCCAATGCCCCGTTCCCTTGCAATGAAAACACTCAGTCTCAGGCTTGGGTCCATACTTTGGCTTCTTCCCGTCAACAGGCTTGCCAGGTGCGGCAACTTGCTTGCCGTCCTTCTTGAAGTTCTTCTTACCCTTGCCTTTCTTGAACTTAGTGGTTTTATTGACCATCAACACTTGATGTTCTTTCTTGATGTCAACCTCCGCTGATTTCAGCATCGAATACACCTCGGGAATGGACTTCTCCATCCCCTGCATATTGAAGTTCAGCACGAAGCTCTTGAAGCTTGGTGGGAGCGACTGGAGGATTCTGTCAACAATTGCTTCTTCTGGGAGATTCATTCCCAGCTGAGACAAGCGATTGTGCAATCCTGAAATCTTGAGGATGTGCTCACTGACAGAACTGTTCTCCTCCATCTTACAGCTATAGAATGCGTCGGAGACATCATATCTCTCGACTCGGGCATGAGCTTGGAAAACCATTTTTAGCTCTTCGAACATCTCATATGCTCCGTGGTGCTCAAAACGTTTTTGAAGCCCCGATTCTAAACTGTAAAGCATGCCGCACTGAACCAGGGAGTAATCATCACAACGTGACTGCCAAGCGTCCATAGCGTCTTGGTTTGCCGGGAGAACGGGTGCATCACCTAGCGGTGCTTCTAGGACATAGGTTCTCTTGGCAGCTATGAGGATAATCCTCAGGTTACGGACCCAATCCGCATAGTTGCTACCATCGTCTTTCAGCTTGGTTTTCTCTAGGAACGCGTTGAAGTTGAGGGAAACTGGAGCGTGGGCCATTTAATCTACAAGAGATATTGTAAAGAATTTAGACTAAGTTCATGATAATTAAGTTCATCTTAATCAAATTTTAATGAACTCCCACTCAGAATGACATCTCTCTAGTCATCTTAAGTGATACACGATCCGAATTGAGTAGTCCGTGTCCGATCATCACATGAGACGGACTAGTCAAAAACGGTGAACATCTTCATGTTGATCGTATCTTCTATACGACTCGTGTTCGACCTTTCGGTCTTCCGTGTTCCGAGGCCATGTCTGTACATGCTAGGCTCGTCAAGTGAACCCTAAGTGTATCGCGTGTGTAAATCTGTCTTACACCCGTTGTATGCGAACGTTAGAACCTATCACACCCGATCATCACGTGGTGCTTCGGAGCAACGAGCTTTAGCAACGGTGCACAGTTAGGGGAAACACAATACTTGAAATTTTAGTGAGAGATCATCTTATTTACTACCGTCGTTCTAAGTAAACAAGATGCAAAAACATGATAAACATCACATGCAATCAATTAAAGTGACATGATATGGCCAATATCATCTTGCTCCTTGGATCTCCATCTTCGGGGCACCATGATCATCTTGTCACCGGCTCGACACCATGATCTTCATCATCATGATCTCCATCATCGTGTCTTGAAGAAGTCGTGACGCCAACTATTACTTCTACTACTATAGCTAACGTTTAGCAATGAAGTAAAGTAATTACATGGCGTTATTCAGTGACACCCAGGTCATACAATAATTAAGACAACTCCTATGGCTCCTGCCGGTTGTCAAGTTCATCGACATGCAAGTCGTGATTCCCTATTACAAAAACATGATCAATCTCATACATCACATATATCATTCATCACATCTTCGTTCTTGGCCATACCACGTCACAAAACACATGCTGCAAAAACAAGTTAGACGTGCTCTAATTATTGTTGCAAGTTTTACGTGGCTTCTATAGGATTTCTAGCAAGAACGTTTCTTACCTACGCCAAAACCACAACGTGATTTGTCAACTTCTATTTACCCTTCATAAGGACCCTTTTCATCGAATCCGATCCGACTAAAGTAGGAGAGATAGACACCCGCCAGCCACCTTATGCATCTAGTGCATGTCTGTCGGTGGAACCAGTCTCACATAAGCGTACGTGTAAAGTCGGTCCGGGCCGCTTCATCCCACAATACTGCCGAATCAAGATTGACAAGTAACGGTAAGAAAGTTGAACAAGATCATACGCCCACAACTGCTTTGTGTTCTACTCGTGCAAGATGCTACGCATAAAACCTAGGCTCAGATGCCACTGTTGGGGAACGTAGAATAATTCAAAAAAATTCTACGTCTTCATCAAGATCCAACTATGGATGCATCTAGCAAAGAGCAAGTAAGAGTGCATCTACATACCGTTATGAAGATTGCGTGCGGAAGCTTTCAACGAAGCAAGGATGAAGTAGTCGTACTCTTCACGTTCTTCGTCACCGATGATCTAGCGCCGAACGGACGGCACCTCCGCGTTCAACACACGTACGGTGCAGCAACGTCACCTCCTTCTTGATCCAGCAAGGGGGGAGGAGAAGTCGTCAGAGATCCGGTAGCACGACGGCGTGATGACGGATGCAGTGGAGATCGCAGCAGGGCTTCGCCGGGCGCCCTGCGTTGAGAGTATGGGTGTGACGGGAGGGGGAGAGGCGCCAGGGCTTGGGTGCGGCTGCCCTCTCCCTCCCCACATATATATAGGGGCCAGGGGGGTGCGCCTGGACCCCCTGCAGATCCAATCTGCAAGGGGGCGGCGGCCAGGGGGGTTCCTTGCCCCCCAAGGCAAGTGGAGCCCCCCTCCCCCTTAGGGTTTTAACCCTAGGCGCAGGGGAGGTGGGCCCCCTTAGTGGTGCGCCAGCCCTGAGGGCTGGACACTTCCCGTTGCGGCCTAGGGGCCCAACCGGGATGGGTGGCCCCACCCGGTGGACCCCCGGGGCCCCTCCGGTGGTCCCGGGACGCTCCCGGTGACCCCCGGAGATCACCCGTTGGCCGAAACTGGACTTCCTATATATCAATCTTTACCTCCGGACCATTCCGGAACTCCTCGTGACGTCCGGGATCTCATCCGGGACTCCGAACAACTTTCGGGTTTCCACGTGCATTTATCTCTACGACCCTAGCGTTACCGAACCTTAAGTGTGTAGACCCTACGGGTTCGGGAGACACGTAGACATGACCGAGACCACTCTCCGGTCAATAACCAACAGCGGGATTTGGATACCCATGTTGGTTCCCACGTTTTCCTCGATGATCTTCATCAGATGAACCACCGTGTCAAGGATTCACTCAATCCCGTATGTTATTCCCTTTGTCCATCGGTACGGTACTTGCCCGAGATTCGATCGTCGGTATTCCCGATACCTTGTTCAATCTCGTTATGGCAAGTCTCTTTACTCGGAGAGCACCGAAAAAGCTTATGCATTACGAACTATACGATCTCGTGTTATGCTCAAGTTTGGGTCTTGTCCATCACATCATTCTCCTAATGATGTGATCCCGTTATCACTGACATCTCATGTCCATGGTCAGGAAACCGTGACCATCTGTTGATCAACGAGCTGGTAACTAGAGGCCTACCAGGGACTCATTTTGGTCTATGTATTCACACATGTATCGTTGTTTTATTATTGCCTCTAGGGCATATCTCCAACATCTACTACTTGCATTAGAGTAGTGTAGCATGTTACTGCTTTCGATAATCCTATTCTGCTGCATAGCCTGTCATTGTTTCTACCATTATTGATACTATACCTACAATCCTAAATGCTTAGTATAGGATGCTAGTATACCATCAGTGGCCCTACACCCTTGTCCGTCTGCCCTGCTATTCTACCGGGCCGTGATCACTTGGGGGTGATCACGGGTATATATTACATACACTTATACATGATACTTGATGTGACTAAAGTCGGGTCGGCTCGTTGAGTACCCGCGGTTGATTCACGGATTGGGGGCTGAAAGGACATACTTTCCCGACGGCCCTCTGTGTGGATCTTTGTGGCGGAGCGACAGGGCAGGTTGAGACACCTAGGAGACAGGTGGCCTGGCCCTGGTCGTTGTCCGCGGTTATTTCATAATAACACGCTTAACGAGTTTGGATATTTGATCTGAGTCTGGCCATTTGGTCTATACGCACTAACCAGCTGCGTGGGAACAGTTATGGGCACTCGACGTCGTGGTATCAGCCGAAGCCTTTTTGACGTCAGCGACTTAGCGGCGCGCGCCGGATTGGACTGGAAAGCCTACTCTGGTATTAGGAGAGGCTAGGTCTGCTTACCGGCCGCCCTCGCAACGTGCAGGTGTTCATTGGGCGATGGGCCCAGACCCCCGTGCGCTTAGGGTTTAGACCGGCGTGCTGACCTCTCTGCTGTGCTTAGGTAGGGCTGCGACGTGTTGATCTTCCGAGGCCGGGCATGACCCTGGAAAGTGTGTCCGGCTAAATGGGATCAAGCGTGCTGGGTTATGTGGTGCACCCCTGCAGGGAAGTTAATCTATTCGAATAGCCGTGTCCCTCGGTAAAAGGACGACCCGGAGTTGTATTCCGACCTCATGATAACTAGAACCGGACACTTGATAAAACACACCCAGATGAGTTCCAGATATAACTCGGTGGTTGCTCTCTCACAGGGTGATGTGCGGGAGGATCGCCGAGTAGGATTATGCTATTCGATGTTACTTGGTGAACTTACCATCTATTCTCTCCTACTGCTGCAAGATGGAGGCTGCCAAAAGCGTAGTCTTCGTTTGGATTAGCTATCCCCCTCTTATTCCCGCTTGCTGCAGTTCAGTCCACCGATACTACCCATATCTTTGTTACCATTGCATATGTAGTATAGATCCTTGCTTGCGAGTACTTTGGATGAGTAATCACGGTTGCTTTGCTCCCCCTTTTCCCCCTTCTGTTCCTTCTTCTCGGATGATGCAACCAGATGGTGGAGCCCAGGAGCCAGACGCCACCTACGACGACTCCTACGACACCGGAGGCGCCTACTACTACGTGCAGTCTGCCGACGACGACCAGGAGTAGTTAGGAGGATCCCAGGCAGGAGGCCTGCTCCTCTTTTGATCTGTATCCCAGTTTGTGCTAGCCATCTTATGGCACCTTGTTTAACTTTATGTCTGTACTCAAATATTTGTTGCTTCCGCTGACTTGTCTATGATCGAGCACTTGTATTCGAGCCCTCGAGGCCCCTGGCTTGTAATATGAAGCTTGTATGACTTATTTTACTTTTAGAGTTGTGTTGTGATATCTATCAGTGAGTCCCTGACCTTGGCCGTACACATTTGCGTGCATGATTAGTGTACGGACAAATCAGGGGCGTCACAAGTTGGTATCAGAGCCGACTGCCTGTAGGAATCCCCCTTTCCAACTCCTTGGCCGAAGTTGAGTCTAGTCTTTGAAAAACAAATTTACTAACTTGTTGTGTGGCTTATGGGCCCACAACACCATTGGGTGGTATTAGGATCTTTTACTCCTCGTCTATACTCTGGGACTCTTACCTCTCTTCTATTCGGGATAAAGGAATTTTGCTAAATCTAACATTAGGATCTCGTTATCACTTTTACCCGGAGAGCACCTTATGATCGATGATCGTCCGCTGCACCAGAAGACCCTGAAGATACTCTCCGCTGTTAACCCGAGAACTTGTGTTCATCGCCTTTGTAATTCACTGCCACCGATATATCCCTATGGATATCTGCATGCACTTGTCATTCTCATGATCATTCCTCGTCGCTCTTGTTGTTACAAGAGGCCTCGAAATATTCTCCGTTGTCTCGAGAATCCTTTGAGTTTATTGTCTCGCAGTTTTGTTTCGCGTGAAAACCCTTACGGTTATTTCGTCACATTTATCGAGGATCCGTGCTTCTCAATTGTTCATGTGTCTCACAAAATTCTTCTAAATACTTTTCGATCTTTCGAAAATCCTCTGCAGTCAGTTACTCTTGAAATTCTGGCATGCTTGCATTATGGTTAATTCCATGTGACTAGTAGTCTTCGTTAGCATCCCTTGTCTTAGCCATTTTGAGCCTATTGATTCAATGTGTGCGTATGCACGCAGTCATCAGGTTATCCTTTTTAAAATTATCTTTTTAGCTCAAACGTCAATCCGGACATGAGTTGGTTCTCGGTAATTCAAACCTTTATTGATTGACCAATTAAGTGTTTTCTGCCTATCCATCCTTGATCAGAGCGTCTGTTTTTGATCCTTCCTTTTGGAAACCATAATTTCTTTCTATTTCAAGCATCAGACTCATAAGGTGATTCTTGAATCTGATGCCTCTGCATTCTTTCTCCCTCTGAGTGAGTACCGATACTCACATAAGCTTCGTTTTGGATCACACGATCCGTTGTTGGATTGTTATCCGGCAGTGTCCTTCATATTCAATCACCTTGTGAATTCTTCCCCTGATACGTAATTCCTTCGGTAAGTTGTATCCTCTGCTTGGCCAATCATGCCCTGCTTTCGAGCTTGGGTATTTACTTTTGAAACTTGTGGTAAATGTTACTAAGATGCCCGATGGGTTGAACCCATGCCTTCCCCTAATTCGTGAGAACCCAAAAGTTTTCACAAGTCATACTCTTCCGGTGTTCCACTAGTTAAAATTCCAACACTACAGTTGTATTAAAGCGAGAGGTGAATGAAATGATTTGCATTAAAGAATTGGGAGTCGACCTTGAGCTTTTGTTCATGCCCATGGAAACGATGTAGACTGTCTCTGGAGCTTCTTGCAAAATGATTTTACATCTAAATAATTCTTTCGGTATCAATAAATTTGATCCCTTGCAGTTATGATTCCGACCATGCTGTCCTTATTCAATATATCTGGAATAAATCCATTCCAGGCCTCATCAATTATTGACAAGGTTAAAGCATCTACTGTCATAGGTCAATGACCTAGTTCAACTTCTATCGTGTTCTACCTTCGAGTTTTATCCTCTGATATCTCGAAGATATCATGCCTTTGCACTACACCTTTTGAATTGTTGATGAAGTAATACCTTTGCTTGTCGTAATCACTCTGCGGGGTCTAGGTTGCCGTCAACCGAGGACACCGTTTAGTAAATCAAATCTGCTCTAAAAATTCAACACCCCTAGTAGATGTTACTGGGAAATTTTTAAACTCAATCTGGTTTATTCCTAGACTATCGGGTACATCCCTTGTCTAGCTATCTTTGACTGTGCTACCTCGTCCTTCTTTGGTGCACGAATTCTTCAGAGATTGAGCACAACTTACGTCGAGCCTTCAGCATTTGGTTGCTTGTTCAGTAAGGCAACTTTGATTCCGAGCTTGCATCTTTTATATTGATCCAATAACTTGCCAATTCGTCATTCCCTTGCTTGACGCAGCCGATCTTCGATTGCATCCTCTTGAAACCTCCCGACAAATATGTCGGATCACTTTCAACACTTTGACTTCTTCCGAGACGTCAACTGTGTTCATGATGAGTAATACTCTCCTTGCCCTCGATGATTTTATTATCATCGACAACACCCTTGACTTCCTTTCATCGCGAACTTGTCCACATTATGAATACAACTTGCTCTCCAGCTAGTGTTGTGTTCAGCCTTGAAGTATTACTGTCCTTTATGTCGAGAATGTTGTGGGGATTGCTCCACCTCTTAGAGATTCTCGGTATGATGATACTTCTCACCATCACCACTCTTCCTTGGTCCCCGTGTTGTTTTTAACCGGGATACCAATATGCTAACGATGTTGCTTGAGTTCTGTACTTCTAGCAACCCTATTACTTTGAAGTTAATGATCGACAGTTTGTTCTTAGACTGTTGGTTATTGAATCATCACCCTAACATTGATCTTGCTGCCTAAGGTCTTATTTCGGGCACACCTTTCAACTAATGATTAATTGTGTATGTTTTTCCTCAAGCATACAACATTATATCATTTGAATTAACAAGTGTCTCCTTCTTGTTCACATTATTGGGGAAATCAATCCATCTGGAATTCTCGACGAATTGTCGCTGAGCCCATCAGCCACCTCCTCATCCTCTCCTTGGTTTAATGATGAACTATTGTTTCGGGAACCCACTCCCATAGTTCATTTCCCAAGGATCTTGCAATGTCATTTCGTCAATTTGTGTTGCACCTTTTTCTTCTCGAACATCCCGAGTCTGAGGTATCATGACACCAATCGGATCTGAATCTCGGTCAGATATGATGGCTGGGACAACTTCTAGGAGTTATAATGTTGGTCCTTTGATGACCCGGTAACATGATGTCATGCCTAGCACCCCTGGCTGGAGGACCTATCATTATAATTCCTTTTGCATAGGATAACCATTCTTCCAGGAGGAGATTGCATGACTTATTTTATAAGTTGCTCCTGATGGATCATTTGTGTATCCAAAGTCTGACCCTTGATTGAAACACAATATCATTGCTTCCTCGAAGCATTGCTATGATACCCTGCTCATCAACAAGAACATTGGAGGCGTGATGCTAAATGTTTCTTGGTCAGTTATCCAAACACCGTTGTATGGGTAACATCTTGATTAATCCTTGCCTCTTTATCCGAATGGTTAGGTACTTGCTCTCCTACCCTGTATGCCATGTTCTTCTTGTCCATGGGATGGATATACTCCTAATAATTGTGTGTAATCACAATTTTCCTTTCCATTTGTTTGTTTAACCTTCCTTTGATCTACATATAATCTAAGCAGTAATAATTCTCTGCTTATGTAAACACCTCGTTGTACAACTCTGTCAGTAAGACCTCGTTACTATTGTTCTAACATTCCATTAACTGCCGGTGAACGAGAACCTTGCCTATTGGTCCGCCTTGTTACAATGTGCAAGAAAATGGTTCTTTCCGTTCCCCGTCCTTGGTACCGACATTGTTGCCAACTTAGCTGACAGACTATCCCCTGACATGCCTTGCTTTCTATGCAAGATGTCATCGCCCTCCCTATTATCAACCCACATGGTGGGCCCATAACCCACAGGTCCACTGGATCGAAACCTGACTCTCTTGTACAACCCTGATTCTAATGTATACTTTGCACTTGGCTTCGTGTGTAATTCACGAGCTAAATTCTACCATGTTTCATCCTGATATCAAACACCATACTATTCTCGTTGTTCAAGCCCCCATTCCAGCTTCTGGTTAGGCATCGAATGACTGCCTACCCATTTGAAACTTTGGTACCATCGCTTATTGTTCTCAATGCATTCACTGAAATACTACGCATAGGGTACTTCGTGTATCACTTTCTGAATTCACTGTCAGATGCACATACTTCGTGGAGGTATGTTCCACCAAAGTTTTCCCCCTGGTCACGTTCGTAGGACGATAGAGATCCCGAAGAAAGGATGACGACATGATCACGATGACTTGAAACAGAGAAATGAAGACATCAACGAAAAGGATCAACGTCTTCGAAAGGGCAGTCAAGACCGAGAAGACTCGTTAGGGTTTCGCTACCATCACTCCCCCCCCCCCTTACTCCACCGCTTAAATCTCAGGACGAGATTTCTTGTAGTGGAGGAGATTTGTAACGCCCGGATAATTAAGCTACAGTAATTTTCTGCTAATGATGCCACATCATCATTTTTACTGTTGCTAGGTCCTACGTTGTTTCAAACCAATTCAAAATTCAAATTTGAGATTAAAGTCAAACATAAAAAGGTTTTCAAATGTCATTGATAAAATGTTCCTCGTGGCCAAATATTCAGTTGGTAATATTGGTGGTGGCCCAATACTTTCGTAAAGTGTTTAAATCCCTTTTTGTGAATGTATCAGTGGCTTAAATGATCATTAAAATGCCCTTTATCATTTCTGAACATGTTAAACTATTTTATTTGTGTGCGAAACTTTATGTGGCATAGGGTTAAACTAAAACACTAAATTAGTTGTTGGTCTCGTATTTTTTTTAAATAAAATCATGTGGGAATTAAGTAAAGTAAATAAACAGAAAAGTTAAAAGAAAAAGAAAGCATAACAGAAAGAAAAAAAAGGGCCCCCCCACCCCTGGGCCTCGGCCCATGAGGCCATCAGCCAGGCCGGCCCAACTGGCCCACCCCGGCCCCCCTATACCCCCACCCCCACCAGTGGGGGAAAATATCTCCCCCTCCCCCACCGACACTCCCCCCCTCTCGTCTGGATCGGGCGCTCC
>LR738713.1:377921893-377934866 GCA_902687465.1 Secale cereale
CGGAGAGTCAGGCGGGGGGGGGGGCGTGCGGCGAGCGTCGGCGCGGGGTGGACGGGGTGGCGCGGCCGGCGAGAGGAGCGGGCGCGGGGGGAGGCGTCTGTAGGCGGCGATGCAAGGGCAGGTGCGCGCAGGAGCGCGGCCCCGGGGTTGGCGAAGCCGTAGCTGGGCAGCACCGGTCGCGGCTAGATGCCCACGAGCGCGGCACAGGAGCGCGGCGAGCATGAGCTCCCGCAGACGAGCGCGGCGAGCACGGTGAGCATGGGCGCCTATTGGTGACGGCCTACGACGATGGGAGCGAGGGGGGAAAGCGAAGGATCCGGAGGAGGGGCTCACCGCGATTACAAAGGCGAGGCCGGGGAAGCAGGGGATGACTCGGAGCAGTAGCAATGGTGACGCGAGATGCAACGGCCGGACGAAGAAGATGAAGACCGCGTCAGCTACGCGGCTCCCCGGGCTGATGAGGCACCCAGAATGGATGAAGACGAGGGCGGTGGACCTCGAGGACGTACTCCCGCACGCCGGAGCGGCCGATGGACGCGTCAAGGACGAAGATGCAGCGGTGACCGTGGGTGATTTCGAGATCAATTTTGCGAAGAACAAGAGGGGCCCGATGGGGGAAAGAGTGGGGAATGGATGAGTGTGAGCTAGGGTTTCGGGGGGGCACCCCATATAGGGCCAGGGGGCGACGTGGAGGGCATCCATGGCCAGGGTGCCCTGGATGTGCGCCACGCACATGTTTCTGTAGGTGAGGTTGAAGGAGAGATAGATGGGCTAGGCCTGGGTAACTTGCTAGATGGGCCCAAGTGCACAGTAGATTTAGGTCCTCCTGTTCTCTCCTTTTTTTTAGCTAGACTTCTTCTGTTTTTCTTTTCTTTCCCCACTGTTTTCTATTAACCTTCAATATTATTTGTGTTTTATAAAACATGAGACTTAGCCCATAATTAGTGAGGCAATATTATACCTTGCCACAAAAGTCTGAGAGGTAAAATAAATTAGTTTGTAATCTTCATAAATTCAAAAGTATATCAATAGTTATATTGGCACTGTTTATAACATTTTAGGGCATTTAATATCTTATAAAAATTGTAGGATCACCACCAATATTTGCAGATGATTATTGGCCACAATTTGAACATTTTAGTTTTGACATTTGGAAACTTTAATTGTTTGACTTAATTTTAAAATTGAATTTGAACTGGTTTGGATCAACGCGAGATTAACGACAGTAATCAGGGTGATGTGGCATCATTAGTATAGGTTTACTGTAGCTTGATTATCCGGGCGTCACAGCGGGGACCCACGCGTCAGTTTGACCCAGTCAACGTCCTGTTGACTGCTGACGTCATGCCGACGTCATGATGATGTCAGCATGCACTATTCTGGATAATGTTAGTTTTAAATAAATAAATAATTCTAGAATATTGTTAATACTTTAAAAAATCATATAAATTTAACCGTAACTCGGATGAAAACACTTTATATATGAAAATTGCTCAGAATTTCGAGACGCATCCGAATACGCAGACCGTTCGGCCACCACACATCCCTAGCATACCGAACCCGCAACTTTCCCCCTCCGTTTCATCCGCCCGAAAACGCGGAACACCGGGAATACTTTCCCGGATGTTTCCCCCCTTCGTCAGTATCACCCGATACTGCGTTAGGGCACACTTAGCACCGTTACATGTCATGTCATGCATCATCATTTATCTGTTTGCATTGTATTCACTGTTTCTTTCCCCTCTTCTCTCCGGTAGACTACGAGACCAACGCTGCTGCTGCCCCGATCGACTACGGTGTTGACGACCCCACTTTGGCTGCCGAGCTTCCAGACAAGCCCCCCCCTTTGATCACCAGATATCGCCTACTCTTCTCTCTACTACTTGCATTAGAGTAGTGTAGCATGTTACTGCTTTCGATAATCCTATTCTGCTACATAGCCTGTCATTGTTGCTACCATTGTTGATACTATACCTACAATCCTAAATGCTTAGTATAGGATGCTAGTATACCATCAGTGGCCCTACACCCTTGTCCGTCTGCCCTGCTATTCTATCGGGCCGTGATCACTTGGGGTGATCACGGGTATATATTACATACACTTATACATGATACTTGATGTGACTAAAGTCGGGTCGGCTCGTTGAGTACCTGCGGTTGATTCACGGATTGGGGGCTGAAAGGACATACTTTCCCGACGGCCCTCTGTGTGGATCTTTGTGGCGGAGCGACAGGGCAGGTTGAGACACCTAGGAGACAGGTGGTCTGGCCCTGGTCGTTGTCCGCGGTTATTTCATAACAACATGCTTAACGAGTTTGGATATTTGATCTGAGTCTAGCCATTTGGTCTATACGCACTAACCAGCTGCGTGGGAACAGTTATGGGCACTCGACGTCGTGGTATCAGCCGAAGCCTTTTTGACGTCAGCGACTTAGCGGCGCGCGCCGGATTGGACTGGAAAGCCTACTCTGGTATTAGGAGAGGCTAGGTCTGCTTACCGGCCGCCCTCGCAACGTGTAGGTGTGCATTGGGCGATGGGCCCAGACCCCCGTGCGCTTAGGGTTTAGACCGGCGTGCTGACCTCTCTGCTGTGCTTAGGTAGGGCTGCGACGTGTTGATCTTCCGAGGCCGGGCATGACCCTGGAAACTGTGTCCGACTAAATGGGATCAAGCGTGTTGGGTTATGTGGTGCACCCCTGCAGGGAAGTTAATCTATTCGAATAGCCGTGTCCCTCGGTAAAAGGACGACCCGGAGTTGTATTCCGACCTCATGATAAGTAGAACCGGACACTTGATAAAACACACCCAGATGAGTTCCAGATATAACTCGGTGGTTGCTCTCTCACAGGGTGATGTGCGGGAGGATCGCCGAGTAGGATTATGCTATTCGATGTTACTTGGTGAACTTACCATCTATTCTCTCCTACTGCTGCAAGATGGAGGCTGCTAGAAGCGTAGTCTTCGTTTGGATTAGCTATCCCCCTCTTATTCCCGCTTGCTACAGTTTAGTCCACCGATACTACCCATATCTTTGTTACCATTGCATATGTAGTATAGATCCTTGCTTGCGAGTACTTTGGATGAGTACTCACGGTTGCTTTGCTCCCCCTTTTCCCCCTTCTGTTCCTTCTTCTCGGATGATGCAACCAGATGGTGGAGCCCAGGAGCCAGACGCCACCTACGACGACTCCTACGACACCGGAGGCGCCTACTACTACGTGCAGTCTGCCGACGACGACCAGGAGTAGTTAGGAGGATCCCAGGCAGGAGGCCTGCTCCTCTTTCGATCTGTATCCCAGTTTGTGCTAGCCATCTTATGGCACCTTGTTTAACTTTATGTCTGTACTCAGATATTTGTTGCTTCCGCTGACTTGTCTATGATCGAGCACTTGTATTCGAGCCCTCGAGGCCCCTGGCTTGTAATATGAAGCTTGTATGACTTATTTTACTTTTAGAGTTGTGTTGTGATATCTATCAGTGAGTCCCTGACCTTGGCCGTACACATTTGCATGCATGATTAGTGTACGGACAAATCGGGGGCGTCACATCTTGGGTGTTTGGGCACCATAGACGGAATAGGTCACCTCGGAGCCACAATCCATTGTGGTGAAACTTCGTGGTGGTGTTGGAAGCCTTCAATTAAGTTGTGGAGACTGTCCCAACCTTGTTTGTACAGGTTTGGTCGCTGCCTTCAAGGGCACCACTAGTGGAATCATGACACCTTGCATTTTTGTGAGGGCATGAGAAGAATATGGTGGCCCTAGTGGCTTCTTGGAAAGCATTATGCCTCCACACCACTTCAACGGAGACGTACTTCCCCCCAAGAGGAAGGAACTTCGGAAATACATCTTCGTCTTTACCGACTCCACTTGTGGTTATTTCTTACCTTTACTTTGTGCATGTTATTATTGTGTTGTATCGTTTGCTTAGTTGTGTTGTTGTTAGCATTATATATGTTGCTCACCTAGTTGCATATATAGACAACATATTTGTTGCCAAACCTAATTGGTAGTAGTTGCCTATTCACCCTCCCCCTCTAGTCAACCATATCGATCTTTTCAGAAGGGCACATCAAATGGTCCATCAACGTGTCCATGGTGCTCCCGGTGACGGAAGCCGCGACGAAGCTTGTCCATGGCGCGAAGCTCGCCTGAACGGCGACCAATACAGGCATGGGGGCGGTGTCGGAGCCCGGCGCAGAGCGCATGAGCAACGGGGAAAGGCGAGGGATTTTTACTCCGAGCTGGAGCGGAGGAGTAAAACTAGGGAAGGGATAGGAGCCAAAGTATAATTCTTAGAGCAACTCTAGCAGACCCCGCAAAACGCCCGGCCCGCAAAAATTCTGGCGAGTATGCGGGCTCGGCCCAATTTTCCGGCCAGAACAGAGCCCGCATACTCGCCCGACCCGCAATTATTTTTGCTGTAGCCCGCAAATCGCACGCCCTAAGTACTATAACTGCGGTTCCGCGACCCTTTTGCGGGTCCAAACCCTATACCCCCGCCGCCGCGAGCCACCCGATTCCCCTTTCCCCTCTTCCAATTTCTCGCCGCCGGCGACCACCCGCCTCGCCTCCAGCCGCCATGTGGGGGCGAATGTGGAGCTCCGGACGCGGCTCCGGCAGCAAATCCGGTCGTGAGAGGGACCCGGAGGGCGAGCGACGCGTCCGGTCGGACGGTGCGAGGAAGCGCAGCGCCCGGAGGTGGGCCAACCGCGGGAGTCGCCGCTGGCGAGCTTCAACCGTCGCAAGACGGAGGATTACGACCGCCGACACGCGTCCTTCTCCTCCGCGAGGTCTTCCTACGCCGGATCCTCCTCGTCATCCGGCGCAGTCTTTCTCCCCGTGAAGAGGGAGTGGTCGGACGACGAGGAGGAGCCGGAGCCGCCGGCGCCGCTCGCCTTCGTCTCGGTGAAGGAGAAGCCCGAGGAGCGCTCCGCTCGGCCGCCGCGGAGTCGTCGGGCCCGAGGACTACGTCGCCGACTTCGACGCCGTTGTTGCCGCCATCGCCGAGCGGAGCGTGCGCGAGGAGGAGGAGCGCAGGCGCCATGCCGAGGAGCTCGAAGCCCTCGAGTGGCGGGAGACGGTCACCGACAATGCCGCCGCCAACGAGAAGGCTGAGGAGTGGCGCCGCATCCGCGCAGAGCAGGCGGCGAAGTACGTCGACCTGTGCAGCTCCGACGAGGAGGATTGAACGTCCAGCTCCTCCACGACGTCGTCCATTTGCCGCGACCTCGCCGCCGTCAGATCCGACCCCTCTAGTACTAGTTTAACGTAGTATGCAGTATAACTATGCTTGTAGTTTGTTGATCATGTGATGAACTATGTAGTATGTGATGAATTATGTTTGTGCAATTTCTCCCGCGAAAGTGTATTTTCAAATTATGCAGGTTTAGATACAGGTTCAGTTCGGCCGCGCATGTTTTCGACCCGCAAAAACGATCTTCGTAAACCCGCAAACGCGTTTTGCGGATCGAATTTTTGCGGGATCTGTTAGAGTTGCTCTTACTCACTTACGGCAGAATGGGGATTGTACGGCAGATTGGGGATTGGTTAGGTGCGCATTAGAGAAGTAAAACCGTTTTACTCTAATACCGGTAGGGGATTGGTTAGAAATGCCCTAAGAAAAACAAAGAACTATATAAACTAAGAAAATCAAAAGGAACGGACCCACACCCGACGAGGTCGCTCGAGAACGTCGGCGACATGCTCACCACCGCTAGAACGGCAAACTTCACTAGGGAAACACTATCCCTAACACTACTATACACAAGGACGCAACAAGCCCCTCTCACATCTCCAACAGGGGCAGAGGATAGTGGAAAAGAATTTCTTCTATAGGTTGTATGTAGTGATGCAGACTAGGAATAGAGAGTTCCATAAAGATGATCACTCCCTCCGTCCTGGATTACTTAATACAGGAATGGATAGAAATAGCTGTATCTAGAACTAAAATTATGTTTAGATACATTTCTACGACAAGAAATTCGGGGCGGAGGGAGTATTTGATTCCTCGGACATGATCGTCCTCCCCATTTTCATCTCACATAGGGGTATATGTTTTAACAAACACCAAATCAAACAAATTTGCATATCAAAAGCAGCTAAGCCGGCGAAGGTTATCATAGATCACTGTGACGCCAAACCAAGCCTATGTCCTCCAAGGACCAAGGGTATGTTCACAGTTGCAGGGTGCAATGTAACGCAAATCCTGAATTTCAGTCCATGCAGCAAATCACTGGAACTCAACAACCAGCACAAAAACAGAGGACACCAGAAGGGATTCATGATTACGAATCGAACCGAACCGAACAGTTGCAACATTCCCTTGCCGTGGCAAGTCCGAAACCAAACCAACTAGATCACACAAGTACTCCGGCACTCATAACAAACACTAGCCATTAAACTGACACGACGTCTTACTGCAGCAGTTTCTCCTTAAATAGGCAATGGACAGAATATTAGGAACTCTGAAGTTCATACAGAAACTCTGAAGTTCATACAGAACTCCACGCCATACGACGCATCTAAAAGGTGGATCCGTTCCATCCAAAGTCCGAGCGCTGCATGGTAAAGAAAAAGGATTAATTCGAGTTCATATAATTAGCATCTACTAGTATAGAAAGGAGGCCACAGTGGAGCTAACACAACGACTACGAGTTCAAACGACAGATGGACATTTACATGATCTACTCTTGATGCAAAGCATGCAAACATTGAGCATGTTCTTGTGCAGGATGGGCCTAACAAACAGCAGAAATGCAATGAGAACATGATGATGTCTGATGAAGACCCATGGATGAGCAGTCAACGACAAATAATGTCTACTTGCCTTTGAATCGTGGAACTTGAGGTAGAAGCGGGACTTGGGGATGGACAGCTTTGACTCCAGGATGGAAGCAATGCCGGCGCTCAGCTTCTTGTTCACATCAGGGTTCAGCCCTCCGATGGAAACCAGCTCGCCGTAGGCTGCAGGTTCCTGGGTACCTCCAAATGCCATGGGCACTGAACCCTTGAGAACAACCATCACATACTGTCGGAAGCACTCAAGTTAGTATCTGAATGAAAAAGGAGGTGAGGAAGAACTTTGGTATACCACTACTCAGTCAGCTGAAAAACAGAAAACTGTCACAGCCTAAGTTTTCAGTAGTTCGAGTGTCTGACGTTGTATATTCTGCATCATATCGTATCTCCAAATCTAGAGAGCAACTCGGTCCGCTTCATTTTGATCTTAAAATAATATGTCTGATATAACAACAAAAGTAGCTATTGAAGCCATTTCTTACTAATACTAATGTATTGCTATACTTGAAAACAACTAATCTAAGTACAATTAGCTTTCCAAAATAATACCCCAGTATATTTATTTAGAACAGAAAAACAAGGAAATGGCCTGCATTTCTGTAAAAACATAAGCAAATAAAGTTCTGAAAGGTGGTAGGTGTGATATTTGTGGCATAGGGAAGCGCCTAGAGTAAAACATGAGCTGTCCAGAATAACAAAAAGATTAATGGTACTGTGTATATTTTATAATTTTCTGATATATGGGGTTCTGAATTAGCAATTATAGAGGAACACACGGAAAACAGCCATATCTTGTACCTCTACATGGGAAAGAGAAGCAGAGCAAGTCAACATGTATTTCTGGAAAGACTTGCAGATATTGCCTCCCAAAGCAAATTCTCTAAAACAAAATAAACTGTGAAAACATCATGTTCACTCTAGCCTTGCCATAGACAATAACCATAGCCTCCTAGTCAATTCATCTGGTGCAACAATGACCGAGAAAAATGAAAAAACATGAAGGTTTCAAAGTTCTTTTGAGAGAAAGCTACACATAAACTTCATGGCGCTCTTGAAGTTTTTTCAGACATCGTACACTATGTTTACAGAGAAATTTGTAATGATTGAAGATGTCGGCCATGTTTGTTATCTGATTTCTTGTTGTACGCAAGACAGGTTGGTTCTATTTCACCTCTTTACCAAGTACTCCCTCCGTAAATTAATATAAGAGCGTTTAGATCACTAAAATAGTGATCTAAACGCTCTTATATTAGTTTACGAAGGGAGTAACAAACATGTATTTCAAGTTTCAGCATATTCATGTCACAGCAAGCAACAGCACATCAAACACCCTTGCTAACCTTGAAGAACATATCCAAAACGAGAAGACAACGACTTGGCCACCAAACAGCAACAAACTGAACCTTGATTCCCTTCGGGTTTAGTCCAAGCTTTCAATTTCACGTGCATGCTAATTGATACTCCCTCCGTTCCAAAATAGATGATCCAACTTTGTACTAAAGTTAGTACAAAGTTGAGTCATCTATTTTGGAACGGAGGGAGTAGTAGATAACATGAACTACAAAGTTTATTTGGTTCAACAAACAAACAGATGACCATAAGAAGCACAGTCCTAAACTGGACATAACCCCAGATCACAACCTCGAACTTGCTCCACGCATGGAAATGTCATACAAACCTACAGATCAAAACCCCGTATCCGCAATTTCAGCAGCCGCGGGACAAAGATCTTCCCGGGCAAAGCAGACATGAATAGCCGCCCAAAGGAAGGGGAACAAAGCCCCAGCATCGAATCGATGCTCCAAACCCTAACAGATTGAAGGGCCAGACCTAAGAGACGGACGGAATCCTGGGGAAGGCCACGCCTGTATGGATTGACATGGAGATACGGACGCCGCGAGAAGAGGGAAGATAGCCTAGGCAAGGCGGGATGTAAGGAAAGGGGGGAGATGGGGGTAAGGAGCATACGGCCTCCGGCTTGCCGATGATGGTTGCGACGGTGCTGGAGGCGTCGGCGAGGACGGCGGAGGTGTCCACCCCCTCCAGGTTCACGTTCGTCGACACGTTCAGGCAAGGCATCTTCCTCCTCCTCTGCTTCTTCTTCTCGCCTTCTCCCCTCTCTGCGCCTTGGTGGATGGGTAGGGAAGTGTGTAATGGAGAGTTGGAGACCTCGGTCGACCTTGGCGAGGAAGGACAAAACCCTGACCACTCGTTCCTCGACCGGTCGACCCCATGTGTTGTGTCTTGTGTGTGTCAAAAAATAAAAAGATTTTTTTATTAAATATGGTAAAAAATTACAGGGATTTTTAATCATATTTAATCAATTTTATAAATATGTTAATTAATTTCTACATAAACATCTTACATTTGTTTATCATAAAATACTATTGTCCAACGGTGCCTACACATGCAACATACTACTCCCTTCATCCCATAATATAAGTGCGTTAAAAAAATACTGTTATATTATGGGACGGAGGGAGTACTAAATATTGTATGTGACAACAATTTTACTAACCTCTTCCTCCGAACCAAGATTGTGACACAAACACTTCTTCTTTTCATTAAGGGAAACGTTTGTATACGGCGGACCGGCCGAGCGTTCGGCCGGTCACGCGCGAGCCACTCGATCGGGGGGAATCCTGTGGCCCGTTTTCACCTCCCTCTCGAGCCTTATCCACTATCGTTCTTCTTCCTCGTAAGAAAACGATGCCACACCCAATCTTCTCTCTTCGCTCACCCTCCCCTCCTGCGTGTCTCCATGTTAAATCTGCTAGGGCGCTCCTATCTCTTCCTTTTTCATGCAACAGGCTCATGGGTCGGAGGTGTCCCTCATGGGACACGAGTTGCAATGTGTTTTTTTGCCCAGAACACCAAGGCCGACGCGGTGCCGCGAGTGCACGAGCCGGCGGCGACGGACTGGCGCTGCCGAGTCACGCGACCAAGGTGTTGCAACCAGCAAGCCCAGAAGCTACTACCATGTGACGCCTCAGATTTGTCCGTACACTAATCATGCACGCAAATATGTACGGCCAAGATCAGGGACTCACTGGTAGATATCACAACACAACTCTAAAAGTAAAATAAGTCATACAAGCTTCATATTACAAGCCAGGGGCCTCGAGGGCTCGAATACAAGTGCTTGATCATAGACAAGTCAGCGGAAGCAACAAATATCTGAGTACAGACATAAAGTTAAACAAGGTGCCATAAGATGGCTAGCACAAACTGGGATACAGATCGAAAGAGGAGCAGGCCTCCTGCCTGGGATCCTCCTAACTACTCCTGGTCGTCGTCGGCAGACTGCACGTAGTAGTAGGCGCCTCCGGTGTCGTAGGAGTCGTCGTAGGTGGCGTCTGGCTCCTAGGCTCCACCATCTGGTTGCATCATCCGAGAAGAAGGAACAAAAGGGGGAAAAGGGGGAGCAAAGCAACCGTGAGTACTCATCCAAAGTACTCGCAAGCAAGGATCTATACTACATATGCAATGGTAACAAAGATATGGGTAGTATCGATGGACTGAACTGCAGCAAGCCAGAATAAGGGGGGGTAGCTAATCCAAACGAAGACTACGCTTCTCGCAACCTCCATCTTGCAGCAGTAGAAGAGAATAGATGGTAAGTTCACCAAGTATCAACGAATAGCATAATCCTACTCGGCGATCCTCCCGCACATCACCCTGTGAGAGAGCAACCACCGAGTTATATCTGGAACTCATATGGGTGTGTTTTATCAAGTGTCCGGTTCTAGTTATCATGAGGTCGGAATACAACTCCGGGTCGTCCTTTTACCGAAGGACACGGCTATTCGAATAGATTAACTTCCCTGCAGGGGTGCACCACATAACCCAGCACGCTTGATCCCATTTGGCCGGACACACTTTCCAGGGTCATGCCCGGCCTCAGAAGATCAACACGTCGCAGCCCTACCTAAGCACAACAGTGAGGTCAGCACGCTGGTCTAAGTCCTAAGCACACAAGGGTCTGGGCCCATCGCCCAATGCACACCTGTACGTGGCGAGGGCGGCCGGTGAGCAGACCTAGCAACCTCCATTACTAAGGAAGTTACGTTATGCGGTCCAACCCGGCGCGCGCCGCTAAGCCGCTGACGTCAAAAAGGCTTCGGCTGATACCACGACGTCGAGTACCCATAACTATTCCCACGTAGCTGGTTAGTGCGTATAGGCCAACGGCCAGACTCAGATCAAATATCCAAACTCATTAAGCGTGTTATTATGAAATAACCGCGGACAACGACCAGGGCCAGGCCACCTCTCCACTGGGTGTCTCAACCTGCCCTGTCGCTCCGCCACAAAGATCCACACAAAGGGCCGTCGGGAAAGTATGTCCTTTCAGCCCCCAATCCGTGAATCAACCGCGGGTACTCAACGAGCCGACCCGACTTTAGTCACATCAAGTATCATGTATAAGTGTATGTAGTATATACCCGTGATTACCTCCAAGTGACCACGACCCGATAGAATAGCAGGGTAGACGGACAAGGGTGTAGGGCCACTGATGGAATACTAGCATCCAATACTAAGCATTTAGGATTGCAGGTAAAGTATCAACAGTGGTAGCAACAATGACAGGCTATGCAGCAGAATAGGAGTATCGAAAGCAGTAACATGCTACACTACTCTAATGCAAGCAGTAGAGAGAAGAATAGGCGATATCAGGTTGATCAAGGGGGGGGGCTTGCCTGGAAGCTCGGCAGCCAAAGTGGGGTCGTCAACACCGTAGTCGATCAGGGCAGCAGCAGCGTTGGTCTCGTAGTCTACCGGAGAGAAGAGGGGGAAGAAACAGTGAATACAATGCAAACAGATGCATGACGATGCATGACATGACATGTAGCGGTGCTAAGTGTGCCCTAACGCAGTATTTGGTGATACTGACGAAGGGGGGAAACATCCCGGAAAGTATTCCCGGTGTTTCGCGTTTTCGGGCGGATGAAACGGAGGGGAAAGTTGCGGGTTCGGTATGCTAGGGACGTGTGGTTGACGAACGGTCTGCGTATTCGGATGCATCTCGAAATTCTGAGCAACTTTCATATATAAAGTATTTTCATCCGAGTTACGATTTATTTTATATTAAATTTTAAAGTTTTAAATCATTTTCTAATTTATTAATTATTAAATAAAACAACATTATCAAGAATAGTGCATGCTGACGTCAGCATGACGTCAGCAGTCAATAGAGCGTTGACTGGTCAAACTGACGTGTGGGTCCCGCGTGTCATTGACTGTAAACTAACTAATAGTTTAGTTAGGTTAATTTTGATTTAGTTAATTACTGATTAGGTTAATTACTGATTAGATTAATCTAATTATGATTAATTAATTTGTTAATTAATTAATTAATATAATTATTTATTTATTTATTTATTTTTATTATTGTTTTTTAAATCCTTTTATTTGCGTTCTGGGAGGCCAGGGGGCCTAGCGGGTTCGGGCAAACGGGGCGAAGCGGGCGCTGGCGTTGGGCGCTGCGAGCGTGGGCAATGCCCGAGCGGGGCTGCGGGCGCCTCCGGGCGAGGCCACGGCGAGGCGAGGCCCTCCGGCCGGCCGCAGGCGCCGGCGTTGGTACGGGGCGGCGGGGCGTCGTCGCAGAGGCGCCAGGCCAACGCCGGAGGAGGAACGGGGGCGGGGCCCGGGGAGGGGCGCCGCGGGGCACCAGTGACCACGGCACCAGCAAGCGGCCGAAGCGACGGGGAGGCGGAGGGAGCCAGCGACCCAAGGCAGCGGCGAGGAGGGCGCGGTCCGGCGCGGCTGCAGCAGAGCAGCAGATCGGCGGTGGAGGCGAGCGAGTGGCCGGAGCGGGGCGGCGGCGCGGTGGCGGTTGCCAGCAGCGGCGACGCGGGCGCAGGGGGTCGGCGGCCGGGCGCACGGAGCAGAGTACGGGCCGGCGGGCGCGGAGGCGCGCGCGAGCATGCGACGCGCGGGGAGCGGGGCGTGGTGAGCGCGCACGGTGCAAGGCGGGAGCGAGGCAGAGGAGAGGAGGAGGAGGGGCTCACTGCGGTTTGTAGGGAAAAGGGCAGTAGGGGTCGAGGTGGTGGTCGTGGACGACGGCGACGGTGGCGAGGCAGCCCGGCGGCGGCGATCCGAAGGCCGGGGCGGCGTCGGGCGTCGAGCGGCGTCGGTGCCGATGGGATCGCTCGCTCCCGATCCAATCGAG
>LR738713.1:377934984-377946276 GCA_902687465.1 Secale cereale
AGGGGAAGATATTTTGGGAGTGGGGGAGGGAGGTTATAGGCTGATGGGGTAGTGGGCCGAGGCCCAGTAGGTTAGGGTAGGTTAGTTTGTTTTTGTTACCCTCTTTTTTTTGTTTTTCCTTTTATTACTTTCTGTTTTCTATTTACTTTATAATTAAGTTTAGTTTTATAAAATACAATATTAATACCTAAATTAGTGCTATACATTAGAACACCCCTACAAAAGTTTGCCTCCCAAATAAATTAGTTTAATACTTTATAAATTATAAAGACATTTAATTAATTATTTGTGATGTTATTTTATTTATTCTAGTACGTCTAAATACTTTAATTAAGGTTGACTTCTTCACCGATATTCTTTAAGGATTATTTGCCACTTTTAGAACATTTTATTTTTGACTTTTGAGAACTTTAATTACTTGACTTTGTTTTAAATTTGAATTTTGAATCGGTTTGAATCATCGTGAGATTAACAACGGGTAATCCTGATGACGTGGCATCATTAGCAAGGAATTACTATAGCGTGATTACCCGGGCATTACAAATCTCCTCCACTACAAGAAATCTCGTCCCGAGATTTAGGAGGTAGATGGAAACAGTGCGGGGTATTCTTCACGAAGACGATCCTCGCGTTCCCAAGTGGCTTCGTCTTCAGAGTGATGCGACCACTGGACTTTGAGGAACTTGATCACCTTCTGACATGTGCGACGTTCAGCTTGGTCGAGAATGCGGACCGGATGCTCGTTATAGGAGAGGTCATGTTGCAACTCGAGCACTTCGCGGTCCACTGCGCGGACTGGGTCCTTGAAGCAGCGGCGGAGTTGAGACATGTGGAACACATCGTGAACCTGAGAAAGGTTCAGTGGCAGCTCCAGTTGATATGCCACCTTTCCACGCCTTTCAAGAATAGTGAATGGACCAATATAGCGTGGAGCTAATTTGCCCTTGATCCCGAAGCGGTGAGCACCCTTCATTGGTGTAACTCGAAGATAAGCCTTTTCGCCAGGTTGACAGACCATGTCTTGATGATGACGATCATACTGACTTTTCTGACGTGACTGAGCAGTCTTCAGATTCTCGCGAATGACGCGGACTTGCTCTTCAACGTGTTGTATAATATCCGGACCGAAGAGTGAACGTTCCCCAGTTTCTGACCAGTTCAGAGGGGTTCGGCACTTCCGTCCATATAACACTTCGAAGGGAGCCATCTTCAGACTAGCTTGATAGCTATTATTATAAGAGAACTCAGCATACGGGAGAGATTCCTCCCATTTCTTGCCGAAGGAAATAACACAAGCTCGAAGCATGTCTTCGAGAACTTGGTTGACGCGTTCAACTTGCCCTTGCGACTAAGGATGAAAGGCAGTACTGAATGACAGATGTGTTCCCATAGCTTCTTGGAAACTTGCCCAGAATCTTGAAGTGAATAAACTGCCACGGTCTGAACTGATAACCAGTGGAATACCGTGAAGTGAAACAATTCTGGACATGTAGAGAGTTGCCAGCTGACGAGCAGTAATTGTTTCTTTGACTGCGAGAAAATGTGCAACTTTGGAAAGTCGGTCAATGACGACAAGAATTGCATCATTACCTCTCTGTGATTTGGAAAATCCAGTGACGAAGTCCATTTCAACATGGTCCCATTTCCATTCAGGAATAGAGATAGGTTGCAAAGTTCCAGCAGGCCTTTGATGTTCTGCTTTGATACGACGGCAAACGTCACACTCAGCAACATAAGGAGCAATGTCTTGCTTCATATTAGACCACCAGAATCTCTGACGAATGTCCTGGTACATCTTGGTACTACCGGGATGAATAGTCAAAGGTGTATCATGAGCTTCTTTCATAACCTCATGCGTCTTGTCCAGGTTTTCTCTCGAACATGGTACCACTAAGCGGCCTTTGAAGTATAAGGCGCCATCATCGGCAATAGTGAAAAATGAGGGCTTTCCCCTTTTGAGATAGTGTTTAATCTTGTCGACTTCGTCGTCCGCCTTCTGAATCCAGTTGAAGGCGCCCACGAGATCTGGTTCAGCAACCAGGGTATTGAGAGAACCCTGAGGAACAACACGAAGATTCATCTGGCGGGACTCTAGGGGAGGGGGGGCGAGTGCCCCAGGAGGAACAATATGGAGGTTCGGCTTTCTGAATTCTTCAACGAGCGAGGACTGAACCTTGTGAACCTGGAGGTGGTTGCAATATGACATGCGGCTTAAGGCATCAGCCATCACATTAGCCTTGCCCGGGGTATAGGAAATACCCAAGTCAAAATCTGCTACGGTCTCCATCCATCTCTGCTGACGGAGGTTCAGGTCTGGTTGAGTAAACAAGTACTTCAGACTTTGGTGGTCGGTGAATATCTCGCAATGATTACCGAGAAGGTAATGTCGCCACTGTTTTAGCGCATATATGACAACAGCAAGCTCAAGGTCGTGAACTGGGTAGTTCTCTTCATGAGGACGCAATTTACGAGAGGCATAAGCAATTACTTTGCGCTCTTGCATTAGGACACAGCCTAATCCTTGACGAGAAGCGTCACAGTAAATGACGAAGTCCTTCTTAGTATCAGGTGGAGCAAGCACTGGAGCAGAAGTCAGCTTGTCCTTGAGCGCCTGGAAACTTTCCTGGCATTTGTCTGTCCACTCGAACTTGACGCCCTTGTGAAGTAGACCTGTCAGAGGCTTGGCGATCTTGGAGAAGTTCTCGACGAATCGACGGCAATAGCTGGCGAGACCGAGAAAACTTCTGACTTGCTTGACATTCTTCGGAGGAGTCCAATCGAGAATGGCCTGTACTCGTTCAGGGTTGACGGCAATACCATCCTTGGAGATAACATGCCCAAGGTAGGTTACTTCAGGAAGCCAGAGCTCGCACTTGGAAAACTTAGCATAAAGTTGATGCTCTCGAAGCTTTTCCAGTACAAGGCGAAGATGTTCAGCATGTTCTTCCTTATTCTTGGAAAATACAAGGATATCATCCAGATAAACCACGACGAACTTGTCGAGGTATTCCATGAATATGTAATTCATCAGGCGAGAGAATTTAGCTGGAGCATTTGTCTGGCCGAATGACATGACTGTGTACTCGAACGAACCGTAACGAGTTACAAAGACGGTCTTCGGAATATCCTCTTCACGAACACGGATCTGGTGGTAACCCAACCTCAAGTCGAGTTTAGAGAACACTAATGAACCAGCCAGTTGATCATACAGATCATTGATCCGAGGAAGCGGATACTTGTTCTGAATAGTTGCTTGGTTGATAGGACGGTAATCTTGGACCAATCGGTTTGTCCCATCCTTCTTTCTGACAAAGAGGGAAGGTGCTCCCCAAGGAGAACAACTCGGGCGAATGAAACCACTAGCAAGAGATTTGTTGATTTCCTCCTTAAGCTCAATGAGTTCATGAGGTGGCATCTTGTAGGGTCGTTTGGCTATAGGAGTGGTGCCTGGTTTCAAGTCGATGATGAACTCGACAGCTCTATGATGGGCCTCGAACCCCTCGTTGGTTACCCCAAGTGGAAGGTGTAAGATGCAGTAAGTAGAAGTGTTTTCCCCTAGCAAAGATGCCAAGGATCGAATCCCCAGAGACTCCTAGGTTCAACAGGTAGGTGTCAACTGCTAACGGCGCAATTAGCAATCAACGTGGACCTGCACACAGATACAAATAACTTTGCTCCCAACGAGTACAGAGAGGTTGTCAATCTCTCCGGCCTTGTAGTTCACAAAGGGTTAAAAGCAATATGATAGTAGTGATAGATAGTGTTTTGCAATAGTAAGTAAAATAGCGAAAAGTAAATAGTGGATGTGATCAATGATGGTAATATGGACCGGAGTCTCATGATGTTCACTAGTGATGTCTCTCTCCCAAAAGACGATAAAACAGCTATGTGAGGTAAACAAATTACATCTGGGCAATTGACAGGACCACGAACGCAAACCAATGCTGACTACATTGCAAGAAAGGTTGAGGTTCAAAGCATGGGCGGTACGCCAAAATAAGTAGACCGAAATCCATCTGCATCTACTACTAATCATCCACCTTGAGATATCTATCCAGAACATCTCGCTGGTATTAAGTTGCGAGTCCCACCCAGAGTGTAAACTCAATGCAACAGACAACTGCATTAAAAGAACTTTGCGTAAAGTAAACAATCCTTGCACCCGCGGGCACAAGCACCGTTGTTTTCCCCCTTGTGGCAACAGCACATCCCCTAGACTCATGTTTCTGTCACTCAAGCTAGTCATCGAGGGGCATGAACCCACAATCGAGCATAACGTACCCTCTTGGAGTCACTACCTACTACTTGGCCAAAGCAATAAATAACAACGGAGAACATGCAAGAATTACTTATGAACTAAAATATAAAAGAGGTGAATCAAATATATTACTCAAGATCAATCTGAACATAATCTCATAATCCATCGGATCCCAGCAAACTCAACATAGCAACATCATAAGGATTACATAGGTGCCTCGATCATGTAGGGCAGCTCACGAGGACTAATTAGTGAAGCACAAGAACGGGAGGAGAACATCACATAGCTACTGGTCATGGACTCATGGTCCAAGGGAGACTACTCACGAGTCATCCGGGAGGCGTCCATGGTGGTGGAGAAGCTCCCGGTGGTGATCCTCCCCTCCGGCAGGGTGCCGGGAAGAGTTCTCCTGGTGCTCCCGATCTTGGAAGCGGCGGCGGCGGCGGAACAGAGATGGGATCGCGAAAAGAAGTCCTGTTCTGAGGGTTACGGGGAACCCTTTAAATATATGCCAAAGTAGGGCACCGGGGGAGCCTCGGGGGGCCCAGGCGCCCCCCCGGCGCGGCCCAGGGGGGGCACGCCCACAGGGCGCCTGGAGCCCCTGTGGCCCCCTCCTAGGCTGCCCTTCGGACGCAGTGTTGTTTCCGGTTCGCTGATTTTTTATATAATTTTTCTGGATTTTTCTGGGCAGTTCTCGAAACGTGAAAACCTGAAATACAAAAACAGCCAAAAACAGAAACTGGCACTGGGGTGCACTGGATTAGTAAGTTAGTCCAAATACGATCAAAAGTATATGGAAGTGTATGAATATCATAGCAATATCACCCAAAAGTGGCATGGAGCAAGCAGAAATTATAGATACGTTTTGGACGTATCACTCTAGCAGGGGGAATCCCTGGAAGTTCCTCAGGAAAGACGTCCCGGAACTCGCATACGATAGGAATGTTTTCGATGCCCTCGAGTGGTGAAGCGTTCAATGCATTCAATGCATAAAGACGTGCTTCAACATTTTGAACCAGACAAGCTTGATAGCTTACTATCTCCTTAGAAGGGTGTAATAGGTGGACGGTTTTTGTGCCGCAAGCGATAGAAGTGGTATGCGCTTTCAGCCAATCCATTCCCAGGATGAGGGCGATGTTACAAGACCCCAGTATGATGGGAGAGGCATAGAATTCCAGTCCATCGATTTCAATGAGGACGTCGTGGCAAACCATGGAGGTTCGACATTGGCCCGCAGAGGTGTGTACTAATACCGAAGTTTTCATGTCCTCACTTCTAATGCCATGCTTGTATGCAAAATCTTCTGATATGAATGAATGCGATGCTCCTGAATCAAATAAAACAGATGCAGGTACTGAATTAACAAGGAGAGTACCCATCACATTAGCAGGTTGGTCTTGAGCCTCATTGAGATCAACGTGGTTGGCCTGAGCACGACCGTAAGGCTTGGCATTGTTGTTGCGGGGCTGATTGTTCCCACGACCAGCTGTAGGCAATGCAAGCTGGTTATGATTCTGGAAGCAGTTCCTGGCAAGGTGCCCTGGCTGACCACACTTGTAGCATAGACCATCATTGGGGGCAGAAGCAGGAGCTGGGAGTGGTGCAGCTGGAAGTCTTGGCTGCCTAGGCAGTGGAGGCAGGCGAGGTGCAGCATAGGACTGCCTTGGAGCAGGTGCAGCTGGACGATACACATTATTGGGAATCCAGACCCTACGCTTCTGTGAGGGAGGGCCCGAGGATGAGCTTGGTTCGCGGTTGCGCCTGAGAGTGCTGTGGTGTTCCTGCAGACCAGTTTCAACCTGCATGGCTTTGTTCACCAAGGTGGCGAAATCTCCAAAGTCATGCACAAGAAGTGCGAGCTTGATGTCAGCTTGAAGTCCATCACGGAACTTTTCCTGTCTACGAGTATCAGTGGCAATGTCTTCTTCAGCATAGCGGGATAAGTCCAGAAACTCCCGTTGATAAGCATCCACAGTCTTGTTGCCCTGGGTGAGGTTGCGGAACTCGCGCTTCTTCCTATCCATGATCCCCTGAGGAATGAAGCGGGCACGAAAGGCAGCTTGGAATTCCGGCCAAGTGATGATTGTTCCAGCAGGCAGTGTACGCCTGTGGCTGTCCCACCATTGAGCAGCGGGACCCTTCAGATAGTATGCCGCAAAGGTGACATAGTTGGCAGCGGCAACTCCAGCAGACTCCAGTTCAAAAGCAATGTTATGGAGCCAGTCATCAGCATCAAGAGGCTGAGTTGAGCTGCGGTAGACGGATGGGTTGAGGCGAGCAAAGTAATTCAGTGTCACTACGCCCTGCTGCTGACCCATGTTGGGATGAGGGAACTGAGCCATGACAGTCTCCATGAATTGGCGATTCATCTCCAACTGTTGGATCATACCGGCCATGTATTCGGGCGGTGGTGGGGCGTTGCCACCACGACCACGGCCAGCTAGTCTAACCATCCTGCTAATATATAACATGGGTAGTTCAGCATTGAGAAACTTGCAAACACAAGAATCATTTCTGAATGAAACATGCGTAATGAAAGGAGCACGTAAAATACCACATAGTAGTCGGCATATATTACAAAGGGGTGCATGCATAGAGTTCAGAACACAGAGTTCAGTACATAACTAAGGACATAATAGGCGGCACACAGGCTTGCGGCGAATGCATCTAGTACTAATAAGTAAGACTACATCAGTCCCAGGCGGAACTGTGGAGGTAGAGGTAGTCTGGCAGCTGGCAGTGCTGCAATGAGAAGTCCTCCACGCCATCAACCTGAGGGCCGTGGATACTCTGGTGCAGGACCCGACGTTCAGGTGGCAACAGAGGACCAGGTGCGGGAGTGTCGCCTCCCACATCTAGCCAACCGACACCAGGAGGCATCACGGTCCTAGCTGGGTAGATCACAGTAGGTGGCAGCTGTCCAGATAGGACAAAGGGGCGCAACAGCGTCAAGGCGCGGTACAGGTGCTGACGGGTGGTGTACAACTCGTGGCGAAGAGCTCGGTTAGCTCGATCCAGCCCATCAGCATGCAGAACAAGGTTCCGATGATGGAAGGGCTCTCGGGTGAGGGTGGAGTAGGCAGCAGTGTAATATCCCTCCGCTCCATCGTCGGAGGCGATAGCAACGTGCCTGAAAGGGGAAGTGTCCAACGCCCGATACTCTCCACGAAGGCGTGTCAGAGTAGCGTAAGCAGCATCGTGAACTTCCATATCGATGGTCACTCCAACACCATGAGCGGTGTGCAGCACAGTAGAGGAGTTATCTGCACGCGAGTAGAGGCGGACGATGGCACGATACTGATCCTGGTTAAAGTCCTGGTACTGCTCATACACGGTATACTCAGGGTGCCAGCGATAACCCAGATAGGTCATCATCTCAACTAGCACGGCAGGTGATCCCGAGGCACCAAGGGCCTGCGTGTGGCACGCGACCTGCCTCGTGGGTTCCATTTGAAAACAAAGATGTTTCAAAGGAGTCAAATGACAATGTGGGGACTATACAAAATTCTAGTCTAAGCAATAACTGTGGCTAATCCAACTTTGGGGTGAGGGGTCTCGGGGATCCTAATGTTAGAGTTAGTAAAATCGTTTTACCCAAAATAGGAGAGTGTTCAGAATCCCGGAGTATAGATCGAGGAGTAAAAGAATCTAGTACCACCCAAATGGCGACGTGGGCCCGTAAGCCACACAGCCATGTTAGTAAAAGTTTTGCAATGTCTAGACTCGACTTCGGCCAAGGAGTGTGGAAGGGGGATTCCTGCAGGCAGTCGGCTCTGATACCAACTTGTGACGCCCCCGATTTGTCCGTACACTAATCATGCACGCAAATGTGTACGGCCAAGATCAGGGACTCACTGGTAGATATCACAACACAACTCTAAAAGTAAAATAAGTCATACAAGCTTCATATTACAAGCCAGAGGCCTCGAGGGCTCGAATACAAGTGCTCGATCATAGACAAGTCAGCGGAAGCAACAAATATCTGAGTACAGATATAAAGTTAAACAAGGTGCCATAAGATGGCTAGCACAAACTGGGATACAGATCGAAAGAGGAGCAGGCCTCCTGCCTGGGATCCTCCTAACTACTCATGGTCGTCGTCGGCAGACTGCACGTAGTAGTAGGCGCCTCCGGTGTTGTAGGAGTCGTCGTAGGTGGCGTATGGCTCCTGGGCTCCACCATCTGGTTGCATCATCCGAGAAGAAGGAACAGAAGGGGGAAAAGGGGGGAGCAAAGCAACCATGAGTACTCATCCAAAGTACTCGCAAGCAAGGATCTATACTACATATGCAATGGTAACAAAGATATGGGTAGTATCGGTGGACTGAACTGTAGCAAGCCAGAATAAGGGGGGGGGGATAGCTAATCCAAACGAAGACTACGCTTCTGGCAGCCTCCATCTTGCAGCAGTAGAAGAGAATAGATGGTAAGTTCACCAAGTATCAACGAATAGCATAATCCTACTCGGCGATCCTCCCTCACATCACCCTGTGAGAGAGCAACCACCGAGTTATATCTGGAACTCATCTGGGTGTGTTTTATCAAGTGTCCGGTTCTAGTTATCAAGAGGTCGGAATACAACTCCGGGTCGTCCTTTTACCGAGGGACACGGTTATTCGAATAGATTAACTTCCCTGCAGGGGTGCACCACATAACCCAGCACGCTTGATCACATTTGGCCGGACACACTTTCCAGGGTCATGCCCGGCCTCGGAAGATCAACACGTCGCAGCCCTACCTAAGCACAACAGAGAGGTCAGCACGCCGGTCGAAGTCCTAAGCACACAGAGGTCTGGGCCCATCGCATAATGCACACATGTACGTTACGAGGGCGGCCGGTGAGCAGACCTAGCAACCTCCATTACTAAGGAAGTTACGTTACGCGGTCCAACCAGGCGCGCGCCGCTAAGCCGCTGACGTCAAAAAGGCTTCGACTGATACCACGACGTCGAGTACCCATAACTATTCCCACATAGCTGGTTAGTGCGTATAGGCCAACGGCCAGACTCAGATCAAATATCCAAACTCGTTAAGCGTGTTATTATGAAATAACCGCGGACAATGACCAGGGCCAGGCCACCTCTCCACTGGGTGTCTCAACCTGCCCTGTCGCTCCACCACAAAGATCCACACAGAGGGCCGTCGGGACAGTATGTCCTTTCAGCCCCCAATCCGTGAATCAACCGCGGGTACTCAACGAGCCGACCCGACTTTAGTCACATCAAGTATAATGTATAAGTGTATGTAGTATATACCCGTGATCACCCCTAAGTGACCACGGCCCGATAGAATAGCAGGGCAGACGGACAAGGGTGTAGGGCCACTGATGGAATACTAGCATCCTATACTAAGCATTTAGGATTGCAGGTAAAGTATCAACAGTGGTAGCAACAATGAAAGGCTATGCAACAGAATAGGAGTATCGAAAGCAGTAACATGCTACACTACTATAATGCAAGCAGTAGAGAGAAGAATAGGCGATATCAGGTTGATCAAGGGGGGGGGCTTGCCTGGAAGCTCGGCAGCCAAAGTGGGGTCGTCAACACCGTAGTCGATCGGGGCAGCAGCAGCGTCGGTCTCGTAGTCTACCGGAGAGAAGAGGGGGAAGAAACAGTGAATACAATGCAAACAGATGCATGACGATGCATGACATGACATGTAGCGGTGCTAAGTGTGCCCTAACGCAGTATCGGGTGATACTGACGAAGGGGGGAAACATCCGGGAAAGTATTCCCGGTGTTTCGCGTTTTCGGGCGGATGAAACGGAGGGGGAAGTTGTGGGTTCGGTATGCTAGGGACGTGTGGTTGATGAACGGTCTGCGTATTCGGATGCGTCTCGAAATTCTGAGCAACTTTCATATATAAAGTATTTTCATCCGAGTTACGGTTTATTTTATATTAAATTTTAAAGTTTTAAATCATTTTCTAATTTATTAATTATTAAATAAAACAACATTATCCAGAATAGTGCATGCTAACGTCAGCATGACGTCAGCAGTCAACAGAACGTTGACTGGTCAAACTGACGTGTGGGTCCCGCGTGTCATTGACTGTAAACTAACTAATAGTTTAGTTAGGTTAATTATGATTTAGTTAATTACTGATTAGGTTAATTACTGATTAGATTAATATAATTATGATTAGTTAACTTAATTAATTAGTTAATTAATTAATACAGTTATTTATTTATTTATTTTTATTATTGTTTTTTTAATCCTTTTTTGCGTTCTGGGAGGCCGTGGGGCCCCACTTGGCAGTGGCCAGGGGGCCTAGCGGGTTCGGGCAAACGGGGCGAAGCGGGCGCTGGCGTTGGGTGCTGCGAGCGTGGGCAATGCCTGAGCGGGGCTGCGGGCGCCTCCGGGCGAGGCCACGGCGAGGCGCGGCGAGGCGAGGCCCTCCGGCCGGCCGCAGGCGCCGACGGTGGTACGGGGCGACGGGGCACCGTCGCAGAGGCGGCAGGCCAACGCCGGAGGGGGAACGGGGCGGGGCCCGAGGAGGGGCGCCGCGGGCGCAGCCGCAACGGGCGCCGCGGGGCACCGGCGACCACGGCACCGGCTAGCGGCCGAAGCGAAGGGAGGCGGAGGGAGCCAGCGGCCCAAGGCAGCGGCGAGGAGGGCGCGGTCCGGCGTGGCTGCAGCAGAGCAGCATATCGGCGGTGGAGGCGAGCGAGTGGCCGGAGCGGGGCTGCGGCACGGTGGCGGTTGCCAGCAGCGGCGACGCGGGCGCAGGGGGTCGGCGGCCGGGCACACGGAGTAGAGTACGGGCCGGCGGGCGCGGAGGCGCGCGCGAGCGTGCGACGCGCGGGGAGCGGGGCGTGGTGAGCGCGCACGGTGCAAGGCGGGACCGAGGCAGAGGAGAGGAGGAGGGGGGCTCACTACGGTTTGTAGGGAAAAGGGCAGTGGGGGTCGAGGTGGTGGTCGTGGACGTCGGCGACGGTGGCGAGGCAGCCCGGCGGCGGCGATCCGAAGGCCGGGGCGGCGTCGGGCGTCGAGCGGCGTTGGTGCCGATGGGATCGCTCGCTCCCGATCCAGTCG
>LR738713.1:377950645-377972411 GCA_902687465.1 Secale cereale
CCCCCGGCAAAACTGGGCCAAACGGCCCAGCCCGGCCGGCCCAACCGACCCCCTATAACCCCACCTCACCAGTGGGGGAAAATATCCCCCCACCCCCACCGACACTTTTTCCCCCTCGACTGGATCGGGATCGCTCCCGATCCCATCGCCCCGACGCCACTCGACGCCTGTGACGATCGCCGCCGTCGGACTGCCTCCTCCACGTCGCCGCCGTCCTCGACCACCACCCCGACCCCCGCTGCCAAGTCCCCTACGAACCCTCCCCGTGAGCTCCCTCCTCTCTTCCTCGCGCCGCACGCGCTGCTTCCCTCGTCGTGCGACTGCACGCCCGCCCCGCGCATCGCGCCGCGCGCGAGCTCACCGACGGCCACGCCCCGTCGCGACGCCCCTTGCGCCGCCCGCCCCCCGTCTTGCTCGCCGCCTCAGTTGCTCGCACAACTGCCGGCGCCCGAGCTTCTGCTCGCGGCCCCCACGGCCCCGGCCACGCCGGCTTGACCACGTGCGCGCCCGCCCCCGGCACAGCCCTGCCCATCCGGCGCCTCGCTGCCCACAGCTCTTCCCTGCCCTTGCTGGTCACCGCCGCCGCCACGCCTCTGGCCGGCCCCGCCGCCCTGGCGCCGCGCCTCAGCGCTCCCCTCCTTGGCCTCACCACCGGCGCTACCAGCCGCGGCCCCTTCTGGCCAGCGCCGGCGCCGCAGCAGCCGCAGCCGCACCATGCGCTCGCCTCCCGCTGTTCCCCCGCACGCCCTAGCGCCAGTACGCCCCGCCTCCGCCCGGCTGGCCGGCGGCCGCCCCTCTCCTCCGGCGGGCTCGTCGAGCCCCGGCGGCCTCGCCCCGCGGTACCTGCGGGCGAGCGCTCGCTCGGGTGCCCGATGCGTCGCAGCGCCCGACCCGCCCGAACCGCTAGCACGCCCGCCCGTTAGCGCCTCTGGCCCAATGACAGGGGGGGCCCGCCCCCAGAACGTTAAAAAAAAGATTAAAAAAACAATAATAAAATAGCTAAATAAATAAATAATTATATTAATTAATTAATTAATTAACAAATTAATTAAGTTAATTAATCATATTTAGATTAACCTAATCAGTAATTAACTAAATCATAATTAACCTAACTAAACTAATAGTTAACTTACAGTCAATGACACGCGGGACCCACACGTCAGTTTGACCAGTCAACGTTCTGTTAACTGCTAACGTCATGCTGATGTCAGCATGCACTATTCTGGATAATGTTGTTTTATTTAATAATTAATAAATTAGAAAATGTTTTAAAACTTTAAAAATTAATATAAAATAAATCGTAACTCGGATAAAAATAGTTTATATATGAAAGTTGCTCAGAATTTCGAGACGCATCCGAATAAGCAGACCGTTCGTCCACCACACATCCCTTGCATACTGAACCCGCAACTTTCCCCCTCCGTTTCATCCGCCCTAAAATGCGAAACACCGGGAATACTTTCCCGGATGTTTCCCCCCTTCGCCAGTATCACCCGATACTGCGTTAGGGCACACCTTAGCACCATTACATGTCATGTCATGCATCGTCATGCATCTGTTTGCATTGTATTCACTGTTTCTCCCCCCTCTTCTCTCCGGTAGACTACGAGACCGACGCTGCTGCTGCCCCGATCGACTACGGTGTTGACGACCCCACTTTGGCTGCCGAGCTTCCAGACAAGCCCCCCCCCCTTGATCAACCTGATATCGCCTATTCTTCTCTCTACTGCTTGCATTAGAGTAGTGTAGCATGTTACTGCTTTCGATACTCCTATTCTGCTGCATAGTCTGTCATTGTTGCTACCACTGTTGATACTTTACCTGCAATCCTAAATGCTTAGTATAGGATGCTAGTATTCCATCAGTGGCCCTACACCCTTGTCCGTCTGCCTTGCTATTCTATCGGGCCGTGAACACTTGGGGGTGATCACGGGTATATATAACATACACTTATACATGATACATGTTGTGACTAAAGTCGGGTCGGCTCGTTGAGTACCCGCGGTTGATTCACGGATTGGGGCTGAAAGGACATACTTTCCCGACGGCCCTCTGTGTGGATCTTTGTGGCAGAGTGACAGGGCAGGTTGCGACACCCAGTGGAGAGGTGGCCTGGCCCTGGTCGTTGTACGCGGTTATTCCATAATAACACGCTTAACGAGTTTGGATATTTGATCTGAGTCTGGCCGTTGGCCTATACGCACTAACCAGCTGCGTGGGAATAGTTATGGGCTCTCTGTTGTGCTTAGGTTGGGCTGCGACGTGTTGATCTTCCGAGGCCGGACATGACTCTGGAAAGTGTGTCCGGCCAAATGGGATCAAGCGTGCTGGGTTACGTGGTGCACCCCTGCAGGGAAGTTAATATATTCGAATAGCCGTGTCCCTCGGTAAAAGGACGACCCGGAGTTGTATTTCGACCTCATGACAACTAGAACCGGACACTTGATAAAACACACCCAGATGAGTTCCATATATAACTCGGTGGTTGCTCTCTCACAGGGTGATGTGCGGGAGGATCGCCTAGTAGGATTATGCTATTCGTTGTCACTTGGTGAACTTACCATCTGTTCTCTTCTACTGCTGCAAGATGGAGGCTGCCAGAAGCGTAGTCTTCGTTTGGATTAGCTATCCCCCTCTTATTCCCGCTTGCTGCAGTTCAGTCCACCAATATTACCCATATCATTGTTACCATTGCATATGTAGTATAGATCCTTGCTTGCGAGTACTTTGGATGAGTACTCACGGTTGCTTTGCTCCCCCTTTTCCCCCTTATGTTCGTTCTTATCGGTTGATGCAACCAGATGGTGGAGCCCAGGAGCCAGACGCCACCTACGACGACTTCTACGACACCGGAGGCGCCTACTACTACGTGCAGTCTGCCGACGACGACCAGGAGTAGTTAGGAGGATCCCAGGCATGAGGCCTGCTCCTCTTTCGATCTGTATCACAGTTTGTGCTAGCCATCTTATGGCACCTTGTTTAACTTTATGTCTGTACTCAGATATTTGTTGCTTCCGCTGACTTGTCTATGATCGAGTGATAACCCTCAACCGTAAGGGATCGAGATAGTCTTCGCGGGTAAGAATAACCCAATTTATTGATTCGACACACGGGGAGCCAAAGAGTGTTTATAAGCTTTGACAGTTGAGTTGTCAATTCAACCGCACCTGAAATATACTTACTTGCAACAAAAGATAAGTGGTAACAGTGATATGATAGTGATGATAGTGATAGTAAAAGTAAACAGCAAAAGTAAATAGTAAAGGTAAATGGCAAAAGTAGCAACTAGTAACCAGCAGGATTTAAAACACTGTAGGCTAGGGAGACGGATGGTTGGGCGCTGCATGGATGAGATATATCATGATTCTAACTTGGGGCAAGGCACACGGAAAAGTAATGATCATCTAGGCAAATATCAAACATTAGGCATGTATCCCGTAGGTAGTTGTACGTTATGGAGATTAAGGTGCTCCTTCAAAGAGCACCGGAACAAAGCAATGAAATCAATGGATACATGTAATCCTCAAACTACGGACCATCCCCTTTGGTGTCCCAAGCTGTCACTTTTGGGATCGCCGGTTCTGAACCGTAATAGGTGCTAACAACTCATAGATAGGATCAAGAACACAAATATATTCATGCAAACACATATGGTTCAGATCTGAAATCATGGCACTCGGGCCCTAAGTGACAAGCATTAAGAATAACGAGTTGAAGCAAAGATGATAAACACCATAGTAGATGATAGGCAACATGCCCCCAACGATCTGACAAACTATTACATGATCTAACTCATCCAATCCCTACCATCCCCTTCGCCTACAACAGGGGATTACTCACACATGGAAGGAGAAGTCATGGAGGGATGATGGAGTGGTGATGATGATGACGATGGCGACGATCTCCCCTCTCCGGAGGCCAAATCAGCCTCGAGATTAGCCCTCCCGAAGAAGAACAGAGGGTGGCAGCGGCTCCGCGACGAAAACTGGGAAAAGAACTTCTGATCTGGGATTTATCCGTCACGAGCTAAAATACGGGTCAAAGTAGGGCACCACGGGAGGTGGGGCCCACCCAGGCGACCCCCCTGCGCGGCCAGGGGGTGGGCCGCGCCACCAGGGCGCCTGGGGCCCCCTCTGGCCCCCCTCTGGCCCCTATTCTGGCTCCGGGTTTCTTCGGGTGCGTGGATTTTTTGTGATTTTTCGTGGAATTTTCTGAGATACCTAAAAATCCGTTTTCCTGTACACAATAAAACCATACAGGCAGCTCTGCTGAAAATAGCGTCAGTCCGGGTTAGTTTAGTTCAAATCATGCAAGAATGAGGTCAAAACAATATCAAAAGTGTTTGGAAAAGTAGATACGTTTGAGACGTATCAACTCCCCCAAGCTTAGCATATTGCTTGTCCTCAAGCAATTCAGTTCAACGAACTGGACGCGACAAAGAAAACTTTGACAAACTCTTTTGCTTCATTAGATGTATATAAGCATGTACTACGAAAAGAGTCTAGCAAGTATCAAAACAGTACTATGAGGACAATGCACGGAGCAATCCTTCTTTCAAGTGACCAATCACAAATACTTAAAAGTAAATAATATATTACTGAAAATCAAGACAAGATTACATTGCACATATCTTGAGCATATTAGGGTGGTATCTCGCTAGCCTCCATGAGTGAAGCAAAACATAAATGCAGAAACTCCTCCAGAGTTTTAAAGGAGACTAGAACTAAGAATTTCAGAATAAATCATATCACTAGCATGCAGAAGACAATGTAATACTTTGGGACGATGCACATTACACTCAGAATGATAATTATGCTCTCCTAGTTGGTGCTTTGAAGAAAGAAGGTGGAGACTCTCGAACCGTGGCTTTTGTTGGCAAGGTTGAAAACCCGTGGTCGGAAACAAAAACTAAACATGTACCAGAGCTCTTGGTTTTAAAAACAGAGGTAAAAAAGGTTTTTGAGAGGTGCATATTTCGTCAACGAATGCTAGCAGATAACTCAATCACTTCTTGAGCTGGACAAGTTTCGAGGAACGGCTCCCGCATGAGGACGATCACATCCTCTTAATCTCCTTTGTTTATCACTGCCAAAGTTTTCTGATTTCTCATGAACAAAGCGTGAAGGAGGGTTTGTTTGTTGTATTATCTTTTATGAGCCGGGCGCACTCTATGCCAGTTCCTTCTCGTATTAGGGGTTTGCACATTAGACATGCAATCCCGGGGTGAAACTTGTCCAACTTAAAAAAGATCATGAATTAACTACTACTTCCTCATGAGCTAAAACAGAGGCACAAAAAGAGAAATGCTTTGGATTAATTTCGAGATGGTACACGGAAGTCTTCGTTAGGAATGGCAGGTAAATACCATGTATAGGAAGGTATGGTGGACTCATATGGCATAACATGTTTTAAGGATTTTGGATGCACAAGCAGTCAGTCCGCTTAGTACAGGTGGAGGTTAGCAAAAGACTGGGAAGCGACCAACTAGAGAGCAATAACGGCCATAATCATGCAGAGCGACAAAGCAACATTGAATCGGGCATGAAAGTGATATAACTATTCTGAAACTCAAAGATCATCAACGCAGAGCAGACTTTTTAGTCTTAAGCATGTGTAAACATGTGCCAAGTCAATCCAAAAATTCTCTAAAGGGAAATACCACCTTAGTATACCAGACTATGAACAGTGCAATGCATGTAAATCATTTCAATAACACATTATACACTCTAGCTATTCGAGACTAGCCACAAGGAAAGCATGAACCACTGGAAGAGCATTGTAAACATAGCACTATGTCGCTACAAGCTGGTCTCTAGATCATAAGTACAGGCATATGTACAAAAGTAGAAACAAGAAGAGTTCATACCGGTCTTCCTTGTTGCTTCCCTTCAGTCGATCTTCGTCATTACTGCCTTGTCACTTGCATGATCGAACGTAGGAAATATAATTAAATGCCATCACGGACTCGAGCTGAACTCTGAAAACAAAGCAAACTAAAGAGAAAAAGGAAATCTTTTTGGATTATTTCAAAGGTTAAACTAAAGCAAAAAGAAAGAGGAAATCTTTTTGTTGTTTTTGCAAAGAGAGAAATAAAGAAGAACGGGCAAAAACTTCGAAAAGATCAAAGCGAATAAAACGGATAATACAATGGAAAAGTGAGAGGGGCACGTACTCCCCCAAGCTTAGGCTTTTGGCCTAAGTTGGTAGCAGCTACTGCCCCCAGGAGCCTCCTGCTCCGGGGGAACAGTGGTGAGTCCAAGGGTCGTAGAAGGATGCTGGCGCGTACATCGAACTCCTCGGAGTCTCCCACGAGGAAGGGTCCGTACGCCAATCAGAGGAAGACCCTTCACCAAACTCGGTGGCGGTTTCTTCCTGAAAAGGTGGTAACTCACCGTGCTCCTCCTCGTCGGGCACAACCCCCTCCATGGGGTTATGAAACTGATGCTGGGCCATGAACTCATCGAACTGGATAACATCAAAGGACCATCCGTTCCTGCGAGAAAAATCAAACAAAAGAGGTGCAGGTAGACGGATCTCGCGTTCCGCGGTGGTTCCGAAACGCAAGATATAAACAAGATTATCAAGCTCAGAAGTCATGGTAACAAACTTATGCCTTTTCATAGCAGCAAGATCAAAGCTTAAATAAGTAAAAGGAGTATCATCAGGGTGTGGGGTGCCTCCAAGATGTTCTAAGATAAGTGTGGCATAAACGCCACCATATAAGTCTCCCTTCTTACCGTTCATAGCAAGGCGTCGAGCAATTAAGGCACCCAGATTATAATCAGATCTCCCTGAGAGGGCTGCTGCCAGGATAGCAATATCCGGCGCAGAAGTGTTGCTCGTGTTATCACGAGCTAACACCCCTCTAGCAACATAATATGCAAAATACCTGAGGTGAGGGAATAAGATGCTGGAGATCTTTGACCGATGAATATCCCTCGTACCCATGCCGCAGAGAGAGTTGAAGACGGTTTTCAGCTCGGAGGGCTGAGTGGTCATCCTAGCCGTCCTCCCAACGTTTTGCACACCTATTATTTCACAAAACTTTCCCAAAGTCATGGTGATAAGATCATTGTAAATTTTAAACTCAATAGCACCTGAATCAGGATTATATCTAAAACTGTTAATGAAACTGGAGGTGAGTTTTTGATACTGAGTAACACGGCACGTGACGAGCCGTGTCAGACCTGCATTAGCACAAAGATTATAAAACTCATCCTTGATTCCCGCAGCTTCAAGGAATTCATCACATGGAAACGTCATCGCACGTGCTGGACTTGTGTCTTCCAACAACTCCAGGGGCACATGATCTTCGTTATAGCTCACCCTAGCAGTCGATGGTGAAGCTGCGGCTCTAGTAACTCGATCGGAGTGCGTGGGCCTCCTCTTCTCAAGCCACCCTTTTGCCCTTCCTAACAAACTCATTTCTGAAATTTTTGGCAATTTACAAAAACGAGGATTAAAACAAGGTGAGTTAAGGCAAACTACTCAACTCACTTGCCCAAGGCATAAACTTGCATCAAAACTTGGAAAATAACTTTCTACACATGCATGCAAGCTCATCTATACATCACCAAGAACTACTAAATACTCACAAATGAAGCCACCAATCAGAAATCTAATTGGAGGGGTGGAGGAGTCACATACCAGGGAGTATTTGTTCAAAATCTCAGCTCAAATGATGGGCTGTAGAGAGAGATCGAAGAATCGCCTCCAAGAGCAGCAAGAACACAAGAACAAGTGGAGAACTCGTGTTTTTGGAGAGAAAGAGAGAGGGAGGAAGAAGACTTACCTGGAGGGGGGCCTTGTGGGCCCCAGGTGCCCTGTGGGCGCGGCCAGGGGGCAGGCCGCGCCAGCTGGCCGCCTGGGCCACTGGTGGGTCCCCCTGGCTAGCCCCAGGTCCCTCTGGGTCACTCCGACGTGGAAATTTTTATTTTTATTTTTCTGAAATTTTTCTGAAAACTTCACTGTTGAAATTTTTTCGAAGTTCAAAAAGCTGCGAAACTCTCTCTGAAAACTTGAAGCAGTGAGTAGTATTGTGAAGCTTCAAAACATAAACACTTGGTACAACAAGTAGAACAAAAACTAAAATAAATGAAAACATAACAAGCTCAACTTTTTATCTATATAAAACATGTTTACTAGTAAGGTTGATCAAGTCTTACCAACAAACAGGCGATATATAGAGCAAAAAGTCTCACCTCTTACGAAGTAATCACTGAACCTTTACTTTGATGACATTGTCCCCACCATGATAGTTTTGTATTTGTGGTGCACATGTAGTGAAAAGTCCCATTCTCCAATCTTCACGGTCTCGATATTTTCTATAGAGTTGAGGCCATGTCTCCTGTCGGTCTTCTTTGGGAAATACGCCGTGTGTTTTTTATCATTCACATTGAAGGTGACCTTCCCTTTATTGCAATCAATAATAGCACCTGCGGTGTTAAGAAAAGGTCTACCAAGAATAATGGACATGCTCCCATCCTCGGGCATGTCAAGCACAACAAAATCAGTAAGAATCAAACAATTAGCAACTTCTACTGGAACATCCTCACAAATACCTATCGGAACGGCGGTTGAATTGTCAGCCATCTGAAGAGAGATATCTGTAGGAATTAGTTTCTCTAAACAAAGCCTCTTGTAAAGAGAGAGAGGCATAACACTCACTCCTGCTCCAAGATCACATAAAGCAGTTTTGACATAATTATTCTTTATGGAGCAAGGAATGGTGGGTATAAATGGATCACCGAGCTTCTCAGGAATTTTGCCACTGAAAGAGTAGTTAGCAAGCATAGTAGATATTGCTTCATTAGGAACTTTTCTTTTATTAGTGACAATATCTTTCATATATTTTGAATAAGGAGGTAACTTAATAGCATCAGTTAAAGGGATTTGAAGAAAAAGAGGTTTAATCCACTCACAGAACTTATTGTAATGCTCTTCTTCTTTAGATTTGATGGACTTACCTGGAAAGGGCATGGGTTTCTGTACCCATGGTTCTCTTTCCTTACCATGTTTTCTTGCGATGAAGTCTTCTTTAGTGTACCTCTTACGTTTGTCAGGTGCTTCTTCTTCTCGAGCTTCCGGCGGATCATTCTTCTCATTATCCTTATCTCTAGGTTCAGCACCGTCTTCAGTCTCAGCATCGGAGATAGATACACTGTTGGGATCAACAGCTGGCTCTTCATCTGTAATAGGATCATTAGAATTGTCAGTCTCCTTATGTTTCTTCTTCTTCTTTGGAGAGCCAACAATTTCTTCTTCCTGCATTTGAGAATCTTGCTCGATTCTCCTCGGATGCCCCTCTGGATAAAGAGGATCTTGAGTGCTAGTTCCTCCTCGGGTCTTAATCCCGAAGGCCTGCAAATCATCTTGTTTGGCATTGTTAGCAAGCAAATCTTTTTGCACATTAGAAATTTGCTCAAGCTGAGTTTGAACCATATGAAAATGCTTCACAAGACATTGAACATCATTAACTGTTCTACCTAAAACATCAAGCAGACTTTTGATAGCAAGGGAATTATCATGCAACTGACTTTGTATCCTCTCATTAAAATGATTTTGTTTCATAATAAAATTATCAAACACATCTAAACATTGATCAGGAGGCTTACCATGAGGGATGTCACTTGCGTTGAAATCTAAAAGAGAGTGTACCTCTACCATAGGAGGGTGAGTGGTAGGCTCACACAGCTTCTCAATAGGGGGTAGATTCTTCACGTCTTCAGCTTTAATACCTTTCTCTTTAATAGACTTCTTTGCTTCTCGCATATCTTCGGGGCTTAGAACAAACATGCCCCTCTTCTTTGGTGGTGGAGGTGGTTCAGGGACGGACCAATCTTCATGGTTTTTGGAAATCCTGCCCATCAAATCTTCTGCATCTTTCGGCGTTCTTTTCCTGAAAACACAACCAGCACAACTGTCCAAATAGGACCTGGATTCATCAGTTAGACCAGCATAGAATATATCGATTAATTCGTTCTTAGGGACTTCATGTCCTGGTCTAGCCCGAATCAGACCGCAGTACCTCCCCCAAGCTTTAGGGAGGGACTCATCCTAAAACTGTTTAAAGTTATAAATTCTTTGTAAAGCAGCATGTTGCATGTGAGCAGGAAAGTACTTATCAACAAAAGAGTGAGCTAAGTCTTGAGGACTCTTAATGGAACCGCATGGGAGTGAATCATACCATGCTTTAGCACCTTCTTTCAAGGAGAAAGGAAGAAGCTTGGTCACATAAAAGTATCGTATCTTCTCATCCGTGGTAAACAAGCCACCCAACTCACCGAGTTTAGTCAGGTGTGCAATAGCATCATCATTTTCTCTGCCATAAAAGGGGTCAGCTTCAACCATAGGTATAAGTGAAAGATCAACAGAGAAATTATAATCAGGATCATCAATGCATATAGGAGATGTAGCAAATTCAGGATCATGAACGGTTCTGTTCTTCAAAGAGTGTTTCTCAAACAGTTTCTTAATAACTTCAGGGTCAGAGCCAGAAAACTCTGTCAGTTCCCTGCATAAATCTTCATCAAGCATATAGTAATCATCATCAAGGATTCTCTCCTTGAGTTTACTCAAATCAGGATAATCGTAAGTTTCACCAATAGGGTAGCGAGTAACAGGAATTTCAATTCCAGACTTTTTTGCAGCAGCAGCGATCTGTTTCTCAAGAGCATAACCAAGTGAACTAATATCATCAATAGTAGTAGAAGCATCATCAAGAGTATCGGACATAGTAACAGATTCAGTAGGAGCATCATGTGGTGGCGGTGAGGCAAACTTACTCATAACAGAGGGTGAATCAAGTGTAGCACTAGTGCTCAGAACAGTACCTCTTCTTGTAGTGGATAGTAAGATCGGAACCTTGGGGTCTCCTTTCTTACCCATAGCGAATGAAGTGCAGCAGGTAGGATACTTCAAGTAGACTTGTAAATATTGCTATGCTCCCCGGCAACGGCGCCAGAAAATGGTACTTGATAACCCTCAACCGTAAGGGATCGAGATAGTCTTCGCGGGTAAGAATAACCCAATTTATTGATTCGACACACGGGGAGCCAAAGAGTATTTATAAGCTTTGACAGTTGAGTTGTCAATTCAACCGCACCTGAAATATACTTACTTGGAACAAAAGATAAGTGGTAACAGTGATATGATAGTGATGATAGTGATAGTAAAAGTAAACAACAAAAGTAAATAGTAAAGGTAAATGGCAAAAGTAGCAACTAGTAACCAGCAGGATTTAAAACACTGTAGGCTAGGGAGACGGATGGTTGGGCGCTGCATGGATGAGATATATCATGATTCTAACTTGGAGCAAGGCACACGGAAAAGTAATGATCATCTAGGCAAATATCAAACATTAGGCATGTATCCCGTAGGTAGTTGTACGTGCTTGCAATAAGAACTTGCACAACATCTTTTGTCCTACCATCCCGCTACGAACGGGGCCAAAAGGAACTTATGGAGATTAAGGTGCTCCTGTCAAAGAGCACCGGAACAAAGCAATGAACTCAATGGATACATGTAATCCTCAAACTACGGACCATCCCCTTTGGTGTCCCAAGCTGTCACTTTTGGGATCGCCGGTTCCGAACCGTAATAGGTGCTAACAACTCATAGATAGGATCAAGAACACAAATATATTCATGCAAACACATATGGTTCAGATCTGAAATCATGGCACTCGGGCCCTAAGTGACAAGCATTAGGAATAACGAGTTGAAGCAAAGATGATAAACACCATAGTAGATGATAGGCAACATGCCCCCAACGATGTGACAAACTATTACATGATCTAACTCATCCAATCCCTACCATCCCCTTCGCCTACAGCAGGGGATTACTCACACATGGAAGGAGAAGTCATGGAGGGATGATGGAGTGGTGATGATGATGACGATGGCGACGATCTCCCCTCTCCGGAGGCCAAATCAGCCTCCAGATTAGCCCTCCCGAAGAAGAACAGAGGGTGGCGGCGGCTCCGCGACGAAAACTGGGAAAAGAACTTCTGATCTGGGATTTCTCCGTCACGAGCTAAAATATGGGTCAAAGTAGGGCACCAGGGGAGGTGGGGCCCACCCAGGCGACCCCCCGGCGCGGCTAGGGGGTGGGCCGCGCCACCAGGGCGCCTGGGGCCCCCCTGCCCCCCTCTGGCCCCTCTTCTGGCTCCGGGTTTCTTCGGGTGCATGGATTTTTTGTGATTTTTCGTGGAATTTTCTGAGATACCTAAAAATCCGTTTTCCTGCACACAATAAAACCATACAGGCAGCTCTGCTGAAAACAGCGTCAGTCCGGGTTAGTTTAGTTCAAATCATGCAAGAATGAGGTCAAAACAATATCAAAAGTGTTTGGAAAAGTAGATACGTTTGAGACGTATCATCGAGCACTTGTATTCGAGCCCTCGAGGCCCCTGGCTTGTAATATGAAGCTTGTATGACTTATTTTACTTTTAGAGTTGTGTTGTGATATCTACCAGTGAGTCCCTATTTCCTGCTCGTCCTCGAGTAGGTAAATGATAACAAGAATAATTTCTGTGGTGACATGCTATTAACCATATAGGACTTTTTCATAGTCATATGACAAAAGCTTACTGAGACAATGAATCTATAGTAATTAAGTTGCCTCATGAGAAAATCACAAATGACTGAAAGTTTTACAACATGAAACTGAAACATCAAAAAGATTTTGCAATGAACATGATGTGCAAATATGATAAAGTGATATCTAGCTTGCCCCCTTTAGTGAAGCAAAACATAAATGCAGGGGCACCTTCAAGGTTTAAGTGATGACTAGATACAATGATATCAAAATAAACGATATCACAATCATGCAAAAGACAATGCTACTTTGGAACAATGCACATTACACTTAGAATGACAATCATGCTCTCAGTAGTTGGTGCTTGAAGAAAAAAGGTGGAGACTCAACATAAAAGTAAAAGAATGGTTATGTGCTAGAGTTTTTTATTTTGAAAACATAGAAGCAATTTTGTCAACGGTAGTAGTACTTCATATGTGTCATGCATAAGACATCCTATAAGTTGCAAGCCTCATGCATCGAATACCAATAGTGCTCGCACCTTGTCCTAATTAGCTCGGATTTCCATGGGTTATCATTGCATTACATATGTTTCAACCAAGTGTCACAAAGGGGTACCTCTATGCCACCTGTACAAAGGTCCAAGGAGATAAATCGCATTTGATTTCTCGTTTTTGATAGATCTCAACTTGAGGACATCCATACCGGGACAACATAGAAAATAGATGATGGACTCCTCCTTAATGCATAAGCATATTCTCATAAGAGATTGAGGATTAATGTCCACGCTAAAACTTCCACCATGATACATGGCTTTGGTTGGCGGCCCAATGTTCTTCTCTAACAATATGCATACTCATTCAACCCATGGCAAATCACCCTTACTTCAGACAAGACGAACATGCATAGCAACTCACATGATATTCAACAAAAGTGTGACAGTTGATGGCGTCCCCAGAAACATGGTTACCGCTCAGCAAGCAACTTATAAGAAATAAGATACATAGGCAACATATTCTTTACCACAATAGTTTTTAAGCTACTTTCCCATGAGCTATGTATTGCAAAGTTAGTCCGCTTAGTACAGGTGGAGGTTAGCAAAAGACTGGGAGCGACCAACTAAGAGAGCAATGACGGTCATAATCATGCAGAGCGACAAAGCAACATTGAATCAGGCATGGTAGTTATATCGCTACTCAGAAATAAAAGATCATCAAGGCTTGACAGACTTTCTTTACAGTCTTAAATATGCGTGTGCATACGCCAAGTCAATCAAAATAAATTCTTGAAGGAAGATATTACTAAACCATACCACATCATAGGCAAACAAATCAAGTTGGTACTCCAATAACACATTGGGAATCCCCCAGCTATTTGAGACTAACCACAAGAAAACATGAACTACTAAGCGCCATTATGCATGTAGCATCTTTATCATAGACATATTAACCAATGCAACGGAAGCAAACTCTCTTAATAAGATGAGCATGATAATTAAAGAGAGTTCAAGCAACCAACTAAACAAAAGCTCTTTGAAAAGATAAGCATGAATACTAAGAGCTGAACATGATAGTAGCTATTAAAAGACAAAGAACACACACAGCAAAGATAGACATGAAAATTCTATGTTATGTCCTAGGTAGAAGTGGAGCGTGTTTCTCTCCCACATAAAGAACGCTGAGTTCTGACTCTTTATGAAAAACTAAGAAGAAAACTAAAAGTAAGACGCTCCAAGCATAGCACATAACACATGAAGTGATAAAAATATAGCGGAACGAAAGACGAACTGATAATGTTGATGGAGAAGGGGATGCACGGGGGCATCCCCAAGCTTAGACGCTTGAGTCTCCTTGAATATTTCTTGGGGGTGCACGGGGGCATCCCCAAGCTTGAGCGCTTGACACTCCTGAATCTTTTTATCATCTTCCCTCGCACACTTGAAAACTCCCTTCATACATAACTCATTATAATCTGATTAGCGAGGTTAGTACCCTTAATAAAATAATTGTTCCTTGCTGGAAATAAAGATATTCTTGAAGTTCTACTGTTTATCAAGATTGCCAAAAGGTTTTTGCAAAGAAAAAGCAAGCTCTTGGTTTGCAAAATGAAGGAAAGGCAAAACAGGACAGAATCTGTGAAAAACAGAACAGCAGGTAGTAATTGATTTGTTCGGGGCACTTCTGCAACTCAAATCAAAAAACTCAGAACAGATGCACGAAAGAAAATTATATAGAGAACGCTGTCGAAAAAATTCATACCAAAAAGATGATCTGGTGATTTTATACGAATTTTTCTATCCAAGGACAGAATCTGTTTCCTGGACAGCACCTCACAACTTTTGAACTTTCTAGCAATCAGAGGCTATACTTGGCACAAATTTGAAAAGCAAGGATACAATGATGATGCTATTGTAGTAAACAACATCAAGACACAACAAAAGAAAAATATAAAAATTTATTCATTGGGCTGCCTCCCAAAAGCGCTTTCTTTTATGCCTTTAAGCTAGACATAATGCATAGAGATCAAGTTTTATCAAGAGTAAAAGAATAGCTAGCCCGTACAACGGACTCAAAAGGTAACTTGATCTTCTTTCGAGGGAAGTGTTCCATCCCTTTCTTGAGAGGAAACTGAAATTTTATATTACCCTCTTTCATGTCAATGATAGCACCAACGGTGCGTAAAAAGGGACGTCCCAAAATAATTGGACATGAAGGATCACATTCAATATCCATAATAGTGAAATCAACGGGAACATAATTATCATTGACAACGATAAGAACATCGTCGATCCTCCCCAAAGGTTTCTTTATGGAAGAATCAACGAGACGAACACCAAAAGAACAAGAATCATAAGGTTTCAATTTAAGCATATCATATAGTCTTTTGGGCATAATAGAAGTACTAGCTACAATATCACATAAAGCATAGCATGAGAAGTTGTTTATCTTAATTTTAATCATAGGATCCCAACCATCTTCTAGCTTTCTAGGTATGGAGGCTTCTACTCTAAGTTTCTCCTCCCTAGCTTTGATAAGAGCATTAGTGACATGCTCTGTGAAGGCAAGATTAAGCGTGCTAGTGTGGGGATCTTTGGCCATTCCTTGTAGAAAGGTGACAACTTCTGAAATACTACAATTATCAAAATCAATTTTATCATTAGTGGGCAGAATTGTAGTGTCATCCTCTTTGTTTGAATCGCTCTCTATTATAAGAGTTTGAACATCTTCCCAAGTTTGGGGAAGCTTAGGAGCAATTTTAAACTGAGGCTCATACTCTTTTCCTGGAAGACCATGCCATGGGCATAACCCTCCGTCAAGACTAATATAATCACAAGGTTTATTACTTTTGTAGATCCCGACAGTGGTAATTGGGGTAATGGAAGAAGGGGTGTACTCCTCCCATTTAGTGTTTTTGGTAGAACCCATAGTAGAAAGCAAGCAAGATAACTATTTTTGTGATTTTCGATAAAAGGTACTAAAGCAAAAACTGAAAGGTAAACTAACAAGACTAAAAAGCAAAGGTAAAAGATAGCATGCAACTCTTCTATCCTGAAGAGTGGAGTCCCCGGCAACGGCGCCAGAAAAACTCCTTGATGGGCCTCTAACCCCTCGTTGGTTACCCCAAGTGGAAGGTGTGAGATGCAGTGTTGTGGAAGTTTTTCCCTTAGCAAAGATGCCAAGGATCGAATCCCCAGGGACTCCTAGGTTCAACAAGTAGGTGTCAACTGCTAACGGCGCCAGATATTAGCAATCAACGTGGACCTGCACACAGATACAAATACTTTGCTCCCAACGAGTACAGACAGGTTGTCAATCCCTCCGGCCTTGTAATTCACAAAGGATTAAACGCAAATGATAGTAGTTATGGATGATGTTTGCAATAGTAAATGATAGCGAAAAGTAAATAGCGGATGTGATCAATGATGGTAATATGGACCGGAGTCTCATGATGTTCACTAGTGATGTCTCTCTCCCAAAAGACGATAAAACAACTATGTGAGGTAAACGAATTACAGCTGGGCAATTGACAGGACCACGAATGCAAACCAATGCTGACTACATTGCAAGAAAGGTTGAGGTTCAAAGCATGGGCAGTACGCCAAAGTAAGTAGACTGAAATCCATAATATCTACTACTAATCATCCACCTTGAGATATCTATCCAGAACATCTCGCTGGTATTAAGTTGCGAGCCCCACCCATAGTGTAAACTCAAAGCAACAGACAACTGCATTAAAAGAACTTTGCATAAAGTAAACAATCCTTGCACCTGCGGGCACAAGCACCATTGTTTTCCCCCTTGTGGCAACAACACATCCCCTAGACTCATGTTTCTGTCACTCAAGCTAGTCATCGAGGGGCATGAACCCACAATCGAGCATAACGTTCCCTCTTGGAGTCACTACCCATTACTTGGCCAAAGCAATAAATAACAACGGAGAACATGCAAGAATTACTTATGAACATAAATATAAAAGAGGTAGATCAAATATATTACTCAAGAACAATCTGAACATAATCTCATAATCCATCGGATCCCAGCAAACTCATCAAAGCAACAGCATAAGGATTACATATGTACCTCGATCATGTAGGGTAGCTCACGAGGACTAATTAGTGAAGCACAAGAACGGGAGGAGAACATCACATAGCTACTGGTCATGGACTCATGGTCCAAGGGAGACTACTCACAACTCATCCGGGAGGTGTCCATGGTGGTGGAGAGGCTCCCGATGGTGATCCTCCCCTCCGGCAGGGTGCCGGGAAGAGTTCTCCTGGTGCTCCCGATCTTGGAAGCGGCGGCGGCGGCGGAATAGAGATGAGATCGCGAAAAAGAGTTCCCGTCCCGAGGGTTTCAAAGGACGCTCTAAATATATGCCAAAGGGGGGCACCAGACGGGGCTCGGGGGGCCCAGGCGCCCCCCCGGCGCGGCCCAGGGGGGGGGCGCCGCCAGGGCGCCTGGGGCCCTAGTGCCCCCCCCCCCCCGGCTGTACTTCGGGCGCAAGGTAGGTTCTGGAACGCTGATTTTTTATATAATTTTTCTGGATTTTTCCTGACAGTTCTCGTAATGTGAAAACCTGAAATACAAAAACAGCCGAAAACAGAAACTGGCACTGGGGTGCACTGAGTTAGTAGGTTAGTCCAAATATGATCAAAAGTGTATGGAAGTGTATGAATATCATAGCAATATCACCCAAAAGTGGCATGGAGCAAGCAGAAATTATAGATACGTTTTGGACGTATCAGTCCCTGATCTTGGCCGTACACATTTGCGTGCATGATTAGTGTACGGACAAATCGGTGGCGTCACAAGTTGGTATCAGAGCTGACTGCCTGTAGGAATCCCCCTTCCACACTCCTTGGCCGAAGTCGAGTCTAGACATTGCAAAACTTTTACTAACATGGATGTGTGGCTTACGGGCCCACGTCGCCATTTGGGTGGTACTAGATTCTTTTACTCCTCGATCTATACTCCGGGATTCTGAACACTATCCTATTTCGGGTAAAACGATTTTACTAACTCTAACATTAGGATCCCCGAGACCCCTGACCCCAAAGTTGGATTAGCCATAGTTATTGTTTAGAATAGAATTTTGCATAATCCCCACATTGTCATTTGACTCCTTTGAAACATCTTTGTTTTCAGAAGGAACCCACGAGGCAGGTTGTGCGCCACACGCAGGCCTTTGGTGCCTCGGGATCACCTGCCGTGCTAGTTGAGATGATGACCTATCTGGGTTATCGCTGGCACCCTGAGTATACCGTGTATGAGCAGTACCAGGACTTTAACCAGGAGTAGTATCGTGCCATCGTCCGCCTCTACTCGCGTGCAGATAACTCCTCTACTGTGCTGCACACCGTTCATGGTGTTGGAGTGACCATCGATATGGCAGTTCACGATGCTGCTTACGCTGCTCTGACACGCCTTCGTGGAGAGTATCGGGCGTTGGACACTTCCCCTTTCAGGCACGTTGCTATCGCCTCCGATGATGGAGCGGAGGGATACTACACTGCTGCCTACTCCACCCTCACCCGAGAGCCCTTCCATCATCGGAACCTTGTTCTGCATGCTGATGGGCTGGATCGAGCTAACCGAGCTCTTCGCCCGAGTTGCTCTCCTTGGGGAGCACCTTCCCTCTTTGTCAGGAAAAAGGATGGGACAAACCGATTGGTCCAAGATTACCGTCCTATCAACCAAGCAACTATTCAGAACAAATATCCGCTTCCTCGGATCAATGATCTGTATGATCAGCTGGCTGGTTCATCAGTGTTCTCTAAACTCGACTTGAGGTTGGGTTACCACCAGATCCGTGTTTGTGAAGAAGATATTCCAAAGACCGCCTTTGTAACTCGATACGGTTCGTTTGAGTACACCGTCATGTCATTCGGCTTGACAAATGCTCCAGCTACATTCTCTCGCCTGATGAATTACATATTCATGGAATACCTCGACAAATTCGTCGTAGTTTATCTGGATGATATACTTCTATTTTCCAAGAATAAGGAAGAACATGCTGAACATCTTCGCCTTGTACTGGAAAAGCTTCGAGAGCATCAAATTTATGCTAAGTTTTCCAAGTGCGAGTCTTGGCTTCCTGAAGTAACCTACCTTGGGCATGTCATCTCCAAGGATGGTATTGCCGTCAACCCTGAACGAGTTCAGGCCATTCTCGATTGGACTCCTCCGAAGAATGTCAAGCAAGTCAGAGGTTTTCTCGGTCTCGCCAGCTATTGCCGTCGATTCGTCGAGAACTTCTCCAAGATCGCCAAGCCTCTGACAGTTCTACTTCACAAGGGCGTCAAGTTCGAGTGGACAGACAAATGCCAGGAAAGTTTCCAGGCGCTCATGGACAAGCTGACTTCTGCTCTAGTGCTTGATCCACCTGATACTAAGAAGGACTTCGTTATTTACTGTGACGCTTCTCGTCAAGGATTAGGTTGTGTCCTAATGCAAGAGCGCAGAGTAATTGCTTATGCCTCTCGTCAATTGCGTCCTCATGAAGAGAACTACCCAGTTCACGACCTTGAGCTTGCTGCTGTCATATATGCTCTAAAACAGTGGTGACATTACCTTCTCGGTAATCGTTGCGAGATATTCACCGACCACCAAAGTTTGAAGTACTTGTTTACTCAACCAGACCTAAACCTTCGTCAGCAGAGATGGATGGAGACCGTAGCAGATTTTGACTTGGGTATTTCCTATACCCCGGGCAAGGCTAATGTGATGGCTGATGCCTTAAGCCGCAAGTCATATTGCAACCACCTCCAGGTTCACAAGGTTCAGTCCTCGCTTGTTGAAGAATTCAGAAAGCTGAACCTCCATATTGTTCCTCCTGGGGCACTCGCTCCCCCTCCCCTAGAGTCCCGCCAGATGAATCTTCGTGTTGTTCCTCAGGGTTCTCTAAATACCCTGGTTGTTGAACCAGATCTTGTGGACGGTATCAAGACTACTCAATTTTATGACTCTGAAGTCGAGAAGATTAAACGCTATCTCAAAAGGGGAAAGCCCTCATTTTTCACTATTGCCGATGATGGCGCCTTAAACTTCAAAGGCCGCTTAGTGGTACCATGTTCGAAGAAAAACCTGGATATGACTCAAAGGGTTATGAAAGAAGCTCATGATACGCCTCTGTCTATTCATCCTGGTAGTACCAAGATGTACCAAGACATTCGTCAGAAATTCTGGTGGTCTAATATGAAGCAAGACATTGCTCGTTATGTTGCTGAGTGTGACGTTTGCCATCGTATCAAAGCAGAACATCAAAGGCCTGCTGGAACTTTGCAACCTATCTCTATTCCTGAATGGAAATGGGACCATGTTGAAATGGACTTCGTCACTGGATTTCCCAAATCGCGGAGAGGTAATGATGCAATTCTTGTCGTCATTGATCGGCTTTCCAAAGTTGCACATTTTCTGGCAATCAAAGAAACAATTACTGCTAGTCAGCTGGCAACTCTCTACATGTCCAGAATTGTTTCACTTCACGGTATTCCACTGGTTATCAGTTCAGACCGTGGCAGTTTATTCACTTCAAGATTCTGGGCAAGTTTCCAAGAAGCTATGGGAACACATTTGTCATTCAGTACTGCTTTTCATCCTCAGTCGCAAGGGCAAGTTGAACGCGTCAACCAAGTTCTCGAAGACATGCTTCGAGCTTGTGTTATTTCCTTCGGCAAGAAATGGGAGGAATCTCTCCCGTATGCTGAGTTCTCTTATAATAATAGTTATCAAGCTAGTCTCAAGATGGCTCCCTTCGAAGCGTTATATGGACGAAAGTGCCAAACCCCTCTGAACTGGTCAGAAACTGGGGAACGTTCACTCTTCGGTCCGGATATTATTCAACACGTTGAAGAGCAAGTCCACGTCATTCGCGAGAATCTGAAGATTGCTCAGTCACGTCAGAAAAGTCAGTATGATCGTCATCATCAAGACATAGTCTATCAACCTGGCGAAAAGGCTTATCTTTGAGTTACACCAATGAAGGTTGCTCACCGCTTCGGGATCAAGGGCAAATTAGCTCCTCGCTATATTGGTCCATTCACTATTCTTGAAAGGCGTGGAAAGGTGGCATATCAACTAGAGCTGCCACCGAACCTTTCTCAGGTTCACGATGTGTTCCACGTGTCTCAACTCCGCCGCTGCTTCAAGGACCCAGTCCGCGCAGTGGATCACGAAATGCTCGAGTTGCAACAGGACCTCTCCTATAAAGAGCATCCGGTCCACATTCTCGACCAAGCTGAACGTCGCACCCGTCAAAAGGTGATCAAGTTCCTCAAAGTCCAGTGGTCGCATCACTCTGAAGACGAAGCCACTTGGGAACGCGAGGATCGTCTTCGTGAAGAATACCCCGCACTGTTTCCTTCTACCTCCTAAATCTCGGGACGAGATTTCTTATAGTGGAGGAGATTTGTAACGCCCGGGTAATCACGCTACAGTAATTCCCTGCTAATGGTGCCACGTCATCGTGTTACTGTTGATAACATCACGTTGATCGAAAACCCCGTTCTAAATAAGAACCCGAAAAAGAAATAAACAATATAAGTTTTCAAAACGTTAAATAAAAATGTTCTGGCGGTGCTAAATATTGCAAGATCAATTATGGTGTAGTTATTACAATTTCTAAAATGCCTAAATATTTTAAATAAAATAAAACAGAAAAGGGAAATATATAAAGGGAAAGAAAAAAAAACAAAAAAAAACAAAAACCTAACTAAAACAAAATTAACAGA
>LR738713.1:377972521-378027756 GCA_902687465.1 Secale cereale
CCCTCGACTGGATCGGGATCGCTCCCGATCCCATCGCCCCGACGCCGCTCGATGCGTGCGACGATCGTCGCCGCAGGACTACCTCCTCCACATCGCCGCCCTCCTCGACCACCACCCCGACCCCCGCTGCCAAGTCCCCTACGAACCCACCCCGTGAGCTCCCTCCTCTCTTCCTCGTGCCGCACGCGCTGCTTCCCTCGTCGTGCGACTGCACGCCCGCCCCGCGCATCGCGCCGCGCGCGAGCTCACCGACGGCCACGCCCCGTCGCGACGCCCCTTGCGCCGCCCGCCCTCCGTCTTGCTCGCCGCCTCAGTTGCTCGCACAACTGCCGGCGCCCGAGCTTATGCTCGCGGCCCCCATGGCCCCGGCCGCGCCGGCTTGACCGCGTGCGCGCCCGCCCCCGGCACAGCCCTGCCCATCCGGCGCCTTGCCGCCCACAGCTCTTCCCTGCCCTTGCTGGTCACCGCCGCCGCCGCGCCTCTGGCCGGCCCCCGCCGTGCCTCAGCGCCCCCCCTCCTTGGCCTCACCACCGGCGCTACCAGCCGCGGCCCCTTCTGGCCAGCGCCGGCGCCGCAGCAGCCGCAACCGCACCGCGCGCCCGCCTCCCGCTTATCCCCCGCACGCCCTAGCGCCAGTACGCCCCGCCTCCGCCCGGCTGGCCGGCGGCCGCCCCTCTCCTCCGACGGGCTCGCCGAGCCCCGACGGCCTCGCCCCGCGGTACCTGCGGGCGCGCGCTCGCTCGGGTGCCCGATGCGTCGCAGCGCCCGACCCGCCCAAACCGCTAGCACGCCCGCCCGTTAGCGCCTCTCGCCCAATGACAGGGGGGCCCGCCCCCGAGAAAGTTAAAAAAAAGATTAAAAAAACAATAATAAAATAGCTAAATAAATAAATAATTGTATTAATTAATTAATTAACGAATTAATTAAGTCAATTAATCATATTTAGATTAACCTAATCAGTAATTAACTAAATCATAATTAACCTAACTAAACTAATAGTTAACTTACAGACAATGACACGCGGGACCCACACGTCAGTTTTACCAGTCAACGTTCTGTTGACTGCTGACGTCATGCTGACGTCATGCTGCACTATTATGGATAATGTTGTTTTATTTAATAATTAATAAATTAGAAAATGTTTTAAAACTTTAAAAATTAATATAAAATAAACCGTAACTCGGATGAAAATACTTTATATATGAAAGTTGCTCAGAATATCGAGACGCATCCGAATACGCAGACCGTTCGTCCACCACACATCCCTAGCATACCGAACCCGCAACTTTCCCCCTCCGTTTCATCCGCCCGAAAATGCGAAACACCGGGAATACTTTCCCGGATGTTTCCCCCCTTCGCCAGTATCACCCGATACTGCGTTAGGGCACACCTTAGCACCGTTACATGTCATGTCATGCATCGTCATGCATCTGTTTGCATTGTATTCACTGTTTCTTCCCCCCTCTTCTCTCCGGTAGACTACGAGACCGACGCTGCTGCTGCCCCGATCGATTACGGTGTTGACGACCCCACTTTGGCTGCCGAGCTTCCAGGCAAGCCCCCCCCCCTTGATCAACCTGATATCGCCTATTCTTCTCTCTACTACTTGCATTAGAGTAGTGTAGCATGTTACTGCTTTCGATACTCCTATTCTGCTGCATAGCCTATCATTGTTGCTACCACTGTTGATACTTTACCTGCAATCCTAAATGCTTAGTATAGGATGCTAGTATTCCATCAGTGGCCCTACACCCTTGTCCGTCTGCCCTGCTATTCTATCGGGCCGTAATCACTTGGGGGTGATCACGGGTATATATTACATACACTTATACATGATACATGTTGTGACTAAAGTCGGGTCGGCTCGTTGAGTACCCGCGGTTGATTCACGGATTGGGGGCTGAAAGGACATACTTTCCCGACGGCCCTCTGTGTGGATCTTTGTGGCGGAGCGACAGGGCAGGTTGCGACACCCAGTGGAGAGGTGGCCTGGCCCTGGTCGGTGTCCGTGGTTACTCCATAATAACACGCTTAACGAGTTTGGATATTTGATCTGAGTCTGGCCGTTGGCCTATACACACTAACCAGCTGCGTGGGAATAGTTATGGGCTCTCGACGTCATGGTATCAGCCGAAGCCTTCTTGACGTCAGCGACTGAGCGGCGCGCGTCGGGTTGGACCGCGTAACGCAACTTCCTTAGTAATGGAGGTTGCTAGGTCTGCTCACCGGCCGCGTACGCAACATGCAGGTGTGCGTTGGGCGATGGGCCCGGACCCCTGTGCGCCTAGGACTTAGACCGGCGTGCTGACCTCTCTGTTGTGCTTAGGTAGGGCTGCGACGTGTTGATCTTCCGAGGCCGGACATGACCCTGGAAAGTGTGTCCGGCCAAATGGGATCAAGCGTGCTGGGTTACGTGGTGCACCCCTGCAGGGAAGTTAATCTATTCGAATAGCCGTGTCCCTCGGTAAAAGGACGACCCGGAGTTGTATTCCGACCTCATGACAACTAGAACTGGACACTTGATAAAACACACCCAGATGAGTTCCAGATATAACTCGGTGGTTGATCTCTCACAGGGTGATGTGCGGGAGGATCGCCGAGTAGGATTATGCTATTCGTTGACACTTGGTGAACTTACCATCTGTTCTCTTCTACTGCTGCAAGATGGAGGCTGCCAGAAGCGTAGTCTTCGTTTGGATTAGCTATCCCCCTGTTAATCCCGCTTGCTGCAGATCAGTCCACCGATATTACCCATATCATTGTTACCATTGCATATGTAGTATAGATCCTTGCTTGCGAGTACTTTGGATGAGTACTCACAGTTGCTTTGCTCCCCCTTTACCCCCTTCTTTTCCTTCTTCTCCGTTGATGCAACCAGATGGTGGAGCCCAGGAGCCAGACGCCACCTACGACGACTCCTATGACACCGGAGGCGCCTACTACTATGTGCAGTCTGCTTACGACGACCAGGAGTAGTTAGGAGGATCCCAGGCAGGAGGCCTGCTCCTCTTTTGATCTGTATCCCAGTTTGTGCTAACCATCTTATGGCACCTTGTTTAACTTTATGTCTGTACTCAGATATTTGTTGCTTCCGCTGACTTGTCTATGATTGAGCACTTGTATTCGAGCCCTCGAGGTCCCTGGCTTGTAATATGAAGCTTGTATGGCTTATTTTACTTTTAGAGTTGTGTTGTGATATCTACCAGTGAGTCCCTGATCTTGGCCGTACACATTTGCGTGCATGATTAGCGTACGCACAAATCGGGGGCGTCACATGGAGCTTATGCGTCATACTCCGTGACCTTTCATGAGTTTACTAGAGAGAACCCTACTCTCATAGATTGCGACTTTGACAATCAGACTCATATAGGTGTGTTCTTTAAAAGATGTTCTGCAGAACGACATCTCTGCTTACATGAGCCACTTAGAACACATTAAGATATACATCAACCTGCCATGCAGATTTAGGAGAGTATTGCATCTTCATGGAGTGGTATTGATAATAAGGATACTCTCCTCTCAGTTGACCAGCAGCTTGTCTTGCACATCTAATTCACGGGATCTCTGATCACATAGACTAGGGTACCACTTTGAACAACTCATAGTGTGGGTCTCATACCCATCTTCCCCGATGCATTATCTATCACATTTCGTGATAGACCCTTAGTAAAAGGATCTGCCAGATTTTTAGATGTTCGGATATAATCCAATGCAATTACTCCAGAGTTTATCATTTTCCTGACAGACTTTAACCTTCTCTGAACGTGTCTTGATGACTTCATGTTATCCTTTGAGCTTCTCACTTTTGTGATCACAGTTTGATTGTCGCAGTTCATAAGGATACCCAGTACAGGTTTCTCAACTACCGGCAAGTCATTCAAGAGCCGACGAAGTCAATCCGCTTCGATCGTAGCTGTATCTAGTGTTGTGAGCTCTGCTTCCATTGTTGACCTCGTTAAGATGGTCTGCTTGCAAGACTTCCAAGAAACAGCGCCACCTCCATGAGTGAATACATATCCGCTCGTGGCCTTTATCTCATCAGCACCTGAGATCCAGTTTGAGTCACTATACCCTTCAAGCACCTTTGGGTGCTCGGTGTAGTGAATTCCATAATTTGCAGTGCCTTTCAAATAACGCAAAATTCTCTCTAGAGCTTTAAAATGTACATCTCCTGGTTTTGAGACAAACCGACTCAGTTTGCTAACAACAAAAGAGATGTGAGGTCTTGTAGCACTGTCTAAGTACATAAGCGAGCCAACAATCTAAGAATATTTTAATTGATCTCTAGCAATTCTTCGATTCTTTCGAAGTAGCACACTGGCATCATATAGTGTTGGAGAAGGCTTGCAGTCACTATAGCCAAAGCGACTCAAGATCTTCTCCACATAGTGAGATTGAAGCAAAGTAATCCCACCATCATCGTCTCTCAACAACTTGATGTTCGGAATGACATCAACCACTCCTAAATCCTTCATCTCAAAACAACGAGATATGAAATCTTTGACCTCCTTAATAACATTCAAATTTGTTCCAAAAATCAGTATGTCATCAACATACAAGCAAATGATAACTCCCTCGCCCCAACCATGGCGATATTATACACATTTGTCAGCTTCTTTTACAACGAAGCCTGTATCTATTAAAGTTCTTTCAAACTTCTCATGCCACTGCTTTGGTGCTTGCTTGAGTCCATACAAAGACTTTAGCAACTTGCACACTTTTCCTTCCTGACCATCTATTACAAACCCATCTAGTTGTTCCATATAAATTTCCTCATCCAACTCTCCATTTAGGAAAGCAGTCTTAACATCCATTTGATGAACGAGAAGACCATGTGAGGCGGCTCGTGAAAGTAGAACTCGAATAGTAGTCAATCGTGCCACAGGTGAGTAAGTATCAAAGAAGTCTTCATCTTCCTTTTGGGTATAACCCTTAGCCACGAGCCGTGCCTTGTACTTTTCGATAGTACCATCAGGCCTAAGATTCTTCTTGAATACCCATTTGCACCCTATAGGTTTGCAGGCATGGGGACGGTCAGTAATCTCCCAAGTTTCATTCGACAAGATGGAATCCATCTCACTACGAACAACTTCCTTCCAGTAGTCAGCATCTTCAGATGCATAGGCCTCTGAAATAGAACTGGGAGTGTCATCTATTAGATAGACAATAAAATCATCACCAAAGGACTTTGCAATCCTCTGTCTCTTGCTCCTAGTAGGAACTTCATTGTTCTCCTCCACGGGTTTTTCAAAGTATTCCATCAAAATGGTAGGTTCGGTAATTGTAACTGATTCTTGATTTGATGAACTAGGCATCTCCTGAGTAGATGAGGTAGCCATATCCTTCATGGGAAAGATCTCTTCAAAGAAAGTCGCATCATTCGACTCCATGATTGTACCGACATGCTGATACGTCTCGAACGTATCTATAATTTTTGATTGTTCCATGCTATTATATTATCCTTCTAGGATGTTTTATGGGCTTTTATATACACTTCTATATGATTTTTGGGACTAACCTATTAACCCAGAGCCCGGTGCCAGTTGCTGTTTTTCTCTTGTTTTAGAGTATCGCAGAAAAGGAATATCAAACGGAGCCCAATTGACCTGAAACTCAACGGATGACGTTTTTGGACCAGAAGAAGCCCAGAGAGTACCGGAGGAGGACCAGAAGGTCCACGGGCTGCCCACGAGGGTAGGGGGCGTGCCCTCCCCCCTGGGCGTGCCCCTTGCCTCGTGGACAGCCCGGAGACCCCCTTTACTTTCCCCCGACTCCAACACCTCCTATATATACAGAAACCTCCGGAAAATAACCTAGATCGGGAGTTCCGCCGCCGAAAGCCTCTGTGGCCACCGAAAACCAATCTAGACCCCGTTCCGGCAGGGGGAATCCCTCTCCGGTGGCCATCTTCATCATCTCGGAGCTCTCCATGACGAGGAGGGAGTAGTCCACCCTCGGGGCTGAGGGTATGTACCAGTAGCTATGTGTTTGATCTTTCTTTCTCTCGTGTTCTTGATGTAAGGGCATCTCTTGCCTAGGGTTTTGGTGATGATGACAATACATGTATGGACTAATCGTGCGTCATATATTACTCAGGTACATTGTGTGGCGCAAGACGGTTAGGCCTTCACTCTAGAAGGAAAAGATCGAAGACGGAGTTTCCGACGCTTTTTGTTTCCCTTGGTCGTAGGAAATCCGTACTATTAAGAGGGAACCCACATCGGAAGGTATTGGGTGAATCAAGTCACATACACAGTTACTATGCACCCACCATATTGCCTTCGTTCGAGGAGAGAGGGGTCCCCATGGTTCTATGTGTGTGTGCAGTCTCCTCTACTGCGGTAGTACCGCTGTTAATAGCGGTAGTACCCGTGGCCGGTAGTTCCGGTCGAACCACCGCCCCTAGTACCGCATAGGGGTGATAACCTTCTGTACTGGGTGCGGTGTTGGACCGGTGGTGGCCCGGAAGCACCGGATTCCTCTCGACAAACCGGTACTACTGGTATTCAGTGCGGTAGTACCGCTTGAACTGCCACCACTCAGGAGCTACTGCCCTAGCGGTTGTTCCGGCTCTACCACCGCCCCAACTACCGCTGTTGGTTAAAAACCTTCTGGACTCGAAGCGGTAGTTGACCGGTGGTGGAGCGGTAGTTTCGGTTGTCTCCGGAAGACTGGTACTACTGTGTGCTACACCGGAAGTACCACCCTGGTGCCATGGCTGCGGTTTTCTTCACACACCGGTTGTACCGGTGGCTTGTGCGGAAGTACCGGCCCAGTGCATTTGTGCACATAACAGTTGGAATCTTGGGGACCCTATTTAAGGAGGTCCTTCTCCCACCTCCCAGCGACCTCTTGCCTCTCTCTCTCCTCCATTAATCCCATTGAAGCTTTCTTGCCCGATCTCTCTCCCTAGCCACTCAAACTTGTTGATTTGCTAGGGATTGAAGGAGGAGACCTAGATCTACACTCTCACCAAAGGAAACTTGATTCCCCCATACTTTCTTGTGTGGATTTTGTTACTCTTGGGTGTTTGAGCACCCTAGACGGAAGAGGTCACTTTGGAGCCACATTCCATTGTGGTGAAGCTCTGAGGTTTCGTTGGGAGCCTCCAATTAAGTTGTGGAGAGATCCCCAACCTTGTTTGTAAAGGTTCGGTCGCCACCTTCAAGGGCACCACTAGTGGAATCACGACACCTTGCATTGTGTGAGGGCGTGAGGAGAATACGGTGGCCCTCGTGGCTTCTTGGGGAGCATTGTGCCTCCACACCGCTCCAACGGAGACGTACTTCCCTTCAAAGGGAAGGAACTTCGGTAACACATCCTCGTCTTCACCGGCTCCACTTGTGGTTGTTTCTTTCCTTTACTTGTGCAAGCTTTCCTTGTTTATCTTAGATAGCTTGCTTGTGAGGGTGTTATCTTTGCTTCATATAAGTTGTCATCTTAGTTGCATATCTAGACAACTTACTTTGTTGCTTAATTTAAATTGGTTAAGAAAAGTTGAAAATTGTTAGTTGCCTATTCACCCCCCCTCTAGTCAACCATATCGATCCTTTCACTTGAGATGGCACGATCTTGATGTATCACGAGCTTTGCTATTATAGTTGGATCTTATGATGCTTCTCCCCCTCTACTCTCTTGTTGAATTGAGTTTTTCCTTTGAAGTTATCATATCGGATTGAGTATTTAAGGATTTGATAACACTTGATGTATGTCTTGCATGTGCTTATCTGTGGTGACAATGGGATATCACATGATCCACTTGATGTATGTTTTGGTGATAAACTTGCGGGTTCCATGACCTTGGGAATATATGCTTAGGGGTTGGTACACGTTTTCGTCTTCACTCTCCGGTAGAAACTTTGGGGCACTCTTTGAAGTTCTTTGTGTTTGTTGAATAGATGAATCTGAGATTGTGTGATGCATATCGTATAATCATGCCCACGGACACTTGAGGTGACAATGGAGTATCTAGGTGACATTTGGGTTTTGGTTGATTTGTATCTTAAGGTGTTATTCTAGTACAAACTCTAAGATAGATTGAACGGAAAGAATAGCTTCATGCTATTTTACTACGGACTCTTGATTAGACCGATCATAATGAATAACTTTGAGGTGGTTTCATACCCTACCATCATCTCTTCGTTTGTTCTCCGCTATTAGTTACTCCCTCTGTAAACTAATATAAGAGCGTTTAGATCACTATTTTAGTATTCTAAATACTCTTATATTAGTTTATGAAGGGGGTACTTTGGAGTGACTCTTTGTTGCATGTTGAGGGATAGTTATATGATCCAGTTATGTTATTATTGTTGAGAGAACTTGCACTAGTGAAAGTATGAACCCTAGGCCTTGTTTTCTAGCATTGCAACACCGTTTATGCTCACGTTTACCACTTGCTACCTTGTTGTTTTTATATTTTCTTATTACAAAAACCTATATTACCATCCATATTGCACTTGTATCACCATCTCTTCGCTGAACTAGTGCACCTATACAATTTACCATTATATTGGGTGTGTTGGGGACACACGAGACTCTTTGTTATTTGGTTGCAGGGTTGCTTGAAAGATAACATCTTCATCCTACGGCTCCCACAGATTGATAAACGTTAGGTCATCCACTTGAGGGAAATTTGCTACTGTCCTACAAACCTCTGCACTTGGAGGCCCAACAAACGTCTACAAGAAGAAGGTTGCGTAGTAGACATCAAGATCTTTTCTAGCGCCGTTGCCGGGGAGGTGAGTGCTTGGAGGTATATTTTTAGATCTTGCAATCGAATCTTTTAGTTTCTTGTTTTATCACTAGTTTGATCTATAAAAGAAAACAAAAAAAATGGAATTAAGGTTACCTCATATGCTTCATCTTTTTAATATCTTTCGTGAAAATGATGGGAAAGAAAATTGTGCTCAAGTACTAGAAGAAGAATTGCATATAATGTTTGGCACTAAAAACTTGAATGATGAGCATGATTGCAATATTGTCAGTGTGAATTATTCAAATATCCATGGTACTAATGATGATTGCACTAGTCATGATGAAAATATCTCTTATAAGCATGTCAATTTTTGTGGAGTGTATAGAGTTTGCAAGTACGTACCAAATAGGGAAGATAGATTTTGCAAGAGACATAAGTATTTAGAAACTAAATGGTTGCAAGAAAGGCTAGATGATTGTGCTGAAAATTTAAAATTTCTTTGCCATCCTTGTGAACTTTGCAATGAACGTGATCATTTAAATATCCAATGCAAATTGTTTCATGATTGTATCGTGTCCAAAAATTGTGATGGCTTGATTTCCCTTGCGCATCATAATGAACTTAGTTTGCTTATGGGTCATGAAGAAATGAAACGTTTAACTATGGATCTTCCAGAATTTGTCCTTGATAAAGTTCTTGATTTTGATCTAGAGGAAATTTATATGTATTGTGCGGTGAATTGCATTGAAAATCCTTATATTGCCAATTACATAAAGACAAGAAAACAAATAGGAGATGAAGAGAATACTAATGAAAGGGAAGAGATTTCCCAATATCCTCCTATTATTTCTTATGATGAATCAGGTAACGAGGAGGTGTCTTCTATTCAACCAATCTCATTAATAAAGAGCTCCGAAAAGAAGATTAAACCCACACATAATGTGAAGAAGAAAAAGAAAAGACGAAGAAGCAAAGGTAAAGATGTATCCCTTCCAATGATGTCCCTCCTATTACTCATTGTGATGATGATAATTGCTATACTGTCGGTGCTACCCATACTATTAATGATGAGAGTAATTATGCTTATGATATGAAAGGGCCCAAGCTTGGGGATGCTATGTTTGATGAGAATGACATGTTTGAGAATTTATTTGCTGCAATTAATGTTTGTCCCAAGCTTGGGGATGCTACGCTTAATGAAGATGATATTTTTAGCCTCCCAAGTCTTGATATGCAAATCTATTATGATGAAAGCATGCCTCCTACTTATGATGATTATTGTGATGACACTTATGCTATAAAAAGTAGTGATGATTATATTTATCAAACTTGTCATGATTATAATTACCCTTTTTCTGAACATTACTCTTTTAATGTGGAAACAATCTATAGTATTCAAGTCTCTTATGATACTCCCACTATTCCGAATGAGAAGAATTTTGCTTATGTGGAGAGTAATAAAATTTATATGCTTGGGAATCATGACAAGAATGCTTTTTGTGATAGTTACATTGTTGAATTCATTCATGATGCTACTAAAATTATTATGAGAGAGGATCATATGCTTGTAGGAATTGCAATAATATCAAGTTTCCTCTCTATGTGCTTAAAGTTTTGAAGCTATGCTTGTTTTACCTTCCTATGCTAGTTGATTATTGCTCCCATAAATTGTTTGATTACAAAATCCCTATGCATAGGAAGTGGGTTAGACTTAAATGTGCTAGTCATATTCTTCATGATGCTCACCTTATGTTTCAATTCTTATCTTTTATGCGAGCATCATTGAAATCATTGTGCCTAGCTAGGGGCGTTAAACGATAGCGCTTGTTGGGAGGCAACCCGGTTTTATTTTCTTTGCTTTTGCTTATGTTTAGGAATAAATATTGCATCTAGCTTCTATTTATATGTGGTTTTGTGTTTTAATTAGTGTTTGTGCCAAGAAGAACCTTTGGGAAGACTTGTGTGAAGTTTATGTGATCATGTTGTAAAAAACAGAAACTTTAGCGCTCACGAGATTAGCTACCATTTTTTTACTAGAGAGTGCTTTTTAGTTGATTCTTTTTGCAGATGATTAATAGACAAATTCCTAACGTCCACCAATTTATTTCAGAATTTTTAGAGTTACAGAAGTATTCGAAAGTTACAGATTTATACAAACTGTTCTGTTTTTGACAGATTCTGTTTTCTATGTGTTGTTTGCTTATTTTGATGAATCTATGAGTAGTATCGTAGGGTATGAACCATAGAGAAATTGGAATACAGTAGATATTACACCAATATGAATTTAGAATGAGTTCACAACAGTACCTAAGTGGTGGTTTTATTTTCTTATACTAACGGAGCTCACGAGTCTTCTGTTGAGTTTTGTGTTGTGAAGTTTTCAAGTTTTGGGTAAAGATTCGATGGACTATGGAATATGGAGTGGCAAGAGCCCAAGCTTGGGGATGCCCAAGGCCTCTTTCGTCTTCGTCTATCGGTAAATTTACTCGATGCTATATTTTTATTCACCACATGATATGTGTTTTGCTTGGAGCGTCAAGTTATTCAGTTTTGCTTGCTGTTTGAATAATATCCCAAGATCTGAAATTCTTAAATGTTAGAGAGTCTTGACATAGTTACATAATTATTCAACTACTCATTGATATTCACTTATATCTTTTGGAGTAGTTTGTTGTTTGCTCTAGTGCTTCACTTATATCTTTTAGAGCACGGCGGTGGTTTTATTTTGAAGAAATAGATGAACTCTCATGCTTCACTTATATTATTTTGAGAGTCTATTAGAACAACATGGTAATTGACTTTGGTTATGAATTTAGTCCTAAATATGATAGGCATCCAAGATGGGTATAGTAAAAACTTTCATCTAAAGTGCATTGAATATTATGAGAAGTTTGATACTTGATGATAGTTATGAGATATGAGGATGGTGATATTAGAGTCATGCTAGTAGAGTAGTTGTGAATTTGAGAAATACTTATGTTGAGGTTTGCAAGTCCCGTAGCATGCCCGTATGGTAACCAGTGTGTGACAAATTTGAAGCATGAGGTATTTCATTGAGTGTCATCCTTTGTGTGGAGGTCGGGATCGCGCGATGGTTAACTCCTACCAACCCTTCCCATAGGAGCATGCGTGTAGTACTTTGTTTTGATGGCTTGTAGATTTTTGCAATAAGTATGTGAGTTCTTTATGACTAATGTTGAGTCCATGGATTATATGCACTTGATACGTCTCCAACGTATCTATAATTTTTTATTGTTCCATGCTATTATATATGATGTTTTGGATGTTTAATGGGCTTTATTATACACTTCTATATTATTTTTGGGACTAACCTATTAACCCAAAGGCCCAGTCCAGATTGCTGTTTTTTGCCTATTGCAGGGTTTCGCAGAAAAGGAATATCAAACGAGTCCAAACGGAATGAAACCTTCGAGAGAGATATTTTTGGAACGATATCTTCACGGGAGACTTGAGAACCAAGGCAGAGGGGACACGTGGTGTCCACGAGGGTGGAGGGCACGCTCCCTCTCCCTAGGCGCGCCCCCTGCCTCGTGGGCCCCACATTGCTCCCCCGATGCCCTCCTTCCTCCTATATATACCCATGTACCCTGAAAACATCGAACCAACAGAGAAAACCCTAATTCCACCGCCGCAACCTTCTGTTCCCGTGAGATCCCATCTTGGGGCCTGTTCCGGAGCTCCGCCGGAGGGGGGATCTTCCATGGAGTGCTTCTTCATCAACACCATCGCCTCACCATGAGTTGTGAGTAGTTTACCACAGACCTTCGGGTCCATAGTTAGTACCTAGATGGCTTCTTCTCTCTTTTTGGATCTCATTACCAAGTTCTCCTCCGTCTTCGAGGAGATCTATTCGATGTAATCTTTTTGCGGTGTGTTTGTCGAGATCCGATGAATTGTGGGTTTATGATCAAGATTATCTATGAGAAATATTTGGTTCTTTTCTGAATTCTTTTATGTATGATTATAATATCCTTGCAAGTCTATTCGAATTATCGGTTTGGTTTGGCCTACTAGATCTATAGTTCTTGCAATGGGAGAAGTGTTTGGCTTTGGGTTCAATCTTGCGGTGTCCTTTCCCAGTGACAGCAGGGGCAGCAAGGCACGTATAGTATTGTTTCCATCGAGGATAAAAAGATGGGGTTTATATCATATTGCTTGAGTTTATCCCTCTACATCATGTCATCTTGCTTAAAGCATTACTCTGTTCTTATGAACTTAATACTCTAGATGCATGCTAGATAGCGGTCGATGTGTGGAGTAATGGTAGTAGATGCAGAATCATTTCAGTCTACTTGTCACGGACGTGATGCCTATATATAATGATCATGCCTAGATATTCTCATAATTATTTGCTTTTCTATCAATTGCTCGATAGTAATTCGTTCACCCACCGTAGAAATCTGCTATCATGAGAGAAGCCACTAGTGAAACCTATGCCCCCCGGGTCTATTCTCAACATATCAATCTACAATCTACTTTACTTTACTGTTTTTACTTTATGTTCTTATATCCAAAAATACCAAAAATATCAAATTATCCTATCTATCAGATCTCACTTTCGTAAGTGACCGTAAAGGGATTGACAATCCCTTATCGCGTTAGCTACGAAGTTCTTATTTGTTTGTGCAGGTGCGAGGGACTCGCGCGTGGTCTCCTACTGGATTAATACCTTGGTTCTCAAAAACCGAGGGAAATACTTACGCTACTGTGCTGCATCACCCTTTCCTCTTCGAGGGAATACAACGCAAGCTCGAGAAGTAGCAAGAGAATTTCTGCCGCTGTTGCCGGGGAGGCTTACGCAAAATTCATATACTAAGTACCTATCACAAACCCTTATCCTTCGCATTACAATTATTTGCCTCTCGTTTTCCTCTCCCCCACTTCACCCTTGACGTTTTATTTGCCCTTATTTTTGTCGTGTGTTTATTGTTCGCTTGCTTCTTCTTTGCTTGTGTGTTGGATTGCTTGCTTGTCACTATGGCTCAGAACAATACCAAATTGTGTGACTTCTCCAATACCAACAATAATGATTTGATTAGCACTCCGATTGCTCCTATTACCGATGCTGAATCTTGCGAGATCAATGTTGCTCTGTTGAATCTTGTCATGAAAGATCAATTTTCCGGCCTTCCTAGTGAAGATGCCGCTACCCATCTAAACAACTTTGATGATTTGTGTGTGCTACTTCTCGAGCTTGCGTTGTATTCCCTCGAAGAGGAATGGGTGATGCAGTACAGTAGCGTAAGTATTCCCCTCAGTTTTTGAGAACCAAGGTATCAATCCAGTAGGAGACCACGCGCGAGTCCCTCGCACCTGCACAAACAAATAAGAACTTTGCAGCCAACGCGATAAGGGGTTGTCAATCCCTTTACGGTCACTTACAAAAGTGAGATCTGATAGAGATGATAGTTTATATTTTTGGTATTTTTGGTTTATAAGAACAGAATATAAAAGCGATAAAAGTAAAGTAGATGTAGATTGATATGTTGAGAATAGACCCGGGGGCCATAGGTTTCACTAGTGGCTTCTCTCATGATAGCAGATTTCTACGGTGGGTGAACGAATTACTGTCTAGCAATTGATAGAAAAGCGAATAATTATGAGAATGTCTAGGCATGATCATTGTATATAGGCATCACATCCGAGACAAGTAGACTGAAACGATTTTGCATCTACTACCATTACTCCACACATCGACCGCTATCTAGCATGCATCTAGAGTATTAAGTTCATAAGAACAGAGTAATGCTTTAAGCAAGATGACATGATGTAGAGGGATAAACTCAAGCAATATGATATAAACCCCATCTTTTTATCCTCGATGGAAACAATACTATACGTGCCTTGCTGCCCCTGCTGTCACTGGGAAAGGACACCGCAAGATTGAACCCAAAGCCAAGCACTTCTCCCATTGCAAGAACTATAGATCTAGTAGGCCAAACCAAACCGATAATTCGAAGAGACTTGCAAGGATATTATAATCATACATAAAAGAATTCAGAAAAGAACCAAATATTTCTCATAGATAATCTTGATCATAAACCCACAATTCATCGGATCTCGACAAACACACCGCAAAAAGATTACATCGAATAGATCTCCTCGAAGACGGAGGAGAACTTGGTATTGAGATCCAAAAAGAGAGAAGAAGCCATCTAGGTACTAACTATGGACCCGAAGGTCTGTGGTAAACTACTCACAACTCATGGTGAGGCGATGGTGTTGATGAAGAAGCACTCCATGGAAGATCCCCCCTCCAGCGGAACTCCGGAACAGGCCCCAAGATGGGATCTCACGGGAACAGAAGGTTGCGGCGGTGGAATTAGGATTTCCTTTGTTGCTTCAATGTTTTCAGGGTAATTGGGTATATATAGGAGGAAGGAGGGCATCGTGGGAGCAACGTGGGGCCCACAAGGCAGGGGGGCACGCCTACGGGGAGGGGGTGCGCCCTCCACCCTCGTGGACGCCACATGTCCCCTCTGCCTTGGTTCTCAAGTCTCCCGTGAAGATATCGTTCCAAAAATATCTCCCCCGAAGGTTTCATTCCATTTGGACTCCATTTGATATTCCTTTTCTGCGAAACCCTGAAATAGGCAAAAAAACAACAAAAGTCTATATTGACATAAGAAATAATAATACTTCAAGCATACTAACAAAGCAATCATGTATTCTCAAAATAACATGGCCAAAGAAAGTTATCCCTACAAAATCATATAGTCTGGCTATGCTCCCTCTTCATCACACAAAATATTCATATCATGCACGACCCCGGTTTCAGCCAAGCAATTGCTTTCATACTCAATTTTTTCAAACCTTTCAACTTTCACGCAATACATGAGCGTGAGCCATGGATATAACACTATGGGTGGAATAGAATGGTGGTTGTGGAGAAAATAGGAGGAAGATAGTCTCACATCGCCTAGCTGTATCAATGGGCTATGGAGATGCCCATCAATAGATATCAATGTGAGTGAGTAGGGATTGCCATGCAACGGATGCACTAGAGCTAAAAACTGTATGAAAGGTCAACAAAAGAAACTAAGTGGGTGTGCATCCTACTTGCCTGCTCACGAAGACCTAGGGCATTTGAGGAATCCCATCGTTGGAATATACAAGCCAAGTTCTATAATGAAAATTCCCACTAGTATATGAAAGTGACTAAACATGAGACTCTCTATCATGAAGAACATGGTTCTACTTTGAAGCACACGTGTGGAAAAAGATAGTAGCATTGTCCCTTTTTTTGCGACTTTCTTTTTCTTGGCCTTTCATTCTTTTTTTTTTGTTTGGGACAATGCTGTAATAATGATGATCATCACACTTATATTGATTTACACCTCGATACTAGAACAAAGTATGACTCTATATGAATGCCTCCGGCGGTGTACCGGGATGTGCAATGAATCAAGAGTGACATGTATGAAAAATTATGCATGGTGGCTTTGCCACAAACACGATGTCAACTACATGATCATGCATGGCAATATGACAATATGAAGCGTGTCATATGAACGGAAAATGGTGGAAAGTTGCATGGCAATATATCTCGGAACGGCTATGGAAATGCCATGATAGGTAGGTACGGTGGCTGTTTTGAGGAAGGTATATAGTGGGTGTATGGTACCGGCGAAAGTTGCGCTATACAAGAGAGGCTAGCAATGGTGGAAGGGTGAGAGTGCGTATAATCCATGGACTCATCATTAGTCATAAAGAACTCATATACTTATTGCAAAAATTTACGAGTCATTAAAACAAAGCAATCAACGCATGCTCCTAGGGGGGAGGTTGGTAGGAGTTAACCATCGCGCGCCCCCGACCTGCACACAAAAGATGACACTCTACAAATACCTCATGCTCTAACTTCGTCACATAGCGGTTCACCATACGTGCATGCTACGGGAATCACAAACTTTAACACAAGTATTTCTCAATTTCATAATAACTCCACTAGCATGACTCTAATATCACTATCCCCATATCTCAAAACAATCATCAAGTATCAAACTTCTCATCATATTCAACGCACTTTGTATGAAAGTTTTTACTACATTCATCTTGGATACCTATCATATTAGGGCTAGTTTTATAACCAAAGCACATTACCGTGTTGTACTAAAAGACTCTCAAAAGGATATAAGTGAAGCATGAGAGATCAACAATTTCTACAAAATAAAATCACCGTCGTGCTATAAAAGATATAAGTGAAGCACTAGAGCAAAACTATTTAGCTCAAAAGATATAAGTGAAGCACATAGAGTATTCTAACAATTTCTAGGCCATATTTATCTCTCTCAAAAACGTGTGTCCAGCAAGGATGATTGTGGAAAAATAACAAGCAAAGACTCAAATCATACATGACGCTCCAAGTAAAACACATATCATGTGGTGAATAAAAATATAGTCCCGAGTATAGTTACCGATAGATGAAGACGAAAGAGGGGATGCCTTCCCGGGGCATCCCCAAGCTTAGGCATTTGGTTGTCCTTGAATTTTACCTTGGGGTGCCTTGGGCATCCCCAAGCTTAGGCTCTTGCCAATCTTTGTTCCATAGTCCATCAAAGCCATACTCAAAACTTGAAAACTTCACAACGCAAAACTTAGCCAAAAATCTCGTGAGCTCCGTTAGTATAAGAAAACAAACCACCACTCAAAGGTACTGTAATGAACTCATTCTGTCTTTATATTGGTGTTAAACCTACTGTATTAAAACTTCTATATGATTCATATCCTCCAATACTACTCATAGATTCATCAAAATAAGAAAACAACACACGAAAAACAGAATCTGTCAAAAACAGCACAGTCTGTAGTAATCTGTAACTTTCGCATACTTCTGTAACTCCACAAAAATTGAAATAAATTGGTAAACGTGAGGAATTTGTCTATTAATCTTCTGCAAAAGTAATCAACTAAATAGCACTCTCCAGTAAAATCTGGTGACTATTCTAGTGAGCGCTAACGTTTATGTTTTTTACAGCAAGATCATATAAACTTCACACAAGTCTTCCCAAAGGTTCTACTTGGCACAAACACTAATTAAAATACAAAACCACATCTAAACAGAAGCTAGATGCAATATTTATTCCTAAATAGAAGCAAAAACAAATAAAATAAAATTGCGTTGCCTCCCAACAAGCTCTTTCTTTATAGCCATTAAGATAGGCTTGAGAATTCAATGATGCTCGCATGAAAGATAAGAATTGAAGCACAAAGAGAGCATCATATAGTATGTGAAAATCACATCTCTAAGTCTAACATACTTCCTATGCATAGGAATTTTATATGAATACAAATTAGCAAGACAAGCAAGATCTAGCATATGCAAGGAAGAAGAAAGAAACAATAGCAATCTCAACATGACGAGAGGTAATTTAGTAACATGAAAATTTCTACAACCATATTTTCCTCTCTCATAGTAATTGCATGTAGGATCATAAGAAAATTCAACAATATAACTATCACATAAAATATTCTCAACATGATCCATATGCATGCAAAGTTGACACTCTTCCAAAATAGTGGGATTAACATTAACTAAAGTCATGACCTCTCCAAACCCACTTTTATCAAAAATTTCATAAGATTGAACATTCTCCAAATATGTGGGATCTAAAGTTGACACTCTTCCAAACCCAGTTTCAATATTATTGCAAATATTATTATCAATCTCATATATATCATGGGGCTTAAATAAGGTTTCAAGATCGTAAGAAGCATCACCCTAATCATGATCACTGCAACAAGTAGTGGGCATAGAAAAATAAGCATCCCCAAGCTTAGGGTTTTGCATATCATTAACACAATTAACATCAATAGAATTTATAGTAACATCATTGCAATCATGTTTTTCATTCAAAGAGCTATTGTGAATCACTTCATAAATTTCTTCTTTAATCACCTCATCACAAATATCAAATTCACGAATTTCAAGCAAAACCTCATAAAGATAATCTAGTGCACGCAGCTCACTAGCAATTGGTTCAACATAATGGGATCTCTTAAAAAGATTAGCGAGTGGATGAGGATCCATGATTTAGCAAGCGAAGATGCAAGCTAATAGAGGGCACATAGCAACACAAGCAAACAGAAAGGCGAACAATAAGCACATGGCAAAAAGAAGGGCAAATAAAACGGCAAGGGTGAAGTGGGGGAGAGGAAAACGAGAGGAAAATAAATGTAATGCGAAGGATAAGGGTTTGTGATACGTACTTGGTATATGACTTTTGCGTAAGCCTCCCCGGCAACGGCGCCAAAAATTCTTCTTGCTACTTCTCGATCTTGCATTGTATTCCCTCGAAGAGGAAAGGGTGATGCGGCAGAGTAGCGCAAGTATTTCCCTCAGTTTTTCAGAACCAAGGTATCAATCCAGTAGGAGACCACGCGCGAGTCCCTCGCACCTGCACAAACAAATAAGAACTTCGCAGCCAACGTGATAATGGGTTGTCAATCCCTTTACGGTCACTTACGAAAGTGAGATTTGATAGATATGATAGTTTGATATTTTTGGATATAAGAACATAAAGTAAAAATAGCAAAGTAAATTTGTTTGTAGATTGATATGTTGAGAATAGACTCGGGGGCCATAGGTTTCACTAGTGGCTTTTCTCATGATAGCAGATTTCTACGGTGGGTGAACGAATTACTGTCGAGCAATTGATAGAAAAATGAATAATTATGAGAATATCTATGCATGATCATTATATATAGGCATCACGTCCATGACAAGTAAACCGAAACGATTCTGCATCTACTACTAACTCCACACATCGACCGCTATCCAGCATGCATCTAGAGTATTAAATTCATAAGAACAGAGTAGTGCTTTAAGCAAGATGACATGATGTAGATGGATAAACTCAAGCAATATGATATAAACCCCATGAAAGTGCAACTAATCCCCGGGTGGTTTTGGCAATTAATAACAACATATATATCATTGAACTAATAGTTACTTGAGAATCATTTCAGAAAAGTTCAGTGATACGGGTATGGAAATGACTGAAGACCCTCAAAATGCTAAGGCAAGCATTGGCAAAAGCTCAAGACTCCATTTTTGGTTTAGTGATCAAAGATCACATTGAGTCCATAGGAAAAGCCAATACTATTAAAAGGGGATGAGGTTGTGTTGATGATCTGGTTGCTCAAGTGCTTAGTGATATATCTCCTTTAACTATCAGCAACTTTCACTACAATACACACTCATAAGTAATCTCGGACAAACCGATTCTTCCAACTCAGTCCCACCGAGATGAACCACCTCAGCCATAAGCCAAACCCTAGAAAAATCGGTCAATCCGAGTTTGAGTTCGGTCTCACCGAAACACGGGCTGCCAACCTTCTGTAACCGTTTGTCATCATTTCGGAATATCCGAGTTGTTGATTTCGGTCCCACCGAAACTGGCAAGTTCCTATCTTTACTCAAATCGGACAAACCGAGATGGTATTTACGGTCCCACCAAAAACCCCAACGTTCACTATATTTGAACTTTCGGTCTGACTGAGTTTCCACTTCGGTCTCACCGAGATTGCTCAATTATGTGTGTAACGGTTGGATTTTGTGTGGAGGCTATATATACCCCTCCACCCCCTCTTCATTCGTGGAGAGAGCCATCAGAAAGAACTACCACTCCTATCTTACACTTTCTGAGAAGAGAACTACCTACCCTTGTGTTGAGATCAAGTTGCTCCATTCCTACCATATGAGACTTGATTTCTAACCTTCCCAAGTTGCTTTCCACTCAATCCTTTCTTCCACCACAGCCATATCAGTGAGGAGAGTTGAGTGTTGGGGAGATTATCATTTGAAGCACAAGAGCAAGGAGTTCATCATCATCTACAACATCTATTACCTTTTGGAGTGTGGTGCCTCCTAGATTGGTTAGGTGTCGCTTGGGAGCCTCCATCATCGAGATGTGGAGTTGAACCAAGAAGTTTGTAAGGGCAAGGAGATCGCCTACTTCGTGAAGATCTACCCCGAGTAAGGCTAGCCCTCCGTGGACGTAGGCCATGATGGAATAGACAAGGTTGCTTCTTCGTGGACCCTTCGTGGGTGGAGCCCTCCGTGGACTCGCGCAGCCGTTACCCTCCGTGGGTTGAAGTCTCCATCAACGTGGATGTACGATAGCACTACCTATCGGAACCACGGGAAAAATCATTGCGTCTCCAAATTGCGTTTGATCTTCTCCACCTCTCTTTACTACATGTGCAATTTACTTTCCGCTGCTTATACTCTAGAATTGCATGTGTAGGGTGATACTTGTCTTGATCATAATTGTGAAACTGCCAAAAACTGTTCATGATCAAAAGGCAGAATTTTTATATTTACAAGTAGTCTAATCACCCCCCTCTAGACATACTTTCGATCCTACAAGTGGTATCAGAGCTTTGGTCTCCATTGTTTTGGTTTCCATTGCATTGGAGTCCATAAGCTTGGTTTCACAACCTAGGAGAGTATGGCGTCTAGTGAGGGTAATTATCGTAGAGGTCCTTACTTTGATGGTACAAATTTTGCTAGTTGGAAGCATAAAATGAAAATGCATATTCTTGGTCATAACCCAGCCGCATGGTGCATTATTTGTGTTGGCATGCAAGGTGAATTCTTCGAGGAAGGAAAAGTTCCGGATCGCGAAGCTACACCGGAAGAGTTGCGGATGTTGCAAAACAATGCTCAAGCTTGTGACATTCTCTTCAATGCTTTGTGTCCCGAGGAGTTCAACAAAATCAGCCGTCTTGAGAATGCTAAAGAGATTTGGGATACTTTGGTTGAAATGCACGAAGGTACTGAATCTGTGAAGGAATCAAAGCTAGATATTCTTCAAGGTCAACTTGACAAGTTCAAGATGAAGGATGGTGAAGGAGTCGCTGAAATGTACTCTAGGCTTGCTCTCATCACAAATGAGATTGCCGGCTTAGGAAGCGAAGAAATGACCGACCGATTCATCATTAAGAAGATTCTTAGAGCTTTGGATGGAAAATATGACACCGTGTGCACTTTGATCCAAATGATGCCAAACTACAAGACTCTCAAGCCAACTGAAGTCATTGGAAGAATTGTTGCTCATGAGATGACACTTAAGGATAAGGAAGAGCTTCACAACAAGTCAAGTGGTGCTTACAAAGCTACAAGTGATGCTCCCACTACCTCAAGTGACAAGTTAATTTCCAATGAAGAGATAAGCCTAATGGTTAAGAACTTCAACAAGTTCTACAAGAATAGAGGCAAAGAAAGAAGCTCAAAGTCTAGATCATATGATGAAAAGAGATCTTCTAGTCGTGATCGAAACTGCTACAATTGTGGAAGACCCGGACACTTCTCAAATGAGTGTACGGCTCCCCACAAGAGAAGAGAAGAATCTCCAAGAAGAAGAGCAAGAGATGAGTCACCTCGGAGAGAGAGAAGGAGTAGAGATGATCATTATGAACGAAGACCCTCTCGGAGAAGCAAGGATTCGAAGAGGAAAGACAAGTCATCAAGGAGCTACACAAGAAGAAGACATCAAGCTCATGTAGGTGAATGGGTCTCCGGCTCCGACTCCGACAGTCAATCCGATGGAAGCTATCACTCCGACTCCGACTACAGTCAAGATGAAGGTGTTGCCGGACTTGCACTCGTATCCTCCAACTCCAACTCCTACGACTTATTTGATTCACCAAATGAGGGAATTGGAAGATGCTTCATGGCTAAAGGCCCCAAGGTAACACACCCTGAATTCATTGACTTTGATAGTGATGAGGATGACTTGCTTGGTGAAGATGAGCTCTTGCATGATAAATCTAGTGAGCTTAGTAATGATGAAAATGCTAGTAGTCTTTATAGTCGAGAAGAGTCGAATGACAATGCTATGAAGGAGATTGAGCGTATAACTAAAGAACTAAACACTCTTAAGTTAGCTCATGAAACAACTCAAGAAGATCATAGAGAGCTCCTAAGATCTCATGAGAAGCTACGCTTCGAGAAGCTCACTCTAGAGCAAGAACATGAGTTTCTAAAAGCGATCAATGACGATCTTCGAAAGAAGAGTTCTTCATATCTTGCCAAACGACTTCTCTTGTCTAATTTCTTGCCACCTATTAAGACTAAGCATGACAAGCATAAGAAAAATTCTTCCTCTAGTAGTAACAATAACCATGTTAAATGTAATATTGTTGCTTCTAGTAGTTCTCTTGATTCCACTAACAATGTTTCAAGCCAAGTTACACTTGAGCAAGAAAATAGCTTATTGAAGGAAATCATAGAGAAAGGTGTCTACAAGAGTCTTGCCGGAAGCAAGAACTTTGAGGAAATTGTTCGCAAACAAGGAAGGCACCGGAAGAATCAAGGGATTGGTTTTGAGCGAAAGTTCAACGCCGAAGGTGTTGAGTGGGAAGAAGGTCAATACCCTACTCCACAGTTTGTTTCTCAAAAGGAGAAGTATGATCCTACTTCTTCCAATGTGGAACAAGCTCAAGATGACCTTCCACCACAAGACCACAAGCTAAAAGCCAAGGACAAGCTTCAAGAGGAGATTGATGCATTCATTGAAGCACCTCAAGCCATGGTCAAGTGGGTTCCCAAGGACACGTCAAGTTCTACTTCGTCAAGCTCAACAACAACCCCAAGGATTCCCATCAAGATGATGTGGATCCCAAAGAAGAAGAACTAGAAGGTTCTTGAGGGTGACTCCGCCAACATACTTCACTCACATTCATTTTGGCAACTTGTGCAATCAACTTCCACATCATGCACTAGTTCATGGAGTCACAAACCCTCTTGTTGGTAAGTCAAGGGACAAGGTAATCATTGCTTTCATGGACATCATCTATGGTGAACTTCAATCTATGTCTATGGATATCCTTGTTTGTTCCTTGTGGGACTAACCCATGTAGGTGTTGAAAGTGCCCTAATCCAAAGGATAGCTCCCAACTATTGATGATCTACATCAACATTGAGCATCCACATCTTCAATATCTACATGAAGTCTTCTACGACAACCCAAGGTTAGTTTGACCCTTTAAAAGGGGTTCTCACATCTAGGGGGAGCTTTGCTCTAAAAATTGAGCTAAAGCATCTCCAAATGATGTGAACACATCAATGCTTTATGTAAAAGTGGTAACCCCACTTGTGCTTAAATGATGAGTATGACCTATGATCAAATGTTCTCATTTGGCTCCTAAGTCAAAATACTCATATAAAGATGACCTAGTCATCGACAAATTGTGTGCTAGTAGCTAGAGTTTTGGTTGTGCATGTTTGACACATATTTCATTTGCTATCTTATTGTGTGAGCATGTTGAATGCATGATTTTATCCATTCGAGGACATCCATTTGTTGTTTTGGTTGTTTTGATCTTTCTGGACAAATGGATGGACAAGAATGCCTAAGTACCTCCCCTAGCTATCTATGCTTTCTTGTCTCAAATTCTATTCATGCTCATATCACAAACATTGAACAAGTCATTTTCGGACCCTCCGAGTGAGGAGCACTCGGAGCCACCGATCCGTCTAAGGCTGACTTCCAAAACCTTCTAAGTCAATTTCGGTCTGACCAACTTCTCCCACTCGGTCCAACCGAAACGCTTAGACTGATCTAGGTTTCATCTCGGTGAAACTGAGTTCAAAATCTCGGCGTGACCGATATGCGTAACTGCACAGCAGTTATCCATTTCGGTGTCACCGAGTTTTTCAACTCGGTCCCACCGACAGCAAGGGGATATAAATACTGAGGGCAGCGCGCGATTATTTCTTCAAACCGTTTCGCCCCCAAGTCCCCTGCTGCCGTCGCCCTGATCTCCGGATCGTCGCCGTCGTCGCCTGTGCGCCCTCGCCGCAGGTCTCCGCCGCCGTCAACGGTATTCTTCTCCGCGCCGTTGCCGCCGTAGAGGGACTCCACCAAGTTAGGGTGAGTCTTGATCCCTCTCGTGCTCCCCATCTGATTCATTGCACAATTGGTTAGCCCTGCATCTAGCCACGTTTGAAATCTTCCTTAACATCAGATCGGTTCTAGTTTCGAGTAAAATTCTTAGGGTTAGGTTTCCACGGAATACATCTCGGTGAAACCGATTTTGAAAACTCGGAATGACCGATTTGGCCTCTGGCCATTGCACTGCACCTTTCGGTCTAACCGAGTCGTGCAAATCGGTGTGACCGATGTAGAGTCTTAGTGAAACCCTAGTGTTTCGGCAGGACCGAAACCCACTTCGGTCTGACCGAAAGTGGTGTGGTAAGCCTCTGTATACACTTCGGATTCACCGAAACTGAAAATCGGTTTGACCGAAATGCATTCTGTGAAAACTCAAAACTAAGATTTGAACTCATTTTTTTTTGCAAAAACTCTGTAGTTTGTGATAACTCTTCTACTCTGCCTATACCTTATCTTTTCACAGGTTGTCAGCCATGTCAGATGCCAGTGACAGCCAGAACAGGTCTGAATCACCTTTTGCAGAGATTCCTGAGGCAGATACTAGTCCCGAGGCTAGTAGTCCTAGTGATGATGGTGAGAGGAGTACCCCTAGTGGTTTGCCTCCTGCAGCCACCAGAACCAGAAAGCAGAGAAATTCTGATGATGAGGACTCTGACTTCATTGCTGAGGAAGTAACCTCCAAGCCCAAGAGAAATGTTGTTGCCAAAGAGCACCAAGGGCAGCAGTTCAAGAAAGGCACCAGCAAGGTCAAGCAGTCAGCTGTTGCCAAGAAGCTGAACTTGGGAGAGCCAGCCCCAAGTAAAGTGAAGAAAACTTCCAAGAGGAAGAGGGTAGTATATGCTGATTCTCTTGCAGATGTAGCAGTCGAGGAAGAAGAAGAAGAAGAAGAAGCACCCCAGCCTGCTCCTCAGAAGCAGAAACTCATGGGTGATGCAATTAGGGCTCAAGCCACTTCTAAGCCCAAGAAGCCTGCTCAAGCAAAAGCAGCTCCAACAAAGCCTTCTGCCAAGCCCAAGAGGACAACCAGGAACATCCCAGCCTCTGAGAAGAACAAAGGTGATGTGCCACCGTCTGAGTCTGAAGAAGAACATGTGTTGCTGAAGCTCCGTCCAAAATTGCCGCTCCACAACGATGCTCATCCTCAAGCCGAGGATATGAAGGCAAGGAAGGATAGAGGTCTCAGGCTATGGAGACAGTCTGATCCATATGCCGTGAGGAGAAGGACTGCTGTGGACCCCAGATTCCACACCAGAGAGCAGCAGGACTTCTATGAGACCGTGCTGATGGATAAGAAGCCTATTGTTGCAGATACCAGATACGTTGACTGGAAGTACATTGACAGTGAAGAGCACCGAGACTTCTTTCCCCATGTGCATGAGAGCTTCACTGCATGTGGAGTTGATGAGTTTGTGGGTCAGAAACTGACAGATTGGAACGACGAGATGATCATGCAGTTCTACGCCACAGCCCACTTCTATCCTGATGGCAAGATCACCTGGATGACTGAAGGTCAAAGGTTTTCTTCGTCTGTTGAAGAATGGGCAGAACTTCTGAATGCTCCAGTGCAGAGAGAGGACGACATTGATGTCTATGGGATTCCCAAGAAGAACCATGATTCCATGAAGAACATGTACAAGGAGATCCCCGCAGCAGATTTGGAAGGGTGGAAGCTTGGCTCAGTGTACTATCTCCAGGCAGGTCTACCTACCACAAACACTATTCTGAGGCATACCTTGATGCCCAAGTCTGGAGACCATCGCATGATCCGAGGCTATTCTATCAACATGCTGCATATACTTGATGAGAGGCACCTTTCAAGGTGATGGACTTAATGGTAGAGACCATTAAGAGGACTGCAGCTGACCAGAAAAGGTCGTGTGGATTTGCCCCGCAGATTCAGATGCTTATCAATGCCAAGTTTGGCACGGGCAAATTCATGTTGGATAGGAAGCACTTACCACTGCAGCCAGAGCATGAAGATAATGTTGTTGTGATGGACGAGGAGGATCCAACTTCGGTTGAAGGTCAAGCCAAGATTGAAGCTGCTAAGAAAGCCAAAGCTGATAAAGAGGCAGCAGCAGCAGCAGCTAAACCAAAGAGCTTCGGAGAGCAGATTCTTGAAGCTACCCAGAGGATTGAACAACGCCTGGATAGCATTGAACAATCTCAGGAGAGCCTAGAGAGGATTGTTGACGACAAGATCCACGCTCTGGACGTGAAGCTGACTGAAATTCAGGTGACCGTCAACAAGCTTGAGGCAGACATGGAGGAAGCTAGGCAGGACAGAGCAGAGCTCATGCAAGATGACCTAGTCCAGGACTCTCATCGCCAGACTGCTCAGGTTCCCAGAGGATCCCGATCAGCTGCTATTCCAGTGACTGACTCCAGGACTACCACTTCAGCACCTCCTACAGCTCCAGCAGTCACTCCAGCCACAGCTCCAGCATCCACTCCTCCAGCGCAGACATCAGCTGAAGTCTTCGCCGATGCCGTCATATCTACTCCGACATCTACCCAGACGGGAGCCGCCAGCAGAGCCCACAGTGACGTTTAGCTCTATGCTTTTTCAAACTTTTTGGTAACTTGTTGCCAAAGGGGGAGAAATTGTATAGATCATAGGGCTTCGAGAGAGAGAGTGCTCTTTCGTTCTTTTGCCGGTTTTCTTTGAGATACATTTGGTTCTTTTGGTTCTTGAAACTTTCAGTGTGCTTGATACTACGTTTGATGCTACCTTAATGAGTGCTTAGTCATACTATGCTTTAATGTGTGCTTAATGCTTATCATATGCTATTCCTATCTTGTATGGCTATCTACTCTTGTCTTGGTGATTGGGTGCATGTTATTCATTCTTATCATTTTGTGCGATCCACCAAGATGTATGTGACATGGAAGAGTGACCCATGATCCTAATTGATTGTGCATTTGCATTCAAACGCAAATTTTAAATAATGCACAAATTTAGGGGGAGCTCTTGCTTATCACATACTTCTCAAAGCGACAATATTATTCATTGATTATATCCCTTGTCGAAGCTTTGATCTATATGTTGTCATCAATTACCAAAAAGGGGGAGATTGAAAGTGCAACTAATCCCCGGGTGGTTTTGGCAATTAATAACAACATATATATCATTGAACTAATAGTTACTTGAGAATCATTTCAGAAAAGTTCAGTGATACGGGTATGGAAATGACTGAAGAAGTGGACCCCTCAAAATGCTAAGGCAAGCATTGGCAAAAGCTCAAGACTCCATTTTTGGTTTAGTGATCAAAGATCACATTGAGTCCATAGGAAAAGCCAATACTATTAAAAGGGGATGAGGTTGTGTTGATGATCTGGTTGCTCAAGTGCTTAGTGATATATCTCCTTTAACTATCAGCAACTTTCACTACAATACACACTCATAAGTAATCTCGGACAAACCGATTCTTCCAACTCAGTCCCACCGAGATGAACCACCTCAGCCATAAGCCAAACCCTAGAAAAATCGGTCAATCCGAGTTTGAGTTCGGTCTCACCGAAACACGGGCTGCCAACCTTCTGTAACCGTTTGTCATCATTTCGGAATATCCGAGTTGTTGATTTCGGTCCCACCGAAACTGGCAAGTTCCTATCTTTACTCAAATCGGACAAACCGAGATGGTATTTTCGGTCCCACCGAAAACCCCAACGTTCACTATATTTGAACTTTCGGTCTGACCGGGTTTCCACTTCGGTCTCACCGAGATTGCTCAATTATGTGTGTAACGGTTGGATTTTGTGTGGAGGCTATATATACCCGTCCACCCCCTCTTCATTCGTGGAGAGAGCCATCAGAAAGAACTACCACTCCTATCTTACACTTTCTGAGAAGAGAACTACCTACCCTTGTGTTGAGATCAAGTTGCTCCATTCCTACCATATGAGACTTGATTTCTAACCTTCCCAAGTTGCTTTCCACTCAATCCTTTCTTCCACCACAGCCATACCAGTGAGGAGAGTTGAGTGTTGGGGAGATTATCATTTGAAGCACAAGAGAAAGGAGTTCATCATCATCTACAACATCTATTACCTTTTGGAGGGTGGTGCCTCCTAGATTGGTTAGGTGTCGCTTGGGAGCCTCTGTCATCGAGATGTGGAGTTGAACCAAGAAGTTTGTAAGGGCAAGGAGATCGCCTACTTCGTGAAGATCTACCCCGAGTAAGGCTAGCCCTCCGTGGGCGTAGGCCATGATGGAATAGACAAGGTTGCTTCTTCGTGGACCCTTCGTGGGTGGAGCCCTCCGTGGACTCGCGCAGCCGTTACCCTCCGTGGGTTGAAGTCTCCATCAACGTGGATGTACGATAGCACTACCTATCGGAACCACGGGAAAAATCATTGCGTCTCCAAATTGCGTTTGATCTTCTCCACCTCTCTTTACTACATGTGCAATTTACTTTCCGCTGCTTATACTCTAGAATTGCATGTGTAGGGTGATACTTGTCTTGATCATAATTGTGAAACTGCCAAAAACTGTTCATGATCAAAAGGCAGAATTTTTATATTTACAAGTAGTCTAATCACCCCCCCCCTCTAGACATACTTTCGATCCTACACCCCATCTTTTTATCCTCGATGGCAACAATACTATACGTGCCTTGCTGCCCCTGCTGTCACTGGGACAGGACACCGCAAGATTGAACCCAAAGCCAAGCACTTCTCCCATTGCAAGAACTATAGATCTAGTAGGCCAAACCAAACAGATAATTCGAAGAGACTTGCAAGGATATTATAATCATACATAAAAGAATTCGGAAAAGAACCAAATATTTCTCATAGATAATCTTGATCATAAACCCACAATTCATCGGATCTCGACAAACACACCGCAAAAAGATTACATCGAATAGATCTCCTCGAAGACGGAGGAGAACTTGGTATTGAGATCCAAAAAGAGAGAAGAAGCCATCTAGGTACTAACTATGGGCCCGAAGGTCTGTGGTAAACTACTCACAACTCATGGTGAGGCGATGGTGTTGATGTAGAAGCACTCCGTGGAAGATCCCCCCTCTAGTGGAGCTCCGGAACATGCCCCAAGATGGGATCTCATGGGAACAGAAGGTTGCGGTGGTGTAATTAGGGTTTTCTATGTTGCTTCGATGTGTTCAGGGTACATGGGTATATATAGGAAGAAGGAGGGCATCAGGGGAGCAACATGGGGCCCACGAGGTAGGGGGGCGTGCCCAGGGGGAGGGGGCGCGCCCTCCACCCTCGTGGACGCCACATGTCCCCTCTGCCTTGGTTCTCAAGTCTCCCGTGAAGATATAATTCCAAAAATATCTCTCCCAAAGGTTTCATTCTGTTTGGACTCCGTTTGATATTCCTTTTCTGTGAAACCCTGAAATAGGCAAAAAACAGCAATCTGGACTAGGCCTTTGGGTTAATAGGTTAGTCCCAAAAATAATATAGAAGTGTATAATAAAGCCCATTAAACATCCAAAACATCATATATAATAACATGGAACAATAAAAAATTATAGATACGTTGGAGACGTATCAGTGTGATATGCAAAAGAAGAGGGATACGGATAATGATATTGTTAAATTGAAGTTATTTCCATTTTCACTTAGAGATCATGCTAAAACTTGGTTTTCCTCTTTGCTTAGAAATAGTATTGATTCGTGGAATAAGTGCAAGGATGCTTTTATCTCTAAGTATTTTCCTCCTGCTAAGATCATCTCTCTTAGAAACGATATTGTGAATTTTAAGCAACTAGATCATGAGCATGTTGCACAAGCTTGGGGGAGAATGAAATTAATGATATGTAATTGCCCTACACATGGTTTGAACTTATGGATGATTATACAAAACTTTTATGATGGCTTGAATTTTGCTTCTAGAAATCTTTTAGATTCGGCCGCAGTAGGCACTTTCATGGAAACTACCTTAGGAGAAGCTACCAAACTCCTAGATAATATTATGTTTAATTATTCTCAATGGCACACCGAAAGATCTACTAGTAAAAAGTGCATGCTATTGAAGAGATTAGTGTTTTGAGTGGAAAGATGGATGAACTTATGAAATTATTTGCTGCTAAGAGTGCTTCTTCTGATCCTAATGATATGCCTTTATCCACGTTGATTGAAAATAATAATGAATCTTTGGATGTGAATTTTATTGGTAGGAATAATTTTGGTAACAATGCTTATAGAGGAAACTTCAATCCTAGGCCTTTTCCTAGTAATTCCTCTAATAATTATGGTAATTCCTACAATAACTCTTATGGAAAGATGCCTTCTGAATTTGAAACTAGTGTTAAGGAGTTTATGAATTCGCAAAAGAATTTCAATGCCTTGCTTGAAGAAAAATTACTTAAGATTGATGAATTGGCTAGAAGCGTGGATAGTATTACTCTTGATGTTGATTCTTTGAAACTTAGATCTATTCCACCTAAGCATGATATCAGTGAGTCTCTCAAAGCCATGAGAATTTCCATTGATGAATGCAAAGAAAGAACCGCTAGGATGCGTGCTAAAAAAGAGAGCTTTATAAAAGCGTGTTCTTCTAGTTATCATGAAAATAAACATGAAGATCGGAAAGTTATTGATGTATCTCCTATTAGATCCTTGTTTTCTAGTATGAATCTTGATAAAGATGGGACTGGAGATGAGTCTACTTTAATTAAAAGGCATCCCAATGATTCAGATTTTTTAGATCTTGATGCTAAAATTGTTAAAAGTGGGATTGAAGAGATTAAAACTTTGCATAGTGATGAACCCACTACTTTGGATTTCAAGGGATTCAATTATGATAATTTCTCTTTGATTGATTGTATTTCCTTGTTGCAATCCGTACTAAATTCTCCGCATGCTTATAGTCAAAATGAAGCTTTTACCAAACACATAGTTGATGCTTTGATGCAATCTTATGAAGAAAAACTTGAACTAGAAGTTTCTATCCCTAGAAAGCTTTATGATGAGTGGGAACCTACTATTAAAATTAAAATTAAAGATCATGAATGCTTTGCTTTGTGTGATTTGGGTGCAAGTGTTTCCACTATCCCAAAAACTTTGTGTGATTTGTTAGGGTTCCATGAGCGTGATGATTGTCCTTTGAATTTGCGTCTTGCGGATTCTACTATAAGAAACATATGGGAAGGATTGATGATGTTCTTATAGTTGCCAATAGGAATTATGTGCCCATAGATTTCATTGTTCTTGATATAGATTGCAATCCATCATGTCCTATTATTCTTGGTAGACCTTTCCTTAGAACGATTGGTGCAATTATTGATATGAAGGAAGGAAATATTAGATTCCAATTTCCGTTAAGGAAAGGCATGGAACACTTTCCTATAAATAAAATTAAATTACCTTATGAATCCATTATGAGAGCCACTTATGGATTGCCTTCCAAAGATGGCAATACCTAGATCTATCCTTGTATCGTGCCTAGCTAGGGGCTTTAAACGATAGCGCTTGTTGGGAGGCAACCCAATTTTATTTTATTTGTTTTTGCTGCTGTTTGGGAATAAATATTGCATCTAGCTTATGTTTAGATGTGGTTTTGTGTTTTAATTAGTGTTTGTGCCAAGTAGAACCTTTGGGAAGACTTATGTGAAGTTTATATGATCTTGCTGTAAAAAATAGAAACGTTAGCGCTCACTAGAATAGTCACCAGATTTTACTGGAGAGTGTTATTTAGTTGATTCTTTTTGCAAAAGGTTAATAGAAAAATTCCTCACGTTTACCAATTTATTTCAATTTTTTTGGAGTTACAGAAGTATGCGAAAGTTACAAATTACTACAGACTGTTCTGTTTTTGACAGATTCTGTTTTTCGTGCGTTGTTTGCTTATTTTGATGAATCTATGAGTAGTATTGGAGGATATGAATCATAGAAAAGTAGGAATACAGTAGGTTTAACACCAATATAAAACAGAATGAGTTCATTACAGTACCTTTGAGTGGTGGTTTGTGTTCTTATACTAACGGAGCTCGCGAGATTTTTGGCTAAGTTTTGTGTTGTGAAGTTTTCAAGTTTTGAGTATGGCTTTGATGGACTATGGAACAAAGAGTGGAAATAGCCTAAGCTTGGGGATGCCCAAGGCACCCCAAGGTAAAATTCAAGGACAACGAAAAGCCTAAGCTTGGGGATGCCCCGGGAAGGCATCCCCTCTTTCGTCTTCATCTATCGGTAACTATACTCGGGACTATATTTTTATTCACCACATGATATGTGTTTTACTTGGAGCATCATGTATGATTTGAGTCTTTGCTTGTTAGTTTTCCACAATCATCCTTGCTGGACACACCTTTTTGAGAGAGATAAATATGGTCTAGAATTTGTTAGAACACTCTATGTGCTTCACTTATATCTTTTGAGCTAAATAGTTTTGCTCTAGTGCTTCACTTATATATTTTAGAGCACGATGGTGATTTTATTTTGTAGAAATTGTTGATCTCTCATGCTTCACATATATCCTTTTGAGAGTCTTTTAGAACAGCATGGTAATGTGCTTTGGTTATAAAACTAGTCCTAATATGATAGACATCCAAGATGAATGTAGTAAAAACTTTCATACAAAGTGCGTTGAATATGATGAGAAGTTTGATACTTGATGATTGTTTTGAGATATGGGGATAGTGATATTAGAGTCATGCTAGTGGAGTTATTATGAAATTGAGAAATACTTGTGTTAAAGTATGTGATTCCCGTAGCATGCACGTATGGTGAACCGCTATATGACGAAGTTAGAACGTGAGGTATTTGTAGAGTGTCATCCTTTGTGTGGAGGTCGGGGGCGCGCGATGGTTAACTCCTACCAACCTCCCCCTAGGAGCATGCGTTGATTTCTTTGTTTTGATGACTTGTAAATTTTTGCAATAAGTATATGAGTTCTTTATGACTAATGATGAGTCCATGGATTATACGCACTCTCACCCTTCCACCATTGCTAGCCTCTCTTGTGCCACGCAACTTTCGCCGGTACCATACAGCCACAATATACCTTCCTCAAAACAGCCACCATACCTTCCTATCATGGCATTTCCATAGCCATTCCGAGATATATTGCCATGCAACTTTCCACCATTCCGTTCATATGACACGCTTCATATTGTCATATTGCCATGCATGATCATGTAGTTGACATCGTATTTGTGGCAAAGCCACCATGCATAATTTTTCATACATGTCACTCTTGATTCATTGCATATCCCGGTACACCGCCGGAGGCATTCATATAGAGTCATACTTTGTTCTAACATCGAGTTTTAATATCGAGTTGTAAATCAATATAAGTGTGATGATCATCATTATTAGAGCATTGTCCCAAAAAAAAGAATGAAAGGCCAAGAAAAAGAACGGCCCAAAAAAAGAAAAAAAAGAAAAGAAAAGGGACAATGCTACTATCTTTTTCCACACTTGTGCTTCAAAGTAGCACCATGTTCTTCATGATAGAGAGTCTCATGTTTAGTCACTTTCATATACTAGTGGAAATTTTCATTATAGAAATTTGCTTGTATATTACAACGATGGGCTTCCTCAAATGCCCTAGGTCTTCGTGAGCAAGCAAGTTGGATGCACACCCACTTAGTTTCTTTCGTTGAGCTTTCATACATTTATAGCTCTAGTGCATCTGTTGCATGGCAATCCCTACTCACTCACATTGATATCTATTGATGGGCATCTCCATAGCCCATTGATACGCCTAGTCGATGTGAGACTATCTTCCTCCTTTTTGTCTTCTCCACAACCACCACTCTATTCCACCCATAGTGCTATATCCATGGCTCACGCTCATGTATTGCGTGAAAGTTGAAAGGTTTGAAAAAGTTGAGTATGAAAACAATTGCTTAGCTGAAACCGGGGATGTGCATGATATGAATATTTTGTGTGATGAAGAGGGAGCATAGCCAGACTATATGATTTTGTAGGGATAACTTTCTTTGGCCATGTTATTTTGAGAAGACATGATTGCTTTGTTAGTATGCTTGAAGTATTATTATTTATTATGTCAATATAGACTTTTGTCTTGAATCTTTCGGATCTGAACATTCATGCCACAATAAAGATAATTACATTGAAAATTATGTTGGTTAGCATTCCGCATCAAAAATTATGTTTTTATCATTTACCTACTCGAGGACGAGCAGAAATTAAGCTTGGGGATGCTTGATACGTCTCCAACGTATCTATAATTTTTGATTGTTGCATGCTATTATATATGATGTTTTGGATGTTCAATGCGCTTTATTATACACTTTTATATTATTTTTGGGACTAACCTATCAACCCAAAGGCCTAGTCCAGATTGCTGTTTTTTTGCCTATTTCAGGGTTTCCCAGAAAAGGAATATCAAACGGAGTCCAAATGGAATGAAACCTTCGGGAGAGATAGTTTTGGAATGATATCTTCACGGGAGACTTGAGAACCAAGGCAGAGGGGACACATGGCATCCACGAGGGTGGAGGGCGCGCCCCCCTGCCTCATGGGCCCCACGTTGCTCCCTCGATGCCCTCCTTCCTCCTATATATACCCATGTACCCTCAAAACATCGAAGCAACAGAGAAAACCCTAATTCCACCGCCGCAACCTTCTGTTCCCGTGAGATCCCATCTTGGGGCCTGTTCCGGAGCTCCGCCGGAGGGGGGATCTTCCACGGAGTGCTTCTACATCAACACCATCGCCTCACCATGAATTGTGAGTAGTTTACCACAGACCTTCGGGTCCATAGTTAGTACCTAGATAGCTTCTTCTCTCTTTTTGGATCTCAATACCAAGTTCTCCATGGTCTTCGAGGAGATCTATTCGATGTAATCTTTTTGCGGTGTGTTTGTCGACATCCGATGAATTGTGGGTTTATGATCAAGATTATCTATGAGAAATATTTGGTTCTTGTCTGAATTCTTTTATGTATGATTATAATATCCTTGCAAGTCTCTTCGAATTATCAGTTTGGTTTGGCCTACTAGATCTATAGTTCTTGCAATGGGAGAAGTGCTTGGCTTTGGGTTCAATCTTGTGGTGTCCTTTCCCAGTGACAGCAGGGGCAGCAAGGCACATATAGTATTGTTGCCATCGAGGATAAAAAGATGGGGTTTATATCATATTGCTTGAGTTTATCCCTCTACATCATGTCATCTTGCTTAAAGCATTACTATGTTATTATGAACTTAATACTCTAGATGCATGCTGGATAGCGGTCGATGTGTGGAGTAATAGTAGTAGATGCAGAATCGTTTCAGTCTACTTGTCACGGACGTGATGCCTATATATAATGATCATGCCTAGATATTCTCATAATTATTCGCTTTTCTACCAATTGCTCGATAGTAATTCGTTCACCCACCGTAGAAATCTGCTATCATGAGAGAAGCCACTAGTGAAACATATGCCCCCCGGGTCTATTCTCAACATATCAATCTACATCTACTTTACTTTTATCGCTTTTATATTCTGTTCTTATAAACCAAAAATACCAAAAATATAAACTATCATCTCTATCAGATCTCACTTCTGTAAGTGACCGTAAAGGGATTGACAACCCCTTATCGCGTTGGCTGCAAAGTTCTTATTTGTTTGTGCAGGTGCGAGGGACTCGCGCGTGGTCTCCTACTGGATTGATTCCTTGGTTCTCAAAAACTGAGGGAAATACTACCGCTACTGTGCTGCATCACCCTTCCCGCTTCAAGGGAATACAACGCAAGCTCGAGAAGTAGCAGCACTCTCACCCTTCCACCATTGCTGGCCTCTCTTGTACCGCGCAGCTTTCGCCGGTACCATACACCCACCATATAGCTTCCTCAAAACAGCCACCATACCTACCTATCATGGCATTTCCATAGCCATTCCGAGATATATTGCCATGCAACTTTCCACCTTTCCGTTCACATGACACGCTTCATATTGTCATATTGCCATGCATGATCATGTAGTTGACATCGTATTCGTGGCTAGGCCACCATGCATAATTTTTCATACATGTCACTCTTGATTCATTGCACATCCCGGTACACCGCTGGAGGCATTCATATAGAGTCATACTTTGTTCTAGTATTGAGTTGTAATATCGAGTTGTAAATCAATATAAGTGTGACGATCATCATTATTAGAGCATTGTCCAAAAAAGAAAAAAAAAAGGAAAAAAGGAAAGCCAAAGAAAAAAGAAAGGCCCCAAAAAAGAAGAAAAAAAAGAAAAAAAAAGAAAAGAAAAGGGACAATGCTACTATCTTTTTCCACACTTGTGCGTCAAAGTAGCACCATGATCTCCATGATAGAGAGTCTCTTGTTTAGTCACTTTCATATACTAGTGGGAATTTTCATTATAGAACTTGGCTTGTATATTCCAATGATGGGCTTCCTCAAATGCCCTAGGTCTTCGTGAGCAAGCAAATTGGATGTACACCCACTTAGTTTCTTTTGTTGAGCTTTCATACATTTATAGCTCCAGTGCATCCGTTGCATGGCAATCCCTACTCACCCACATTGATATCTATTGATGGGCATCTCCATAGCCCATCGATACGCCTAGTTGATGTGAGACCATCTTCCTCTTTTGTCTTCTCCACAACCACCACTCTATTCCACATAGTGCTATGTCCACGGCTCACGCCCATGCATTGCGTGAAAGTTGAAAAAGTTTGAAAAAATAATTAAAGTATGAAACAAGTGCTTGGCTGAAACCGGAGTTGTGCATGATTTGAGTATTTTGTGCGACGAAGATGAAGCATAGCCTAACTATATGATTTTGTAGGGATGAACTTTCTTTGGCCATGTTATTTTGAGAAGACATAATTTCTTTGTTAGTATGCATGAAGTATTATTATTCTTATGTCAATATAGACTTTTATCTTGAATCTTTCGGATCTGAACATTCATGCCACAATAAAGAAAATTACATTGAAAATTATGTTGGTTAGCATTCCACATCAAAAATTCTATTTTTATCATTTACCTACTCGAGGACGAGCATGAATTAAGCTTGGGGATGCTTGATACGTATCCAACGTATCTATACTTTTTTATTGTTCCATGCTATTATATTATCCTTCTAGGATGTTTTATGGGCTTTTATATACACTTTCATATGATTTTTGGGACTAACCTATTAACCCAGAGCCCAGTGCCAGTTGTTGTTTTTCTCTTGTTTTAGAGTATCGCAGAAAAGGAATATCAAACGGAGCCCAATTGACCTGAAACTCAACGGAGGACGTTTTTGGACCAGAAGAAGCCCAGAGAGTACCAGAGGAGGACCAGAAGGTCCACGGGCTGCCCACGAGGGTAGGGGGCGCGCCCTCCCCCCTGGGCGTGCCCCCTTGCCTTGTGGACAACCCGGAGACCCCCTTTACTTGCCCCCGACTCCAACACCTCCTATATATATAGAAACCTCAAGAAAATAACCTAGATCGGGAGTTCTGCCGCCGAAATCCTCTATGGCCACCGAAAACCAATCTAGACCCCGTTCCGGCACCCTGCCGGAGGGGGAATCCCTCTCCGGTGGCCATCTTCATCATCCCGGCGCTCTCCATGACGAGGAGGGAGTAGTCCACCCTCGGGGCTGAGGGTATGTACCAGTAGCTATGTGTTTGATCTCTCTCTCTCTCTCGTGTTCTTGAGATGGCATGATCTTGATGTATCGCGAGCTTTGCTATTACAGTTGGATCTTATGATGCTTCTCCCCCTCTACTCTCTTGTGATGAATTGAGTTTTCCCTTTGAAGTTATCTTATCGGATTGAGTCTTTAAGGATTTGAGAACACTTGATGTATGTCTTGCATGTGCTTATCTGTGGTGACAATGCGATATCACGTGATCCACTTGATATATGTTTTGGTGATCAACTTGCGGGTTCCATGACCTTGGGAATCTATGCATAGGGGTTGGCACACGTTTTCGTCTTGACTCTCCGGTAGAAACTTTGGGGCACTCTTTGAAGTTCTTTGTGTTGGTTGAATAGATGAATATGAGATTGTGTGATGCATATCGTATAATCATGCCCACGGATACTTGAGGTGACAATGGAGTATCTAGGTGCATTAGGGTTTTGGTTTATTTGTATCTTAAGGTGCTATTCTAGTACAAACTCTAAGATAGATTGAACGGAAATAATAGCTTCATGCTATTTTACTATGGACTCTTGATTAGATCGATCAGAATGAATAACTTTGAGGTGGTTTCGTACCCGACCATAATCTCTTCGTTTGTTCTCCACTATTAGTTACTTTGGAGTGACTCTTTGTTGCATGTTGAGGGATAGTTATATGATCCAGTTATGTTATTATTGTTGAGAGAACTTGCACTAGTGAAAGTATGAACCCTAGGCCTTGTTTCCTAGCATTGCAACACCGTTTATGCTCACGTTTACCACTTGCTACCTTGCTGTTTTTATATTTTCTTATTACAAAAACCTATATCTACCATCCATATTGCACTTGTATCACCATCTCTTCGCCGAACTAGTGCACCTATACAATTCACCATTGTATTGGGTGTGTTGGGGACACAGGAGACTCTTTGTTATTTGGTTGCAGGGTTGCTTGAGAGAGACCATCTTCATCCTACGCCTCCCACAGATTGATAAACCTTAGGTCATCCACTTGAGGAAAATTTGCTATTGTTCTACAAACCTCTACACTTGGAGGCCCAACAAACGTCTACAACAAGAAGGTTGCATAGCAGACATCACATGCATGTCAAATACCTCAGATTTTACAACCAAGAATCTATATCCAATGCTACGAAAAGCATAACCCAGGAAAACACAATCCACAGTCTTTGGTCCAAGTTTGCGCTTCTTTGAGAATGGCACATTGACTTTCGCCAAACAACCCCAGGTTCGTAGATAAGAGAGTTTTAACCTTTTCTTCTCCCATTCCTCGAATGGATTTATCTCTTTGTTCTTTGTGGGAACTCGGTTTAGGACATGACATGCAGTCAATATCGCCTTCCCCCCACCATGCCTTGGATAGACCCGATGTGTCTAACATGGCGTTAACCAAATCAGTTAGAGTACGGTTCTTTCTTTCGGCCACCCCACTTGACTGAGGTGAATAGGGAGGCGTACTCTCATGGATTATACCATGTTCCGCACAAAAAGCATCAAATTCGTTAAAAAATACTCTCCACCACGATCGGACCTAAGCCTCTTGATCTTACGATCAAGTTGGTTTTCCACTTCAGCTTTATAGATCTTGAAAAAGTTCAAAGCCTCATCCTTAGATTTCAAAAGATACACATGACAGTATCTAGTGGAGTCATCAATTAACGTCATGAAATATTTCTTTCCACCTTTTGTCAACACACCATTCATTTCACAAAGATCTGAATGTATGAGCTCTAGTGGTGCAAGATTTCTTGTTTCCACAATCGTGTGAGACTTACGAGGTTGCTTAGCTTGCACACAAACTTGACACTTAGATCCCTTGACGGTGGTGAAACTAAGGATTAAGTTTAATTTGGATAGTCGCGACATGCAACCAAAGTTAACATGACACAGACGTGAATGCCACATATTTGATTCACTATTGTTGCAAACATGATTAACAACTTTATTGCAAACATCTGACAAGGATAAACGAAACAGGCCTCGTGACTCATAGCCTTTGCCCACAAACGTTCCATACTTGGATATTACAAATTTATTCGACTCAAAGACAAGCTTGTAGCCATCTCAACATAACAGAGATCCGCTAACAAGATTTTTATTGCCGGAGGGGACATAATGCACGTTCTTCAGCCGCACGATCTTCCCCGAAGTAAACTTCAGATCGACCGTGCCAACACCACGAACAGAAGCACTTGAACCGTTGCCATCAGCACAGTTGAAGTCTATGCGGTCTGATAAGATGAAAACATGGAAACATCACCGCATACATGCACATTAGCACCCGTGTCAATCAACCAATCAGGAGAATGACATACTGAAAGAATAGTGGGAAACATACCATACCCATCATCCTTCATGTCAGTGTCTCCAATGACAACATTAGCGGTCTTGCCGCCTTTTTCAAGATGACGCTTTTCATAGCGATTAGGGCAACTAGGAGCCCAATGATCAGGATCTCCACACACATGACAATCACCTTTCTTCTTGTCATTCTTCTTCTTGAAGTTCGTGTGTTGTGCAACCTTGTTCTTCCCATCAAACTTTGCTTTACCATCAAACTTGCCCTTGTTCTTGAACTTGTGGGACTGGAAGTTTTTCTTCTGTACCAAATTGGCACTAGATCCTCCCTCAATACCTCGAGCACGTGTGTCCTTTGCTCTCTCCTTTTCTTCCACATCAAGAGTACTAATGAGATCCGGAACGGAAAACTCCTGCCTCTTATGCTTCAGTAAGGTAGCAAAGTTCCTCCACGAAGGAGGAAGCTTAGTGATGATACCCCCGGGAACAAACTTGTCCGGCAGCATGCAATTGAAGTGCTCAAGTTCTCTAGCAAATGACTGTATCTCATGAGCTTGCTCAACGACGGAGCGCTCTTCAGTCATCCTGTAATCATAGAATTGCTCCATGATGTACAGCTCAGTGCCGGCATCCGAGACCCCATACTTGGCCTCGAGTGTGTCCCACATATCTTTTCCATTATCAATTGACGCATAAGCATCAACTATGTTCTTACCAAGAACACTCAAGAGAGCAGCCCTAAATAGGGTATCCATTTTCAGAAAAGCTTGTTCCTGTTGAGCATCATAATATCCTTCAGGTTTGCCAAGAGTGGCGTCATAGCAACTCATGGTTTGAAACCATAAGACCGCTCTCACGCGCCACCTCTTATAGTGGATACCCTCGAACACAGGAGGTCTCATGGAAGCAGCAAAACCACTTGGGGTAAATTGCCTATAATAAGGTTTTTGGATTGTTGGAAATATGAGCAATTTACCAAGTGATTTTACTAACAGAAATATTAGATAAAACATGACTAATATAGAAGAGATAAAACAAGTCATGCGATCTAATAGAGAGAAGGTAAATAGTATCTGCATATACAAACTAGAACCAAACATATGTAGAGCAGCCACTAGTGCTAGGAACTAAAACAGAACCTCAAACAAAGAGAGTATAAGATCATACATAGCAGGAGCAGAAGCCCCGGTCTTGGGTGCAGTGTCCTCGCCGGCCATGTCGTCGAAGAGGTTGTCAACGTCGGGGAAGAAGTCGTCGTCGGGGAAGTAGTCGTCGGCGATCGGATCGTCCGTGATGAAGCAGCCAGTAGTCGCGCTGAGCACTCCCCAAAAACCTTATCATCCTTCTCCCGTACAGGACTCAAAAGGCGTGGTTTCGGAGGCCTACTGTCCCGACCTGCGGTGCACGCCGCAAGCCGGGATGAGGAAGACAACAGGCAGCACAGAGAATGGAACCGATGGCGAGAGGAAGGAGAAGTTCTGGTGCGTCTCTCTGGGAGGAGCGACCTCCCTTTTATAGGCACAAGAGAAGGAGGCGAGAGGCTGCGCCAGGAGCTGAAGAGAACGAGGGAGATGAAACGAACAGACGGCAAGCGAAGGGTGCAGCGTTTGTATTCAAAGTCCACTACAGCAAAAACTTTCAACTTCCGACTGACCTTTCATACACCCATCGTGCGTGGCAAAAATTAGACATCGGCTCGTTCCCGCAACCCGCGGCGCGGCGATGCGTGGCGGTGTGTGCGGCGGAGGAGGAGCGCGCGTGGATATCCCTCTTGTTCTTATGCTTGTACAAGTGGAGAAAGAGCCTCCCTTATAAAGAGGTCCAACTCCCTCTAAACTAGCAATGTGGGACTAAACTTTAGTAGTGTCCCTTGCCTTACACGAATGAGCTAAGTGGGCCTCTAGGATTTATTAGGAATTTCTGAAATTAATATTGGGTTGGCTGGCCCATAAGACAAAATTCCAGCATTTCCCACTAAGAAACGCTAAGAAAAAAAAGATTCACATGATTTAAGGAACACATGAATAGGAAGAACATAGGACTACAAATAAATTTAAAAAAAAACATAGGACTACAAATGGCATGCCTTTTTGAATCCTACATGATTTTGGTTTGCTTGACTGCATCATCATACGAAAAATAAAAGGATTTTTCCCCAGAGTTCTGAGTGGATGATAAAATTCTATGGAATATATACAAATGAATCCTGTAAATCATATATGATTCATCCTACAAATCAAACGACCAACATAGATAAAAATCCTGAGGCTTCCAATCCTTTAAAATTCATATGAATATCCTTTAAATCAAAGAGGCCTTCAGATTAGTGTGGTGCATCTAGCCATAATTGTTCATTAAATACTGGCATAATTCATAGAATTTGGCTGAATCTGATGAAAAAAACTAAACAACGGCATCATTTGATATGCCCCTAATGAACATGCATCTGACTTGTCAGCTCAGTCAGCTAGCATGTGGTCCTAACAACTGCATCTGTTGGTTCAGGATTTATGAAAAACTCTACCTATTTTTGTGGATTATGAAAAATTCAACCTAGGTATGCAATTTTTTTGAGATGGGCCTAAGAAACGAATCGGACGAGAGTATTTTCCTTTATAGTATATGCATAAAACAAAGCAAAACTGTAATATTTTTCTGGATTACTTTTCTGACACAATTAACACATATAAGTTTCAAGTTTCCAATCTAAATATTTAAAAACAACAATAATACTATATTTTAAAAGCCCAAAGCAATACATTTCATGGACAGGAAAGAATACATGTCTACAAGACCAATTATTTGAATTGATTTGAGATGCTGCTCGGTGTATCAGACAATTCAAGGAAGATGGAGGTGTTTTTACAATATAAATTTAAGCGGGTGGTGAGCAATCGAAGCTCAGTCCCAGCCACTGATAGCAGATTGATACGATCCAAGGTGAGAGGACCATCATCACCAAGTGGTTTCTTTAGAGGAATAAAGGAAACATTTTCCCCCAAAAGGATAAAGCTTTGAGCTAATACATGAAGTAAGAAACAACCTATTACACAAAACAGAAAGCCAAAATGAGCATAAAAGCGCGCACAGCATAGCTCATTTACAGTAGAAGTTGCAATACACCATGCACATGTTGGGCTAGCAAACTATATTTTTCTTGCACATGATGTACAAAACAGCTAAACCAACCTTTTGTAGCACTTGCAATAACGGCTACAACCAAGTGGAGAATGCTTCTACTGTTACACATCATCTACGTAAGAACTACATTTCACAGGATTCATAATTATCTATGGTAGATCTGAAGGTGTACAAAACAGGCAAACCAACTACCTGTAGCATTTGCAACAAATGCCACAACAAAGTAAGAGGTGCTTCTACGGCTACAACTTTAGTGACAACGCCTTGGCAGTAAATGAAGTTTGCAACTTCCCTGAATCTGTACATGTATTTGCCAAGTAACTGTACAAGAAAACCAAGATATGTCTTATTTTTGTATCTTTCATCTTCTCATCAAATTATCTACTATCTAGGGTATCACATTTTGTCGCGTAAGTCAGTCTCTGACAAGATCAAGTTCCAGGGTCCACCTTTGCTCCCTAACCTGCACACCAGAAAATTACCTGAAGTCATCAAGGTTTTTTCCATTCCAACTTCCATGAGAAGGGCAATGGAAACCTATATCTGCACTACCTCCACAACCCAGCAACTGCTCGCAAACTCATAAAAAGAATGAGACCGGCCCAGATGCCACCAAGACCAAATTCAGGAGCGGCAACAAGTAGGAAAGCCGATGATATGGCTCCTGCAAAGAACTGAGAAAACCAGATACTTAAATACTGTTAGTTATTTTGCAGCTCATTTAGTATCGACAGCAAGAAGGGGAATAAAGTGCAAACAGAGATCCAGTTCAGACCATGGAGTAGGCAGCATATGCAAAGTCAGATACACCATAGTAGAGCCCATCCACCACAAAAGCAACAGCGTTTATTGGCTGGGAGATGGCGACGAACTGCAAGATTTAATATTGGAGAAGTGAGTATCATGGCATCAAAACTTCACTTATCACATTAGGTGTTTATTTCAACAGTCCTAAATATCTCATTACCCAGACACCAGATTTGGCAATACCCAGAACTGCTGGATCATCTGTGAACAGCGAGGAGAAAGACCCAAACCCCAAAAACAAGATTATAGCGAGTGCCGTACCAGTCGCCCCTCCAATCTGCGTAACAGAATATGTGAACAAACATTTTACATCTGGAGGTAAGGGAAAAAGAGAACCTCAGCAGCATTTATGAACTTCCTTTTCCATGACATGTACTCCTTCCGTTCCCTAATATAAGACCTTCTAACCTTTTCTTGATTCGTATGTATCTAGACACATTTTAGTATGTATGCTCACTCATTTTAGTATGTATGTAGTCAATATTTTGAAATAACTAAAACGTCTTATACTAGAGAAACGGAGGAAGTATATCTAACCTGCAGAACTCTGTAGAGAACTATGCGCGCCTGCTTGTAATTTCTTTTCGTATATTCAGTTGCAAGCAGAGCCTGCATTGTTTTATGGATACTTTAAAAACACATACCAAGCTAACAGGGTAGAAAAGAAATGCCCCGCTGTATAAATGTACATACCTGTCCAGCAAGAGCTAATGCATCATTGAGTAAAGAGATTGTTAACCATACTTGCAAGCATAACTGATGGCCAGCCATTGGAACAGGCCCTTCTCTTGCAGCAAGAGATGTCGACAGTGTCATGGTGAGGAGCACTGCTATGGTCCTACCGATCAGCAGTCCACCTGCAGAACAGTTAACAATTTGACGTGCTTAAGAGAACAACTACTACCGAGGTCACATCACATCCATGGATAAGGTAGGCAAAACGAATGTTCTTAAGTCCTTGGAAATAAACAACATGAATATCTTCCAACCTGATTTCAGGTAGCGTATCATTCCACCACCAATGATCTTTCCTGAGAAGATTACTACTTTACTATTCAACTTCCAAAGGAGGATGCAAGCTATCACGTACCTGACAGCAGGCAATTTTTTTGCAGATAATTAGAGCACCATGGATGCAGATGACTAAAAGTAAGAGCTTGGGGACACCAATGAGGAAAGTACATTAGATTTTCATGATAGCTTTAACATACTCAGATGTTACAGTCGCCAACGCAGCACCTCTTACTCCTAAACCAAGCGGAAAGACAAATATGGCATCAAGTATTGCATTTACTAGGTTACCAACACCTGCATGCAAAACATCCAAATCAAGAAGATAATATCTCATGTACATATTGCAGCAGGAGCCCCTCCTACTGTTTCGGGGTAAAAATAATATCTGAAGTGCATATAGGGCATATGTGTTCCTGAGACTTGCTTGTTACAGATACTCAAAATGATAAAAATCCACATGATTAAATTCATGCAATTTAGTGACAAGAAATTGCAATATCTTACCAATAGCGTACAAAGGTGTCTTTGTATCCATCAACCCACGAAATGCACCCTGTGCTGCAAGTGCTACTATGATAGGTGGAGCACCATATGCCCTAAAAATAAGAAATTGCTCGGCTGGTATACGCACTGGGGAATCCTGTTTATGTAACAAAGAACAACTTATACTCAAGAGTAATCTGACATAAGAACAATACATGATAGTAAAAATACTTGGCTTTCCTTGTTTCAAAAAGAAAAATACTTGGCTTGAAATGACTACAACTGAATCAAAGCTTGTGTTCCAGGGGCGATTTAGTTCTAGACTACAGTTAACTCAAGAGATGAGAAAGCATGATTGACCACTAAATATGATCATATTCTAAGTTTCTAACTCACTTTTACAGGTAGTATAATTGCTTATTTGCTTCAATCTCATCCTAACTTGGTTCATTTTGTCAGGAACACAAAAAAGTTATTTATCTGAACATTGCTTATTTGCCCGGCATGTTCTCCGGCTTCGGCCACCTCTTTTTTATGTTTTTTGGGCTTGTTGAGCTGTGCCCTCAGCAGAACCTTTGTACTCCTTGTTGTGTGACTTGGGTGTGCTTGTGTTCTGGACTAGTCTGTGTATGTGTGCTCTTGCGGTTTGCTTTATCTATAAAGCGGGGCGAAAGCGGTAAGCACATAACAAATTGAGCGCCAAAACGTAGATATAATAAATGTTTAAGCCTGGTGACTGTCGATAAAGTAGCCTACATACCACTGGTATACCGATGACATCCATCAATGTTCCAGATCCTAAAATAAGTGCCACAGTTTCCATCAACCCAATACCAGAAGCTAGAGCCAAAGATGTCGTGACTGCCGGAAGAAACTTCCTTTCTTCAGTCAACTTATCTGGGGATCTTCGAAATTCATCTTTTAAGTGAGATAATTAGTGTAACACAAAATATGGGAATAAATTCCACAAAATCTTTGAACTCTTTATTAGCTTACTTTCTCCTGTTCCTCTATAACTATCATCTACTGCTTGCTGCTCAGCAACAAAAGATGTGGTCACGTTAAGCAGTGGAACATTAAATAACTTGGACACCAAATTGAAGACCGAAATCGATACACCCACGGCAGCAAGTTCCGTTGAACCTGATCATAGAGTAAAAATTGATCAAGAGATCAACAATCTTTGCGGTTTAAAAATGTAAATTTAATTAAAAAAACAATATATTTACTTATCCATGAGATAGTTAAGAATAAATATTACATTCGAGAAACTTCTGCAGATTGACTACACATGAATGTCAAAGGCTCGAAATTTCTAGCACGAAATCTTTAGTTTCTGGGTTGCAATGCTGCAAAATAATAAGTACTCCCTCTGTAAACTAATGTAAGAGCGTTTAGAATACTAAAATAGTGATCTAAAAGCTCTTATATTAGTTTACGGAGGGAGTACTAGTGTAGCATAATTTGGTTGTGAATGTTGTTGGTTAGGTTGCTCAAACTCAAACACCATCTTAACATGGATGCCGGATCGGCCTTGTACCATAGTCCAGAGGCATCTGGCGTGTGTGCAGGATGGCAAGAAAGAACCTATATTACCTATATGGCCGACGAAGGCGGTGTCGACGAGCGCAGCGATGGGGTCGGCGGCGAGCGCGAGCACAGCGGGCGCGGCGATGCTCAGGATATCCATCCCAACCGTGTCAAGCTTGAGCCATCCCGGCAGCGTACCCATCGCAGTCATAGCTTCCTCCTCCTCCTCCTCCTTCCTTTCAGGCTCAGACTCCCGGGAAGCGTCCTCGTCGTCGTCGACCACGCCCTTGACTGTCGGCTTCGCGCGGCATCGCGGAGCGCGCCGCCGAGGAGCGGCAGAAGAACGGCAGGGGCAGGGGCGGCCGGAAGGCATGTGGACATGGTGGACCCTTCGATGCGGGGCCAGGGTGAGCGCCGCGGCGGCCCTCGTCGGCGCCGGCGAGGTCGCCGCCATGAGTCTGAGCGCGCGCGCGCGCGAGCCGAGCGTGTGGGTGGGAGTACGGCACGTGGGTTCAGTCTTCAGCGGCAGAGAGATTTGCCGGTTTTGTTGGGCCTTTGGAGCTTGGGCCGTAACAACCCGCTACCTCTCCTTCGCCCTCGCCTCGGTCCGTCAGCTCGTGCCACGATCCTCCTCCTCCGCCGCCGCCGCCTCCTTGCTCCGGCGACCGCTCCTCTGACTCCTGACAGGTACCGGCGATCTCGCCCCTCCCATTCAATTGATGTACGGTTGATCGGACTTTGTGGATGCAGAAGCTTGCGGTCAGCAGTGCCGTATGAGGTTCGCGGGGTGGTACCTGAAGATCGCCGTCGGCGGCGCGGCCATAGGCGCCGCCATGGAGCTTTTCATGATCAACACCGGCTTCTGTGAGTCCGTCCCTCCTCCATTCAACATCCAACCTCTTGTAATTAGCTTGTTGAAATCGTTAGGGTACATGACAAATTTCATCTCTGCGCGTGTCAAGTCTCCTCGAAATTTTACACCCAGCTCCAGCGTTAACTAGTCAGTTGTTGCTGTGAAATCAGTGGGGCCTCTAGACATCATTAGCCGAGGATCTCAGCATCCCGTCCAGAAGTAATTGAACTGGATTGGTGAGGAAATCTTCCATCAGTAACAACTAACAACACAAACTTCTAGTTTTAGGTGCCCATGGAAATTTACATTGTGCTATGTCTTTTTGACGGAGCTACGGCGGGCTTACGCCGGCCTGAACCATTTTCATTATCATAATTAAGATTGAGATACAAACACAACGGCTACACAAGTGTAGCACCCAACACACACAAGAAGGAATAAGGGACAACAGAGAAGAACCAGGAAACAAGCTACGACAAGCAGTCGACACCAAGAACTTAGCACCCATCACCACTAGGCTAACCGAGAAGAGCAGGAGCTAGCTTTGATGGATCAGTCGAAAGGAGATTCGTTGCCGAGAAGACAGAGAAGAAGTCACCCGCTGCCCTGCGATCACTCACACCTTGAAGAGCTAGGAAGTCGCAGTCGCCATCGAAGGGCATCCCATTGCCTAGCCACGTCGCGACAGAGAGAGCCACTGACCGTGCTGAAGGGCAATGCTCCGCCGAGACAGCCCCTGCACCTCTTCTAAGCCACACCATGGCCACCATCACAAATAGAGGGAGCCAGAGCACTATGCAAAGCATCAAAACCTTACATGCTGTCGAAGGACACCGAAAACCGAGACATCACCGTCGCCACGAGCCCCCATGATAGGTCAACCAACAGCACCAGGATGACCAAGGCACCAGACGCCGCCACAGACCACTTCCACCGCCACCACCAAGCATTCCAACCACCCAACAACCTCTGCTACCCAGACATTGAGCAACCAACAGCGGATTTCATGGCTCCAAAAAACAACGCCCCCAAGGGGGAGAACGACATCGAGATGTCATCGTTCTCCGAACCAATAAAGGATCTAAGGCTTTCGCCCGGAGCACACGAATAAGCAGGTGGCAGCAGCTCCCCAATGACCCTTCAAGAAGGGAAACGGCGCCCAAAGGCGTCGCCGTCATCGTTGCCGACAAGGTCGGCACAAGGCTTTCGCCTGAAGCATCCCCAACCTGGTCGTCTCCGCAGATGCCAGTGCTTGACTCCAGCAACACAAGACCACCCCATCCCCATGCCAGTCACGGCGAGCGTCCCCACCAGGTCCAGCAAGAAGCTCCGAAGACATGGCCGCTCACCTCGAGCATCCGCACAAAAAGGAGTTGGAGCAACCTTGGCTGCCACCAGCACCCAACCTCCCACCGCTGGCCACACGTATCCACCACCGCCACATCATGCCCCGCCGACAGCATCCACCGCCGACCCCCCGGCCGTGGCCACGGAAGGCCGCCGCCCGAGCAAGCTGCTGCCACAGGAACGGATCTGGGCGCCATGAAGCCTCACAGACCAAGCAGAGCAGCTCACCTTCTCCACCTCGCGGTCCGTGCCACCACGCCGCACCTCCCAACATCTCCGCCCCACCATCATCCTCCGGCCATGGCCACCGGGAGCACCGGCAGAGCGAGTGAGCCGCTGCCCAAGGGGAGCCAGATCTGGGCATGGAGCTCCCCCAGATCGATGCGGCTGACCCGGACCACCGCCGCCCTCGCCACCATGCCGCTCGCGCCGCCTCCAAGCGCCACCGCCGCCGGCGCGCGCCCACGCTGCATGCAAGCCCCCGCCGCCAGTGGAGCGTCCCCGTGCCGCGCCATCCGAGCGAGAGGAGGAGAGCCGTCCCCGCCGACGCCGCTCGGGGTTTTCCCGGCGACGCCCTCCGGCGGTGGCGGGAGGAGGAGGAGGAGGGGAGGGGGACTGCTGCGGTGGCGGCTATGGTTCCTCCCGGGTCGCCCACGGGAGCGACACGGGAGGGGGAGCAGCAGTACAGTGTGCTATGTCATTCATTTTGTCAAGTTCTTTAGTTTGTTTGGTGCATAACAACGTTAATGATGCTTTCTGTTTACTACAGATGAGAAGGTAACGGTACTGGAGTCAGAAAAACGAGCTTGGGAAAGCAGTCCAGAAGCACAAGCTATGAGAGAAGCCTTGAATCCGTGGCACAAGCGTGATGAGCAGGAGAAAAAATAGGCAATGATAGGCTCATCGGTCCTCCTTCCAAGTAATTGCATTCCCACCCTTCCATTGTATCGTAACCCCTTGAACAAGGTAATAGGGATGTGCCGTTTTTGTAGTTGTTGAAACCTGTCTCTCTGGGGTTGCTGGATGATAACTTCCAGCAATGTTCTAAAAAGAGTTATGCCCATATCATATCCATATGTCTTCTTGCTAACAAGGATTCTTTTACTGTTTCCACGCATATGCGTCCATTTTGAATGTCATTCAAACTCAGTATCTGCTATGTTTAGCAATGTAACAAAGTATTTTAGGCTTGCAGAGGTCAAACCAATCTATATCTTCCATTCATTGTCATTGAGCGAGGACTGTCTTTTCTGTGAGTTGATGCTAATTTTTGTGATCAAAGATATCTGGGGTACCCCAGCTTGCCCCATTAATTCAAATTATAGACGTTTATTTCTCATGGTATATTGTTTAGATTATTTTTTGTCTTGTTTGCTGTGTCATGTAGGTAAAGAACTGAAAGAAACTACTTTCTTACTCCCTCTGTTCGTAAATATAAGATGTTCTAACTTTTTCCTGAATCGGATGTATATAGGCACATTTTAGTGTGTTTGATCACTCATTTCAGTCCGTATATAGTCCATATTTAAATATCCAAAACATCCTATATTTGTGAATGGAGGGAGTATTTCCCAAGCCTAGCATTCTAAACAGATCCAATTTCGACTCCACCATACTTCAAGTAGCAAATATGGACGAATTGATGAGTTCATGTGAGGTCAGAAAGAAAAATCAGTAGTAAGTTAAGGCAACCGCCTTGCGCCTTCAAGTTGACATTAGTGCCCTGTAAACAGAACAATGGTTCTATCTTTTACATAGGGCTGCTAATCTCATAATTTGCTGCCCCCTTGTTGAATCTCGTGATGGTAGTAATTACATGTATTGCATCACCCCAGTCCACCCAGAACCGAACCAAAACTTGTACAAGCTTAGCCATGACTTCAGAACAGTGAGGAACAAACAAGGAGTTCCTTTCTCAACTCAAAACTTGGCTATGGTGCTTACAATTAGATTGACCAGCAGCAGTAGCGTAAGCCTGTCTTGTTCTCAAGAATAAGGCTATGCTTGATGCCAAGCCCAGCAGTGTGATGCAACCCCACACAAAGAATGTGTTTGAGTAGCACTTCGCACCCATGCACACTATCGTGGTGTCAACCGTTCCAGTGAGGTTGTCCAGTACCGTACTCTTTAGTCCATTTGCATCATATACCAGGGCAGCAATCTGTCCGTAGAGGAGTGAGCCAAGAGGGATATTGGTGATGAGGATGTTGTGGTTCACACCGATGCTATTTGGTCCAAAGAGCTCGGATGTCACTGACACTGCCGCAGCGAAGATGAAACCTGAGCTTAGTCCAATTAACGCCGTTCCTGCTATCAGAGTGTTTGCATCGTGCAATTTCCACATTAAGAAGAAAGCCATTGGCATGGGCACCAGCGCAGCCGCAAGCCACCCTGTCCGAGCAAATGACACCCTCCTGCATGCAAATTCCATATATGGTATAGTTAGCTAGGAGGCTAGTTGATGCAAGTCAAGTTATCTGCATGTAGCTAGATTAAGACGGACATACCTGTGAAGGAAATCAGGGAGTGCAGAGAGAAGGCGGCCGAAGAAGGAGCAGGAGGAGTAAACTGCAAGAAGCATGGTTAGCTGTGGTTGGAGGTGCAATGACTGCACAATCTGCCCCAAGTTGTTGCTGTACACCAGCCCAACAGTGGCACCACAGAAGTATGCTGTGTAGTAGAGCCAGAAATCGACACACCGGATGAGCTTCTTTGCACTATGCTCCTCACCAAGAACCAGCACACGGCCCTTATCCAGTATCGTCCCACAGCAACAGCCCTTGGGCTGCCATTCCACCGTTTTATGCGCCATGCTGCCATTGGTCTCCGTGTGGTCATCATGGTTGAGAAGGAGCGGCTTTTGTGGATCATTGTTGTTGAATGTCAATTCAAGGTCAGGACCATGTGTGCCCACACTAGAACAACTCGAGGCGGCAGGGATGATGAGAGGAAGTGTGAGGAGGGCCATGGCGCCCATGAGGACAGCCCTTGCAGCGGAGCTGGTTGTGGTGACAGAACCGAAGATCACTAAATATATGCCGGTGACGAACGCGATGGCGTAGAAGGCGAGGAAGACATGCCTGTCATGCCTTGGCACACTGCGGAGGCTGCTGTGATCATGTGGATGGCAGAGGAGGATCGCTGGGAGCGCAACAAGGGAGGCGGCGAGGGGGAGGATGGCATTGAGGAGGAGGTAGACGGACGGGGAGTAAGGGGAGAGAGCGTTGGCGAAGAGGGTGTAGAAGGCAGCGCTGAGCCCGTTGAAGCTTATGGAGAGGGAGAGGGCCAGGGGGCGGCTGGCTGCGGAGAAGTTGCGTATGCAGACCACGAAGCAGACTGTGTTGAACCAGCAGATGCTGCACCCTGCTGCCAGGCAGATCAAGAACACCTGCGAACGATGCAAGAAGCTAATCAGAATCGCTCGATTGTTTGATTAAGTTGAGCTCACAAACAGTTTGCCTGTCCAGGAAAGTTTTCAAGCAATGATCAGCCGTATGTAAGCTGCTCTGGTTATTTTCTGGGAATCATATGTGATATGCAACGCATCGGTAAGTGATAATACTGATATGCAAATGCAATGCTCTGGTTATTTGAAATTTTAAGGTCGAGTGATAGCACTGATGTGCTTGTTCAAGTTGTGCCTGGAACTGGAAGTGAACATCTGATTTAAGTACGTTTTGTTTTTGTTTTGCAAAGGCTTAAACTGCACATGGATGACTAGTTAGCGACGAAATCGCTCAGGTAAAACACCGAAGGCACACTACAGACAGATGCCTCTGGCATGGACGGTTGGTTGCTGGAAAGTACAGTATAAAATTTACTAAAAAAAAAACCTAGCAGCATCTTATTTGCTGCGTGTCTTGCATTTTGTTTTCCTTGCTGGGTATGGTGAAGAGGAGAAGATAAGAAGCAGGTGGACGGTATGGTACTGCTGTGGGGATGCAACGCAGCATGCGTGTGCGATGCTGCCCTGATCTTCAGGTACCGGGCCTGGGCGATGCCGTTGCGAGTGGCTTTTGCCTTGTGAGGTCCTTGTCTTGGCTGATCTAGACTTTTTGTTGTTGCTTTCTTGAGAATTTGGATCCTATATACTGTAACTTGTTAGTGCGGGCATCGGATCTGGGGAAAGCAGGTTGACGTACCATTCTGCGGTCAATTAAATTGATGCTTTAACGCGATCACACTCCCGTGGATGTCATGTCACCCTCAGAATTGATGCAGCACGCTGGGTTAGTCCTAGTATTGAGTGCTCCCTCCTCCTAGATATTGTTGGATAAATATCTATAATTCAACAAATATGAGTAAATACTTTTGGGTAACTAATCTAGAGACACCAATCATGTCACACACCAATAAATTGTTCGTCAAATCTTCGTCTAACGGAATAAAATACTCCCTCCGTCCCAAAATAAGTGTCTCAACTAGTACAAAGTTGAGACACTTATTTTGAGACGGAGGGAGTAATACGCTTTACATGTTGAATTCGAGATAGCGGTACAGGCATCAACTTTTGCGACATGGTGCCATGCAGAGGATAAAATCCGGGCAGTCCATCTGTTCTATGAGATTAGCACTTGATACTATATCGAATTAATGAATACCGAAATGATACTATGGGTTAATTTGGCAAATTAATGAACTAGGCATCTTTTTTCCTGCTTTGCTCGAGTGTGTTCATCCCTTTCACATGGAGGAGCCAGTGAACTGAGTGACGCATGAACGTCAAAGCTCGGAGGGGGGGGGGGGATATGTACCGCAATACATGTCCATAGATGAGTTCTAGCTTAGCTATGCACATAAACAAAGCACAAGAACTAGAGAAGCAGGATGAATGAGAGAGGAGTTGCGGGGCTGGGTAAGAGCAAGTACAATAGAGCTGAGTCAGCGGGCTATAAAGAATAAACTAATATATTTCTGCTTAGTTGGAGGAAAGAGAAGAGGAGAGAGAAGGTAAGCGGGCTCTTCGTGAAGAGCCAGCTCTAGCACGTGCTCTTAGGCACTTTATGAGAATGAAAAGTGGGTCACATAATAAAAAAAGTAGTATACTCTTTTGATCTACTATTATACATGTTGGCTATAAGATGGGCTATAGATGACATTGGCACCGGCTTATAGCCAGCAGCTGGCTATACTATTAACTGTGCTTTGCATGTTGCATTTAAAAGATGTTGGGAGCCTTGATGTCCTGGCAACCATTTACAACAAAACTTGTTTCTCAAAAAGAAAGAGAAAATTACAACAAAACTTGCAGCCCATCAAACGTATGGGGGCAGCCTGAAGGAGCTTCTGGTGGTTGGCTTTGCGCGTGGGGCACGCGTTTTAAATATCGTTAGTTCTTATGGATTGACAAGAGCTATTCAATATTTTATTTTAAATATAACCGTGTCAGCATTATCAATACGGGAAGTTGATACAGTGTAGATAAATTGATTGCGACCCTTACACAAACTGCATGAATCACGTGACAACGGCCGGGGCGTGGCACCATTTGCACAAGCTTTGCTACATCAACAAACGATTACGGGTTGGGAAGGGTTACTGGGTAATTAGGCAGTTTTTAATTGGAGGTTAAAGGGGACGC
>LR738713.1:378030989-378186451 GCA_902687465.1 Secale cereale
TTTTTTTTTTTTTGCTTTTGCCACGGAATGACAAAAGTGATATATTGTCAAAAGCTAAGAGTGGCAAAAGTGAAATGTCATATTTTAGAGTGACATAAGTAAAGTGGCAGAAACAAAGTTTTTCCCTTTTCAATTGGGTTTCTATCCATTCCCCATGCATCTTTTCTTCCTTGGTAGATCCTGCTGCAGTGTAACGTTGTACCACTCTTCTCTTTCATGTCATATGTTTTATTTCTTCCGCTCCTTTGACCGCCTTGTTTCTCAATTCCTTTTACATCCGTTCAACTATCTTCGTCTTCATGTTCTGTCGCATTGCAAATCCCATGGTTCTTTGGATTGCAAATTTATTCACTCTTTATGCCATGCCCTTACTATGGTGTACGATATATTATGCCATCTCACACATAATCCTTGTTTTGTTCCAACTTTTTTAGTTACACGTATCACTGGGATTACATTTCAGCCGCAATGATTGTTGGTCCGGGGACCGAAACAACTGTACATCGAATCAACTGACCCTTCCCCCTCTCCCCTCGGTGTATAGGGATAGGACATGATGCTTCTCCTCCTTCCTCTCCTCTCATGTCCTCTCCGGGCGTTTTCCCCTCTCCCTGTATATACTTGTGCACCAGAACAATAATGTTCATTCTCGATTAGCTAGGCTGCTATTTTAATAAATGGTCAAATCATCGATGACTCCATGAACCAACATTTTCTCTCTCTCCTTTAATTCCTCTGTGTTTATGTAAGCATGTGAATGTTGTTGGCCCGACAAATCAAGTGCTCATGGACCATGGGACACATAATACTACACTGATTAAACATTTCATTTGGTTACTAAAGATTAATTGTATGAATTGAGCATATCTCACATGATTAAGATGTGTCAGTTCAGTCTCTCAAAGATACTCATAAAAATAAGGCGTACATACGTACGTTCATAAAGATGAATTTACGCTATGTAAACATATGTGTTTTTGTAGTGTGTTACTAAGAAAACTAACATACTAATCATGCATACGTACTACCTACTGTATATGCAACCAAATCAAAAGGAAATCATGGAGTAGGCGTATGTATTGTACTATGTGTAAACCAGGGACGCCCCACCATCGATCTTGACCCACCTCTACGGTCGCAGCTCGATCTGGATGGCCATCGCTAGTCATTGTGGGTTATTGAAACCATATGATGTTCGATCTCCCCTAGCGAAAAAATTAGGGTTCGGTTGTCCTCCGGCGCACGCTGCCGAGAGTCTCTTTACCCCGCCGGTCTCCCCTATCTCTTTCCGTTGCCTCTCGCGCTGATCGTGTTGGAAATATGCCCTGAAGATAATAATAATAATAAATGTTATTATTTATTTCTAAGTTTGTAATTAATGTCTATGTTATATGCTATAACTGCAATGGTTCCCGAGTCTATATACCCAACAGGCTTAGAGGAAAACTCATATGTACGTTTCAAATAATAAATAGTAAAATAGATTCCTAGTCTCGCTTCTAAGACTACCTCAAGTGTTGTTTGACGTTTTCGTTTTCTTGATCATGGGCATAAGTTAGTGTAACGAGTGTTGGGCTATGCTAGGTGCATCGGCTGCAATATAAAATATTCCTACACGCAGATCAACTAGGAACATGCTACGGTAGATGCATCACGGATCATTACCACTAGACGCGCAGTGCCGTGCAATGGAAGTAGAGTTGGGGCAGCGTGTCTCCGGAGTCGTCTCCTCCTCGTCAATCTCCCATGTAGCCGATCGGATCCCACGAACATGTTCGTCGCAACGGTGCAAGTGCACCGCCTCTAACGATATCCACGCATGTAGGAGGAACGTCGTGCGGCGGACTGCTAGGTTCGATCACACACCTGGCGGCGAGTGGAGGTGGCTAGTTGCAACACATGCATATCTCTAATGACAGCATCGAAGCGATCAACTGAAACCGTATGCCGCACCTCCACTATATATCGCAGGCGCAACACTTGGGCCTCACACAGATCCTAGAGCTCAAAGTCTATTCGGCCTAGATTTGAGTCCAAGTAGGATCACATACGACTCATGGAGTCGGATCCGGCCTCACATGTTCCTTCCATTAAGCACGCGACCCCTTAGGTTTAAGTCGGCTTGGTCGCAGGTCGGATCACCTCCAACGTGCTTGGTTTGTAGCGGCCTCTAGCAAGGCGTGCCGACCACCAAGTAGACAATAAAGACGGTTGGCGGACGTGTACAATGTGTCACATTCTGTTCCTTTTTCCGCATGATATATGTTGCCGAGCTCAAGGCAAGTCTGTCATCCATGTGCTAGCCCAACCTCTTGAAGGAAAAATGCCCTAGAGGCAATAATAAAGTTGTTATTTGTATTTCCTTATATCACGATAAATGTTTATTATTCATGCTAGAATTGTATTAACCGGAAACTTAGTACATGTGTGAATACATAGACAAAACAGAGTGTCCCTAGTATGCCTCTACTAGACTAGCTCATTGATCAAAGATGGTTATGTTTCCTAGCCATAGACATGAGTTGTCATCTGATCAACGGGATCACATCATTAGGAGAATGATGTGATGGACGAGACCCATCTGTTAGCTTCGCAACTTGATCGTTTAGTTTTACCGCTATTGCTTTCTTCATGACTTATACATGTTCCTATGACTACGAGATTATGCAACTCCCGAATACCGGAGGAACACCTTATGTGCTATCAAACGTCACAACGTAACTGGGTGATTATAAAGATGCTCTATAGGTGTCTCTGAAGGTATTTGTGGTGTTGGCATAGATCGAGAATAAGATTTGTCACTCCAAGTGTCGGAGAGGTATCTCTGGGCCCTCTCGGTAATACACATCATAATAAGCCTTGCAAGCAAACGACTAATGAGTTAGTCACGAGATGATATATTACGGAACGAGTAAAGAGACTTGCCGGTGACGAGATTGAACTAGGTATGATGATACTGACGATCGAATCTCGGGCAAGTAACATACCGATGACAAAGGGAACAACGTATGCTGTTATGCGGTTTGACCGATAAAGATCTTCGTAGAATATGTAGGAGCCAATATGAGCATCCAGGTTCCGCTATTGGTTATTAACCGGAGATGAGTCTCGGTCATGTCTACATTGTTCTCGAACCCTTAGGGTCCGCACGCTTAACATTCGATGACGATCGATATTATGAGTTTATGAGTTTTGATGTATCGAAGGTAGTTCGGAGTCTCAGATGTGATCACGGACATGACGAGGAGTCTCGGTATGTCCGAGACATAAAGATTAATATATTGGATGACTATATTCGGACACCAGATGAGTTCCGGGGGTCACCGGATATTTATCGGAGTGCCGGGGGGTTATCGGAACCCCCGGGGGGACTATTGGGCCTACATGGGCCATAGGGAAAAGGGGAGGCAGCCCACAAGGGGCAGCCGTGCCTCCTCCCTACAGGGAGTCCGAATTAGACTAGGGAGGGGGGGGGGCGTCCCCCCTTTCCTTCTCCTCTTCCTCTTCTTCCTTCCCCCTTCCTCCTCCTAGTTGGACTAAGAAAGGAGGAGTCCTACTCCTACTAGGAGGAGGACTCCTCCCTCTCCTTGGCGCGCCCAAGGACCGGCCGGCCTCACCCTTGCTCCTTTATATACAGGGGCAGGGGGGCACCCTAGAACACACAAGAAACATTGTTTTAGCCGTGTGCGGTGCCCCCCTCCACAGAAACACACCTCGGTCATATCGTTGCAGTGCTTAGGCAAAGCCCTGCGCTGGTAACTTCATCATCTCTGTCACCACACCGCCGCGCCGATGAAACTCTCCCGTGAAGCTCAACTGGATCAAGAGCTCGTGGGACATCATCGAGCTGAATGTGTGCTGAACGCGGAGGTGCCGTACGTTTGGTGCTTGGATCGCCAAGACGTTTGACTGCATCAACCGCGTCACTAGACGCTTCCGCTTTCGGTCTACGAGGGTACGTAGACAACACTCTCCCCGCTCGTTGCTATGCTTTTAGTAGATAGATCTTGCGTGACCGTAGGATTTTTTTTTGAAATACTACGTTCCCCAACAGTGGCATCATGAGCCAGGTCTATGCGTAGATGATATGCACGAGTAGAACACAATGAGTTGTGGGCGATAATAGTCATACTGCTTACCAGCATGTCAAACTTTGATTCGGCGGTATTGTGATATGAAGCGGCCAGGACCGACATTACGCATACGCTTACGCGAGACTAGTTTCACCGTTACGAGCACTCATTGCTTAAAGGTGACCGGCGGGTGTCTATCTCTCTCACTTTAGTTGAATCGAGTGTGGGTACGCCCAGTCCTTGTGAAGGTTAAAACAACACAGACTTGATGAAAAATCGTTGTGGTTTTTGTATGCGTAGGTAAGAACGGTTCTTGCTAAGCCCGTAGCAGCCAAGTAAAACTTGCAACAATAAAGTAGAGGGCGTCTAACTTGTTTTTGCAGGGCATGTTGTGATGTGATATGGTCAAGACGTGATGAGTTATACGTTATTGTATGAGATGATCATGTTTTGTAAATTATCGACAACTGGCAGGAGCCTTATGGTTGTCTCTTTATTGTATAAATTGCGAAGGCCATGTAATTGCTTTACTTCATCACTATGAGTTAGCGATAGTAGTAGTAGCAATAGTTGGCGAGACGACCACGACGATGCGATGAAGATCATGATGTCAAGCCGGTGGCGATGGAGATCATGATGATGCTTTGGAGATGGAGATCAAAAGCACAAGATGATGATGGCCATATCATGTCACATATTTTGATTGCATGTGATGTTTATCTTATTATGCTTCATTTTTCTTAGAACAACGGTAGCATTATAAGATGATCCCTTACAAAATTTCAAGGTACAAGTGTTCTCCTTGAGTATGCATCGTTGCGAAAGTTCGTCGTGCCGAGACACCACGTGATGATCGAGTGTGATAAGCTCTACGTTCAAATACAACGGGTGTAAGACAGTTTTGCACATACAGAATACTCGGGTTAAACTTGACGAGCCTAGCATGTACAGACATGGCCTCGGAACACTGGAGACCGAAAGGTCGAGCATGAATCATATAGTAGATATGATCAACATAAGATGTTCACCATTGAAAACTACTCCATCTCACGTGATGATCGGACATGGTTTAGTTAATTTGGATCACGTGATCATTCAGATGACTAGAGGGATGTCTATCTAAGTGGGAGTTCTTTAGTAATATGATTAATTGAACTTTAATTTATCATGAACTTAGTCCTGATAGTTTTTGCATATCTATGTTGTTGTAGATCAATGGCCCGTGCTACCGTTTCCTTGAATTTTAATGCATTCCTAGAGAAAGCTAAGTTGAAAGATGATGGTAGCAACTACACGGACCGGGTCCGTAACTTGAGGATTATCCTCATTGTTGCACAAAAGAATTATGTCCTGGAAGCACCGCTAGGTGACAGGCCTGCTGCAGGAGCAACTCTCGACGTTATGAACGTCTGGCAAACCCGTTCTGATGACTACTCGATAGTTTAGTGTGCCATGCTTTACGGCTTAGAATCGGGACTTCAACGACGTTTTGAACGTCATGGAGCATATGTGATGTTCCAAGAGTTGAAGTTAATATTTCAAGCAAATGCCCAAATTGAGAGATATGAAGTCTCCAATAAGTTCTATAGCTGGAAGATGGAGGAGTACAGTTCTATCAGTGAACACTTGCTCAGAATGTTTGGGTACTTGTAATGCCCCGGATGTAACACTTTCCCTTTTGGGCAATATATATATCTTTGGCTCCATCATTTCCATTCCGGGTTCTTCGTCTTTTCGGGTTTTTGTCTTTTTGTCGTGTGCGTGTGTTCATTCATCCATATCATGTTGTCATGTGCATTGCATTGCATTTGTGCTGTCATTTGCATCCGGTCCCACTCGTTCCTTTCCGTTGTCCATTTCGAGTTCCGGAGCTCTCTCACGTGTCCGTGGCATCCCCGAGGCCTACTTTGGTGTTTGGCCGTGTAACGTTTCCTGTTTGGCGTGAGACTTGTCGTGCGATGTTGTTTTGTTGTGTGTAACCCGCCTGTCAAATCTCGTCGCGTTTGGAGTTCGTTTGGTGCTCCAACAATTATTCTCGTGGGCTGAAAGTACCCCCTCTTTGAGGCCCAAGACACCCCTCCAACAGCCCACCAAACCAACCCAAACCCCTCCCTTCATCTAGGCCATCCAATTGTGATCGCGTGGCCGAAAACCTCACCTCATTTGGACAACCCTAGCTCCTTGTGCCTATATAAACGTCCAACTCCCCCAATTTTCGCGTCTGAAATCCTAATGCTTCCACAGTTCGCCGCCGGTGCTTCCACCGTTGAATCCCGGTGCTTCCACCGTTGAGCCGCCGTGCTTCCGACGTCCCAGAAAATCGTGCTTCCGAAGTTGTCGCCGTGCTTCCGAAGGGCGCCGGCCGTGCTTCCGTCCGACGCGCGGGCCAGCGAGGTCGTCATCTTCTTCCTCCGGATCCCGCCGCCGCCGGAGCTCCGCTCGCCGGAGGTGCTCACCGCCGCCGCCTCCTCACCTCCGCACCGGGATCCGCGCCGCCCTCTCCGGCGAAGGTCGCCGCCGCCGGCCCCCGCGTCACCGCCGCCGGCCCCCGCGTCACCGCCGCCGCCTCCTCCCCTCGGCTCCTGCCTCCCGCCGGCCGGGGAGCCAGCCACCTCCCGTCGCTGAGGTCGCCCGAGCCGGCGCTCGAAGGCCGCCGCGCCGCCGCTCGCTGGGGGATCGGGAGGATCCCCCCTTGATCTAGATCTAGTCCGGCCGGGTGGGCCGAACCCTAGGGCCCAGTCCACGCGGCCCGATCCATCCGCTCCCCCGCGCCCGCCCGTTGACCGGCCCAGTCCGATCTGCCGGCCTGTTTGACCCCGCCGGCCCGTTGACTTCTGAGGTAGTCTCGTTTTTCACTAAGTCCTTGTAGATTTTAGTGTCTGATGCTGTTTTATATTGTGGATAACTGTTTTTGTGCATGTCCGATTCGAGCAAATGATATGTCAAAATGATCGTGGTGACATGTACTACGTTTTGTTCCATTGTGCCATGCATGTTTGAGGTCATCTAGATGTCTTAATCTTCATGAGAAGAGTGCTACTTGTTATAAACTGCTATTAGTAGTTGTTTTCATGCCATGTTTGCAATGTGATATCTTGTTGCATGTTTATCCAAATGAAGCAAATGAGATGTCCACGTGTTCATCATGATATGCTCTACATGTTGGTTGCTTTAACTTGCATGATAGGTTACATCTTGCCATGTTTATCTCCGTTGCAAAGTGCTATGTGGCTGTTATGTTGTTAAACTTGTTACGAGATGCCTCATAAAGGAGCTCGTTGCTATTGATGTGGTTGTCCCCTTGATGCATGCTTAGATGTTTTGGACTCCCCATCATGTGTACTTTGTTGTGGTGCAAACCACTTGTCTTGATATGCTTTGAGGTGACTTAAAGTTTCTCACAAACATGCCATGATGTTACTACTGTTTTAACACTTTGTGAAATTTCACTAAGTCTGGAATCTGTAATTTCCAGATGCCATGTTTGCTTGTTGTTCTAGGCAAATCTGTGATAGTTTTGGGGTGACTCTTGATGATTCCTTGTTGTATAAGTTGTTGGCTATCCATTCATGCTCTCACATGCTTATTTGGGTGGCTGTAGCATATTTAACTCTTGCTCCCAAGTTGCTATAAAATACTGCTGTCAGGATTTTGTTGTCAAGTTCAATATGTCATAGCTTGTTGCTATTGATCCATGGCTCCTTTGGAGATGCTCCAATGGATTTGTTTGCTGTAGGATATGTCTAGTTTATGTCCATGCTCATTGCCATGATGTTTGAGTGCTGTAGACTATTTATTTATTGCTCCGAAGTTGCTATGTGGCTGTTAATTTCAGCTTGTGCATGTTTATTGTTTCGGGTGTAACTTTTAGCCCGTTGCTCAGTTTTGAGCAAGTCCTATATGAAACTTGTGTGATTTTGCTTTTAGATTCATAATATCCTCATGGTATCATGTTTTGAAGTATTTTTGCTTGATTGCATATTGCCATGCTCCTTGTGCTGTAACAATGTGCTTCCTATGTAGACTTTCTGTGCTTCCTAAGTGCATCTGCATTGCTTCCATAGTGCATCAGCCATGCATCCAGTTGTTTTGTGCATTGCATCTTGTTGATTTTCGTGCCTTGTGTGTTTGTGTTGAGTAGAGCCGGCAGCTGAGTACGAGTACGAGAACGAGGTTACTACCGAGGTTGAGAACGAGGAGCTCTCTTACGATCCCATCGACAACTCTTCAGGCAAGATGATCGAACCCGGATATCATTACTATCTTTGCCTATTGCTAGAAGTATCGCTCTATAGTTTTGCCTCGATGCCCATGTTTTCCTGTCAGCCTCCTATTGTAACCATGATCCTGTCTAACCACCCTACCTATGCAAACCATTGATTGGCTATACGTAGGCTTCGCTCAGCCCCTCTTATAGCATTGCTAGCTGCAGGTGAAGATTGAAGATTCTTGCTTCTTGTTGAAGCTTGTTGGGATATCACACTATATTAATTATTAAATGAAATCATCTATATATTGGTAATGGGTGGAAGGCTGAGCCTTTTGCTTGGTGATTTGTTCAACTCATGCCGCCTAGGAACCGTATAAACCGGTGTTATGTTCCTTGATTATGCGTTCCTCACACGGTTGGGGTTATGGGACCCCCTCGATAAACCGCTAAGTGCTAAGTCTTTTCCAGCAAGTCCCAACATTGGTACTATTTGCCTAATAACTAAAAAACTTGCATATGGTCTTGCAAACCCGAGTTCTTAATTAACAACCCCCGGGCCAGTGCCCCACATGAGTCTTGGTCCAAACTGGGCAGACTGCGGGGCCACCACGAGGAAACTCGAGGATTGGTATATACCTGTAGGCTGACCTATCCGGTCGTGGCCTGAGACTAGATACGCGCGGCTACTGTCAGGGTGTCGGCACGCCGGGAGGATTTGCTGGATTAGCCTTACCTTAGTCGGAGTATCTTGAGCACTGGATTCCGAGGATACTCGGGCCTTCCCACCTTGGAGTTGCGACTCCGCGGATCGTGGGCTTGTCATGGGCCAAGTTGGAACACCCCTGCAGGGTTATGAACTTTCGAAAGCCGTGCCCGCGGTTATGTGGCAGATGGGAATTTGTTAATATCCGGTTGTAGAAAACTTGACACCATGTTCCAATACACTACCAGCGTGAGTACCGTGACGGTCATTTTCCGAAAGGGATTCGGGAAGTGAACACGGTGGGGTTATGTTTGACTTGCTTTAGTTAGGATCACTTCGTGATCATCTTTCGACCGAGGCACTTCTCTTCTCGCTCTCTTTTACGTAAGCTAGGCTAGTGCTGCTGCAACCTCTTGTTCTTTCTTCAGCCTTGTTCCACACCCAAGGCTTGAATAGTCGTGTTACCCGGGAACGGGATTGCTGAGTCCTCTGTGGCTCACAGTTACTTCACCACACCAGATGCAGGTACGATGGTGAGCTACACAGGCGATGGCACTGAGCTAGACTGGGAGTAGACGAGGAGCGTAGCCGTTACTATGTGAACTATCCGGTTGATCAGTAGAGCTTCTACTAGGATTCGATCTAGACCTGTGGTTTAATGTTATGTTTGGTATCTTTCATTTGGATCTTACCCTTAGATGGGCTGTGATGTTTATCTGAATGATGTTTGAACATGTAATGTATTTGGGTGACGTGGCGAGTGTAAGCCAACTATCTTTTCAGCTTTCATCCCTATTTTTACATGAGATGTGCAAAGGTACCAAACTTGCGATCATTCCAGAATGGGCTTATATCTTTAAGTCGTGCCTCGACACGTAGGAGATATAGTCCCATCCTGGGCATTACAAGTTGGTATTCAGAGCCTTCTCCGACCTAGAAGCCCCCACTGATTGATCGAATCGTTGACGTTTGAGTCTAGGTACACACTGAAAATGTTTTGAGTCCTATATTTATATCGGAGAGTAGGATTTCTTTGCTCCTCATCTCTTTTCACTCTGGTGAGGACTCCTGACGACTACTCTTGCCTCTTCTACTTTCAAAAATTGCACCAAATTTTTTTTAGGAATCTCGCGAGTATTGTTGGATTGTTTCGATGTCTTTGTGACGAGAATATTATTCTCGATGCCTCCTGACATTAGGGGTTGTGGCAGTGTCCCGGGGAGTTGAGCTTCGGGGTATTGTTGTCACAAACATATCGTGGCAGTACTAGAATACTTAAGACGGCCCACATCGAAAACTCTCCTATGCGGTTAGTGGCAAGATAACCCCGACATCACCCAGTACTGGGGAAGTAGTTCGGGAGTATTGCCATAGCTTGTATAGTAGATGCGTTTCGAAGGTCCGAGGTAGACAGTTTCCGAGAAAGACTGGTTATGTGTTGAAGGATGGATACAGCTGGATGTAGGATTAGAGTTGATTGCGCGATGCTTCCCCTGTATCCCCAACACCTGATTGCATAACTGGAAACTTTCGGAAATTAATAGGTGGGTTCATCTAGTAGATCGTAGGCATTCTTCCAACGAATGCAGGTTACGGAGTTCGGGGTTCTACATTGAGTGAAGTGGTTTTATGGCCGATGTTCCAATCGGGAGTTGCATCTTAAAGGGTCCTTGGCTATGCTGATCCGGGGATTGCAAAACCCTTTCGTAACACGTTCCATAAGCTTTCAGCACAAAGATGTCGAACGAAGCTCCTATCTTGTGTTTGTTCTATCTGTACCTTGTGTTTTTTCTTATTTACCTTTTGTCTCCCAGTGGCTTATCGTGAAGATTGTTGTTATCATTAAACTGAGAATTTCATTCGTTCCTCTTGTTCGAATGATTCTTGTGAAGACTATGTTGCATTTCTATCCGTTGTTTCAGCTTATACCTTCTTTCAATCAAATTGCTGACTGGTGGTCATCTCTTTCAGGATGGCTCCGAAACGGGTTCCCAACGCTAACCCAGAGGGCGAAGAGGTTCCTAACCGTCCTCCTCCCCCTCCTCCTCCGTCTGAGGCCTGGAGAGCGATTATGCAGACTACAAACCAGAACACCCAGATGTTGATGCAGATGATGCAGCAGATGCAAGCAAATCAAGCAAATCAGGGTGCTCCAGGGAACCAAGGCAATCTCTTCAACCAACAGCACCATGCTACGCTCAACTAGTTCTTGGCCAATCAACCAAAGGCTTTCAGTTACTGTGTCGACCCTCTCGATGCTGAAGATTGGATAACTGATATCAAGAAGCATTTCGAGTGCAGCAATGTAAGGCCTGAGGACTATGTGAAGTTTGCAGCCTTCCAACTCAAGGACCAAGCAGCTGATTGGTGGCAGCAGTACAAAGACTCCAGAGAAGGGCGTGTGATCTCTTGGGATGATTTCTGCAAGGACTTTCGCTCTCACCACATTCCAACAAGTGTCATCGAGGGTATGCGTGAGCAATTCCGCAACCTGAAGCAAGGCTCTATGTCTGTCTACCAGTATAATGTCAAGTTCCAAAACCTTTCTCGCTATGCCAAGCAAGACATACCAGATGCCAAGAGCAAGATCTATCAGTTCCGTGGAGGTCTGAAGGATGAACTTCAACTTGCTCTCACCTTGTTCGAGCCTGATGAGTTTGACAAATTCTATAACATGGCACTTAAGCAAGAGGCAGCCCAGCTCAAGATGGAAGCTTCCAAAAAGAGGATTCGAGATGCTGTTCACTCCTCCTCATCTTCTCAAGTGGCCGCGAAGCAACAGAAGTTTTGGCTTCCACCTCCTCCAGTGATTCGAGCTCCCAACAACAACAACAACAACAACAACAAGAACTCCGATGGCCGTGGTTTCTCCCACCCACAAAACCAAGGCAATCAGTCCAAGTCGCAGTTCCAAGCTTCCAAGTCAACTGTTCCTCCGACTCGTCCACTTTCTGAGGTGACTTGCTACAAGTGTGGCCAGAAGGGTCATTATTCCAACAAGTGCAACAACCCAAGGCGCCTTCCGCCTCCTCCACCTGTCAGTACAGCTATTGTCAAGCATAATCCCAAGCATGCAAGGGTGAATCTGATGAATGCAGCTGAAGCGGAGAATTCTTCTGATGTGATCATTGGTAACCTTTCAGTGAACTCTTTTCCTGCAAAAGTATTATTTGATTCTAGTGCATCTCTCAGTTTCATTTCAAGACCATTCTTCACCAAGCATAATTTCACTTCGGTATTTCTGGATAAGAAGTTGTCGATTATCTCTCCGGGCAAGCACATGACTTCCAATTTGAGGGCTCCGAATGTTTCTATTAGCATGGGTGATTATCGCTTTCTGGCTAATCCAATTGTTCTCGACAACTCCGACATCGACCTTATCCTCGGGATGGACTGGCTTTCTCAGCATGATGCTCAGATTGACTGTGCAAACAAGGAAGTCAAGATTACTCATTCTGATGATGATGTGATTATCTTCGCCTCTCGGAATAACACAATCATGCTTTTCTCTCTCAATGACAAGGGCGAAATGAATGCCATATCTCAAATTCCGGTGGTTAACGAATATGAAGACGTCTTTCCTGAAGAACTTCCAGGCATGCCTCCACACCATCAAGTGGAATTCGTCATTGAACTTGAGCCTGGTACTGAGCCAGCATGCCGGCGTCCGTACAAGCTCTCTCCTAAAGAGTTGAAGGAGCTGAAGAAACAGCTTGATGAACAGGAGCGTATGGGTCTGATCAGGCCTAGTACGTCTCCTTGGGGCTGTGGTGTCTTATTTGTCAAGAAGAAGGATGGCACGGAGCGCCTTTGCATCGATTACCGGCCATTGAACAAGAAGACAATAAAGAACAAGTATCCGCTCCCCAACATCAACGAATTGTTCGAGCAGCTCAAAGGAGCTAAAGTGTTCTCAAAGCTCGATCTCCGAATGGGCTATCACCAAATTCGCATTCGAGAAGAAGATATCCCCAAGACTGCCTTCAGAACGAGCTACGGCTCCTATGAGTATACAGTCATGTCCTTTGGTCTCGCCAATGCTCCACCTACCTTCTCGAGAATGATGCACTACATTTTCAACCCATACACCGGCGAGTTTGTGCTTGTGTATCTGGATGACATTTTGGTTTTCTCCAAAAACGAAGAGGATCACGAAAAGCACCTCCGTCTGGTTCTCGACAGACTCCGTGAACATAAGTTCTATGCCAAGTTCTCCAAGTGCGATTTTTGGCTCGACAAGGTCTTATATCTGGGCCATATCATCTCCGCTGACGGTATTGCGGTAAACCCCGAGAAAGTTGAAGCAATTGTCAACTGGGAACCTCCTCAGAACGTCAAGCAACTCCGAAGCTTTCTTGGTCTTGCCAGCTATTGCAGAAGGTTCGTTGAGAACTTCTCCAAGATTGCCAAGCCTCTTTCCAACTTGCTGCAGAAGAATGTCAAGTACTACTGGTCTCCAGATTGTGAAGTGGCATTCAAAACTCTCAAAGAAAAGCTCGTCTCTGCTCCAGTTCTTACTCCTCCAGATGAGTCCAAGCCCTACGAAGTATTCTGTGATGCTTCTCTTCAAGGACTTGATGGTGTGCTTATGCAGGACAAGAGAATTGTGGCATACACTTCTCGTCAACTGAAGCCAAGTGAGAAGAACTACCCCACACATGATCTCGAACTAGCAGCTGTGGTACATGCTTTGATTACGTGGAGACATCTTCTATTGGGCAGAAAAGTCGACATCTTCACCGATCACAAGAGCTTGAAGTACATCTTCACGCAGCCGAATCTGAACCTCCGCCAGACTCGTTGGGTCGAAATGATCCAAGAGTATGATCCAAGCATTGAATACACACCTGGCAAGGCGAATGTGATTACAGATGCTTTGAGCAGAAATGCATATTGCAATAGCCTCCTTATCAAGCCGTTCCAGCCTGAGCTTTGTGAAGCATTCAGGAAACTCAACCTCCAAGTTGTTCCGCAAGGTTTTCTTGCAAATCTTCAAGTTGCTCCTACCTTGGAAGATCAGATCCGTGAGGCCCAACTCAGTGATGCTATGGTGCAGAAAGTGAAACATGGTATTGCAAAGGGTACCCCCAAATACAAGTGCTATCGCGTTGATGAGAGAGATACCTTGTTCTTTGAGGACAGACTTGTGGTTCCCAAAGGTGATCTCAGGAAGCTCATAATGGACGAAGCACATGATTCTATCCTTTCCATTCATCCTGGTAGTTCCAAGATGTACCAAGACCTCAAGCAATGTTACTGGTGGACACGCATGAAAAGGGAGATTGCCCAATTCGTGAATGAATGTGATGTCTGCAGAAGAGTGAAGGCAGAGCATCAACGTCCAGCCGGTCTTCTCCAACCTCTTCCTATTCCCGAGTGGAAATTCGACCACATTGAAATGGATTTTGTCACTGGCTTTCCTAAGTACAAGAGAGGGAATGATTCTATCTTTGTGGTGATTGACAAGCTTACCAAAGTCGCTCACTTCCTTCCAGTCAAAGAATCCATCAATGCAGCTCAACTGGCAGAGTTGTACACTTCCAGAATTGTGTCCTTACATGGCATTCCTCAAGTTATCTCCTCAGACCGTGGAAGTTTGTTCACTTCTAAGTTCTGGGACTCCTTTCAGTCTGCCATGGGCACTAAGATTCGTTTGAGCACTGCTTTTCACCCTCAGACTTGTGGTCAAGTCGAGAGAGTGAATCAGATTCTAGAAGACATGCTCAGAGCCTGTGTCATATCTTTTGGCATGAAATGGGAAGATTGCCTTCCATTTGCCGAGTTCTCTTACAACAACAGCTTCCAAGCAAGTGCCGGCAAAGCTCCGTTTGAAATCCTCTATGGCAGAAAGTGCCGTACCCCTCTCAATTGGTCCGAGACGGGTGAACGTCAACTTCTTGGCAATGACTTGATCTCAGAAGCCGAAGAAATGTGCAAAGTCATACGTGAGAATCTCAAGGCCGCTCAGTCGCGTCAGAAGAGCTACTATGACGGCAAGCATCGTGATTTGGCTTTCAACATTGGGGATCATGTCTATCTCCGTGTTTCTCCGATGAAAGGAACCCAAAGATTCGGTATCAAAGGAAAGCTTGCTCCTAGATACGTCGGGCCTTTCAAGATCCTTGGAAAAAGAGGCGTTCTAGCCTATCAACTTGAGCTCCCTTCCAACTTCGCCAATGTTCATGATGTGTTTCATGTGTCCCAACTCCGCAAGTGCTTCAAGACGCCTGAACGCACCATTCCGTTTGAGGAGATTGATTTTCAACAAGACTTGTCTTACCGAGAGCACCCAGTTGCTATTCTCGAAGAAACCGAGCGCAAGACCCGCAACAAGTCCATCAAATTCTTCAAAGTCAAGTGGTCACACCATACCGACCGAGAAGCTACGTGGGAACGAGAAGATCACCTTCGTTCCGAGTACCCTTCCTTCTTCCAGTCCTAAATCTCGGGATGAGATCTTTTTGTAGTGGAGGAGAGTTTGTAATGCCCCGGATGTAACACTTTCCCTTTTGGGCAATATATATATATATATATATATATATATATATATATATATATATATATATATATATCTTTGGCTCCATCATTTCCATTCCGGGTTCTTCGTCTTTTCGGGTTTTTGTCTTTTTGTCGTGTGCGTGTGTTCATTCATCCATATCATGTTGTCATGTGCATTGCATTGCATTTGTGTTGTCGTTTGCATCCGGTCCCACTCGTTCCTTTCCGTTGTCCGTTTCGAGTTCCCGAGCTCTCTCACGTGTCCGTGGCATCCCCGAGGCCTACTTTGGTGTTTGGCCGTGTAACGTTTCCGGTTTGGCGTGAGACTTGTCGTGCGATGTTGTTTTGTTGTGTGTAACCCGCCTGTCAAATCTCGTCGCGTTTGGAGTTTGTTTGGTGCTCCAACAGTTATTCTCATGGGCTGAAAGTACCCCCTCTTTGAGGCTCAAGACACCCCTCCAACAGCCTACCAAACCAACCCAAACCCCTCCCTTCATCTAGGCCATCCAATTATGATCGCGTGGCTGAAAACCTCACCTCATTTGGACAACCCTAGCTCCTTGTGCCTATATAAACGTCCAACTCCCCCAATTTTCGCGTCTGAAACCCTAATGCTTCCACAGTTCGCCGCCGGTGCTTCCACCGTTGAATCCCGGTGCTTCCACCGTTGAGCCGCCGTGCTTCCGACATCCCAGAAAATCGTGCTTCCGAAGTTGTCGCCGTGCTTCCGAAGGGCGCCGGCCGTGCTTCCGTCCGACGCGCGGGCCCGCGAGGTCGTCATCTTCTTCCTTCGGATCCCGCCGCCGTCGGAGCTCCCCTCGCCGAAGGAGCTCACCGCCGCCGCCTCCTCACCTCCGCACCGGGATCCGCGCCGCCCTCTCCGACGAAGGTCGCCGCCGCCGGCCCCCGCGTCACCTCCGCCGCCTCCTCCCCTCGGCTCCCGCCTCCTGCCGGCCGGGGAGCCAGCCACCTCCCGTCACCGAGGTCGCCCGAGCCGGCGCTCGAAGGCCGCCGCGCCGCTGCTCGCTGGGGGATCGGGAGGATCCCCCCCTCAATCTAGATCCAGTCCGGCCGGGTGGGCCGAACCCTAGGGCCCAGTCCGCGCGGCCCGATCCATCCGCTCCCCCGTGCCCGCCCGTTGACCAGCCCAGTCCGATCCGCCGGCCCGTTTGACCCCGCCGGCCCGTTGACTTCTGAGGTAGTCTTCTTTTTCTCTAAGTCCCTGTAGATTTTAGTGTCTGATGCTATTTTATATTATGGATAACTTTTTGTGTGCATGTCCGATTCGAGCAAATGATATGTCAAAATGATCGTGGTGACATGTACTACGTTTTGTTCCATTTTGCCATGCATGTTTGAGGTCATCTAGATGTCTTAATCTTCATGAAAAGAGTGCTACTTGTTATAAACTGCTGTTAGTAGTTGTTTTCATGCCATGTTTGCAATGTGATATCTTGTTGCATGTTTATCCAAATGAAGCAAATGAGATGTCCACGTGTTCATCATGATATGCTCTACATGTATGTTGCTTTAGCTTGCATGATAGATTACATCTTGCCATGTTTATCTCCGTTGCAAAGTGCTATGTGGCTGTTATGTTGTTAAACTTGTTATGAGATGCCTCGTAGAGGAGCTCGTTGCTATTGATGTGGTTGTCCCCTTGATGCATGCTTAGATGTTTTGGACACCCCATCATGTGTACTTTGCTGTGGTGCAAACCACTTGTCTTGATATGCTTTGAGGTGACTTAAACTTTCTCACAAACATGACATGATGTTACTACTGTTTTAACACTTTGTGAAATTTCACTAAGTCTGGAATCTGTAATTTCCAGATGCCATGTTTGCTTGTTGTTCTAGGCAAATCCGTGATAGTTTTGGGGTGACTCTTGATGATTCCTTGTTGTATAAGTTGTTGGCTATCCATTCATGCTCTCACATGCTTATTTGGGTGGCTGTAGCATATTTAACTCTTGCTCCCAAGTTGCTATAAAATACTGCTGTCAGGATTTTGTTGTCAAGTTCAATATGTCATAGCTTGTTGCTATTGATCCATGGCTCCTTTGGAGATGCTCCAATGGATTTGTTTGCTGTAGGATATGTCTAGTTTATGTCCATGCTCATTGCCATGATGTTTGAGTGCTGTAGACTATTTATTTATTGCTCCGAAGTTGCTATGTGGCTGTTAATTTCAGCTTGTGCATGTTTATTGTTTCGGGTGTAACTTTTAGCCCGTTGCTCCGTTTTGAGCAAGTCCTATATGAAACTTGTGTGATTTTGCTTGTAGATTCATAATATCCTCATGGTATCATGTTTTGAAGTATTTTTGCTTGATTGCATATTGCCATGCTCCTTGTGCTGTAACACTGTGCTTCCTATGTAGACTTTCTGTGCTTCCTAAGTGCATCTGCATTGCTTCCATAGTGCATCAGCCATGCATCCAGTAGTTTTGTGCATTGCATCTTTTTTATTTTCGTGCCTTGTGTGTTTGTGTTGAGTAGAGCCGGCAGCTGAGTACGAGTACGAGAACGAGGTTACTATCGAGGTTGAGAACGAGGAGCTCTCTTACGATCCCATCGACAACTCTTCAGGCAAGATGACCGAACCCGGATATCATTACTATCTTTGCCTATTGCTAGAAGTATCGCTCTATAGTTTTGCCTCGATGCCCATGTTTTCCTGTCAGCCTCCTATTGTAACCATGATCCTGTCTAACCACCCTACCTATGCAAACCATTGATTGGCTATACGTAGGCTTCGCTCAGCCCCTCTTATAGCATTGCTAGTTGCAGGTGAAGATTGAAGATTCTTGCTTCTTGTTGAAGCTTGTTGGGACATCACACTATATTAATTATTAAATGAAATCATCTATATGTTGGTAATGGGTGGAAGGCTGAGCCTTTTGCTTGGTGATTTGTTCCACTCATGCCGCCTAGGAACCGTATAAACCGGTGTTATGTTCCTTGATTATGCGTTCCTCACACGGTTGGGGTTATGGGACCCCCTCGATAAACCGCTAAGTGCTAAGTCTTTTCCAGCAAGTTCCAACATTAGTACTATTTGCATAATAACTAAAAAACTTGCATAGGGTCTTGCAAACCCGAGTTCTTAATTAACAACCCGTGGGCCAGTGCTCCACATGAGTGTTGGTCCAAACTGGGCAGACTTCGGGGCCACCACGAGGAAACTTGAGGATTGGTATATACCTGTAGGCTGACCTATCCGGTCGTGGCCTGAGACTAGATACGCGCGGCTACTGTCAGGGTGTCGGCACGCCGAGAGGATTTGCTGGATTAGCCTTACCTTAGTCGGAGTATCTTGAGCACCGGATTCCGAGGATACTCGGGTCTTCCCACCTTTGAGTTGCGACTCCGCGGATCGTGGGCTTGTCATGGGCCAAGTTGGAACACCCCTGCAGGGTTATGAACTTTCGAAAGCCGTGCCTGTTGGAAATATGCCCTAGAGGCAATAATAAAAGAGTTATTATTATATTTCCTTGTTCATGATAATCGTTTATTATCCATGCTATAATTGTATTGATTGGAAACTCAAATACATGTGTGGATAAATAGACAGACTTTGTGTCCCTAGTGAGCCTCTACAGGACTAGCTCGTTGATCAAAGATGACCGCGGTTTCCAGGTCATAGACATGAGTTGTCATTTGATAACGGGATCACATCATTAGGAGAATGATGTGATGGACGAGACCCAAACGTTAAACATAGCTTTTGATCGTGTCAGTTATCGCTATAGTTTTCTGCATGTCAAGTATAAGTTCCTATGACCATGAGATCATGTAACTCACTAACACCGTAGGAGTGCTTTGTGTGTGCCAAACGTCACAACGTAACTGGGTGACTATAAAGGTACTCTACAGGTATTTCCGAGGGTGTCTGTTGAGTTGACATGGATCGAGACTGGGATTTGTCACTCCGTGTGACGGAGAGGTATCTCCGGGCCCACTCGGTAATACCTCATCTCAATGAGCTCAAAGTGACTAAGCAGTTGGTCGCGGGATTATGTATTACGGTAACGAGTAAAGAGACTTGCCGGTAACGAGATTGAACTAGGTATAGAGATACCGACGATCGAATCTCGGGCAAGTAACATACCGACGAGACAAAAGGAACTGTATACGGGATTGCCTGAATCCTTGACATCGTGGTTCATCCGATGAGATCATCGAGAAACATGTGGGAACCAATATGGGTATCCAGATCCCGCTATTGGTTATTGACCTGGGAGTGTCTCGGTCATGTCTACATGGTTTCCGAACCCGCAGGGTCTACACACTTAACGTTCGGTGACGCTAGGGTTGTTAGTGAGAAAAGTGTATGGTTACCGAAGGTTGTTCGGAGTCCCGGATGAGATCCTGGACGTGACGAGGGTCTCCGGAATGGTCCGGAGACAAAGATTGATATATAGGATGAAAGGTTTCGGAGTCCGGAAGTGTTCCGGGGAGCATCGGGAAATCGGCGGAGTACCGGAAAGGGGTTTCGGGGGGTCCGGAAGCAGTTCTGGGCCTAATGGGCCACAAGGGGGAACACCACAGCCCTCAGGGGGCTGTGCGCCCCCCTCTGGGCCCTCTCCTTGTGCGCCAAGGGGGGTGGACCCCTCTAGGGTGGCCGCACCCCCTAGCCTTGGGGGGCAAGGCACCTAGGGGGGGAAACCCTAGGGCCTGGCCCTGGCCGCCGCCCCCCCTGCCTTGGCCGCCGCCCCCCCTTGCCCTGGCCGCCGGCCCCCTAGGGGGGAAACCCTAGGGCGCCCTCACCTCTCCACCCCCCCTATATATAGTGAGGCAAAGGGAGGGCAGCAAACACAAGTTCGTGCCTCGGTGCTGCCGTCCCTCTCCCACAACATCTTCTTCTCCCGCGGTGCTTAGGCGAAGCCCTGCTGGAATTCTCCTCCACCATCACCACCACGCCGTCGTGCTGCCGGTTCTCCATCAACCTCTCCTCCACCCCTTGCTGGATCAAGAAGGAGGAGACGTCCCCGTGCCGTACGTGTGAAGAACGCGGAGGCACCGTTGCTTCGGTGCTAGGATCTTCGGCGATCTGAATCGCGGCGAGTACGACTCCATCATCCGCGTTCATAACGCTTCCGCTTAGCGATCTACAAGGGTATGTGGATCCTACTCTCCCCTCGTAGTTGCATCTACTAGATTGATCTTGGTGAACGTAGAGAAAAATTTTTGTTTTCCATGCAACGTTCCCCAACAGTGGTATCAGAGCTAGGATCTTGCGTAGATGCTTTCTCGAGTAGAACACAAAAGGGTTTGTGGCGTTGATGTTTAAATTGCTGCCCTCCTTAGTCTTTCTTGATTCAGCGGTATTATAGGATGAAGCGGCCCGGACCAACTTTACATGTCCACGTACATGAGACCGGTTCCATCGACAGACATGTGACTTTCGTTGCATAAGATGGCTGGCGGGTGTCTGTCTCTCCTATCTTAGTTGAATCGGAATAGAACAAGGCGGTCCTTGTAGAAGGTTAAATAGCAACTTGAATATCACCGTTGTGGTTTTGCGTAGGTAAGAAACGTTCTTGCTAGATACCCATAGCAGCCACGTAAAACATGCAACAACAAATTAGAGGACGTCTAACTTGTTTTTGCAGGGTATGCATGTGATATGATATGGCCAATGACATGATGAATTATATTTGATGTATGAGATGATCATGTTGTAATAGTTAATATCGACTTGCATGTCGATGCATACGGCAACCGGCAGGAGCCATAGGGTTGTCTTTAATTTTTGTATGACCTGCGTGTCAATCATTAAGCGCTTTGTAATGCTTTACTTTATCGCTAAACGGTAGCAATAGTAGTAAGAGCATGGTGGGCGCCGACAACCCCGATGGCGACACGATGATGGAGATCACGGTGTGGCGCCGGTGACGATGGAGATCATGCCGGTGCTTTGGAGATGGAGATCAAAAGCACGAGTTGATGGCCATATCATGTCACTTATGATTTGCATGTGATGTTAATCCTTTTATGCATCTTATTTTGCTTAGGACGACGGTAGCATTATAAGATGATCCTTCACTAAAATTTCAAGATAAAATTGTGTTCCCCCCGAGTGTGCGCCGTTGCGAAGGTTCGTCGTTTCGAAGCACCACGTGATGATCGGGTGTGATAGACTCTACGTTCGCATACAACGGGTGCAAGCCAGTTTTGCACGTGCAGAACACTCGGGTTAGACTTGACGAGCCTAGCATGTACAGACATGGCCTCGGAACACGGAGGACCGAAAGGTCGAGCATGAGTCATATAGTAGATATGATCAACATGTTGATGTTCACCATTGACACCACCTCATCTCACGTGATGATCGGACTTGGGTTGGTGAATTTGGATCATGTCACGCTCGAATGACCGGAAGGATGTCAATTTGAGTGGGAGTTATAATTAATTTGATTAGGTAATAACTCACTTATCATGAACAATAGTCTAAAATGTCTTTGCAAATTTTGGTTGTAGATGGCTCGCGTAGTAGCTCCCTTGAATTTTAATGCGTTCCTAGAGAAAGCTAAACTGAAAGATGACGGGAGCAACTTTGTGGACTGGCTCCGCAATCTGAGGATCATCCTCACAGCTGCCCAAAAGGTTTATGTCCTAAATGCACCGCTAGATGACCCCCCCGCTCCTGGAGCCTCTGCGGACGTTATGAACGTCTGGCAGACGCGTTCGGATGACTATTCGATAGTGCAGTGTGCCATGTTGTACGGCTTGGAAGGAGGACTTCAAAGACGTTTTGAACGTCATGGTGCATATGAGATGTACACGGAGTTGAAGTTCATCTTTGAGAAGAATGCTAAGATCGAGAGGTATGAGACCACCGATAAATTCTTCGCTTGCAAGATGGAGGAGAATTCGTCTGTCAGTGAGCACTTACTGAAGATGTCTGGGTACTATACCCGCATAGCTGATCTGGGACTTGTGTTCCCGGATGAGGCTATCATTGACAGAATTCTCCAGTCACTCCCTCCAAGCTACAAGAGCTTCGTGCAACAGTATAACATGCAAGGGATGAACAAGACCATCGCCGAGCTGTTTTCGATGCTGAAAGTCGCTGAGGCAGACATCCAGAAGGAGTATCAAGTGTTGATGGTCAATAAGACCACCAGTTTCAAGAAGAATGGCAAGGGCAAGAAGGGTAACTCTAAGAAGGGTGGCAAAGCAGTTGCTAATCCAGTGAAGAAACCCAAGGCTGGACCCAAGCCAGAGACTGAGTGTTTCTATTGCAAGGGGAACGGCCACTGGAAGCGGAACTGCCCCAAGTATCTGGCGGACAAGAAGGGGGCCAACAACAACAAAGGTATATGTGATATACATGTTATTGATGTGTACCTTACCAACTCTCGTTGTAGTGCCTGGGTATTTGATACCGGTTCGGTTGCTCACATTTGCAACTCCAAACAGGAACTGCGGAATAAACGGAGGCTGGCGAAGGACGAAGTGACGATGCGCGTGGGAAATGGTTCCAAGGTTGATGTGATCGCCGTCGGCACGCTCGCTCTTTGATTACCATCGGGATTAGTTATGAACCTGAATAATTGTTATTTAGTGCCTGCGTTAAGCATGAACATTATATCTGGATCTTGTTTATTGCGAGACGGTTACTCATTTAAGTCAGAGAATAATGGTTGTTCTATTTATATGAGTAATATCTTTTATGGTCATGCACCCGAAGTTAGGGGTTTATTCTTATTGAATCTCGATAGTGATGATACACATGTTCATAACATTGATGCCAAAAGATGTAGAGTTGATAATGATAATACCACTTTCTTGTGGCACTGCCGTCTGGGTCATATCGGCGTGAAACGCATGAGGAAGCTCCATGCTGATGGACTTTTGGAGTCTCTTGATTTTGAATCACTTGACACGTGCGAGCCGTGCCTCATGGGCAAGATGACAAGGACCCCGTTTTCAGGGACAATGGAACGGGCAAGTGACTTATTGGAAATCATACATACTGATGTGTGCGGCCCGATGAGTGTAACGGCGCGTGGTGGATATCGTTATTTTCTCACCTTCACTGACGACTTAAGTAGATATGGGTATATTTACTTGATGAAGCATAAGTCTGAAACTTTTGAAAAGTTCAAGCAATTTCAGAGTGAAGTTGAAAATCATCGTAACAAGAAGATCAAGTTCCTACGATCTGATCGAGGGGGAGAATATATGAGTTATGAGTTTGGTGATCACTTAAGAAAATGTGGAATTGTTTCACAGTTGACGCCACCTGGAACACCACAGCGTAATGGTGTGTCCGAACGTCGTAATCGAACCCTATTAGATATGGTACGTTCTATGATGTCTCTTGCCGATTTGCCACTATCGTTTTGGGGATATGCGTTAGAGACAGCTGCATTCACTTTAAATAGGGCTCCATCTAAGTCCGTTGAGACAACACCGTATGAACTGTGGTTTAGTAAGAAACCGAAGTTGTCTTTTCTCAAGGTTTGGGGTTGCGATGCTTATGTCAAAAGGCTTCAGCCAGAAAAGCTCGAACCCAAAGCGGACAAATGTGTCTTCATAGGATACCCAAAAGAAACTGTTGGGTACACCTTCTATCTCAGATCCGAAGGCAAAGTGTTTGTTGCTAAGAACGGGTCCTTTCTCGAGAAAGAGTTTCTCTCGAAAGAATTGAGTGGGAGGAAGGTAGAACTTGATGAGGTTATTGAACCTCTGCTTCAACCAGAAAGTAGCGCAGCACAGAAAGATGTTTTTGTGGAGCCTGCAGAGGTTGAAGAGGAAGCCAATGATGATGATCAAGAAGCTTCTGATCAAGTTACTACAGAACCTCGTAGGTCGACAAGGGTACGCACTGCACCTGAGTGGTATGGTAACCCTGTCTTGGAGGTCATGTTGTTAGACAACGGTGAACCTACGAGCTATGGAGAAGCGATGGTGGGCCCGGATTCCGACAAATGGTTAGAGGCCATGAAATCCGAGATGGGATCCATGTATGAAAACAAAGTATGGACTTTGGAAGTATTACCTGAAGGGCGGAAGGCCATTCAGAATAAATGGATTTTTAAGAGGAAGACGGACGCTGACGGTAATGTCACCGTGTATAAAGCTCGACTTGTGGCAAAGGGTTTTTCACAAGTTCAAGGGATTGACTACGATGAGACTTTCTCACCCGTAGCGATGCTTAAATCCGTCCGAATCATGTTAGCAATAGCTGCATATTTCGATTATGAAATTTGGCAGATGGATGTCAAAACAGCATTCCTTAACGGTTTTCTTAAGGAAGAGTTGTATATGATGCAACCAGAAGGTTTTGTCGATCCAGAGAATGCTGACAAAGTATGCAGGCTCCAACGTTCCATTTATGGGCTGGTGCAAGCATCTCGGAGCTGGAATCTTCGCTTTGATGAGGTGATCAAAGCGTTTGGGTTTATACAAGTTTACAATGAAGCTTGTATTTACAAGAAAGTGAGTGGGAGCTCTATAACGTTTCTAATATTATATGTGGATGACATATTGCTGATTGGAAACAATATAGAATTTTTGGATAGCGTGAAGGGGTATTTGAACAAGAGTTTTTCGATGAAAGATCTCGGTGAAGCTGCTTTCATATTGGGCATCAAGATCTATAGAGATAGATCAAGACGTTTGATAGGACTTTCACAAAGCACATACCTTGATAAAGTTTTGAAGAAGTTCAAAATGGATCAATCCAAGAAGGGGTTCTTGCCGGTATTGCAAGGTACAAAGTTGAGTAAGACTCAATGCCCAGTGACTGCGGAAGATAGAGAAAAGATGAGTGTCGTCCCCTATGCTTCAGCCATAGGCTCTATCATGTATGCAATGCTGTGCACAAGACCAGATGTCAGCCTTGCCATAAGTATGGCCGGAAGGTTTCAAAGTAATCCTGGTATGGATCACTGGACAGCGGTCAAGAATATCCTGAAGTACCTGAAAAGGACTAAAGATATGTTTCTCGTGTATGGAGGTGATCAAGAGCTCGTCGTAAAGGGTTACGTTGATGCAAGCTTTGACACTGATCCGGATGACTCTAAGTCTCAAACCGGATACGTATATATTCTCAACGGGGGAGCGGTAAGCTGGTGCAGTTCCAAGCAGAGCGTGGTAGCTGATTCTACATGTGAAGCGGAGTATATAGCTGCCTCGGAGGCGGCGAAGGAAGGTGTCTGGATGAAGGAGTTCATGACAGATCTTGGAGTTGTGCCTAGTGCACTGAACCCAATGACTCTGTTCTGTGACAACACTGGTGCCATTGCTCTAGCCAAGGAACCAAGGTTTCACAAGAGGACCAGACACATAAAGCGACGCTTCAATTCCATCCGCGATTCGGTCAAGGAGGAGGACATAAACATTTGCAAAGTACACACGGATTTGAATGTTGCAGATCCGTTGACTAAGCCTCTTCCACGGGCTAAGCACAATCAACACCAAGACTCTATGGGTGTTAGATTCATTACCTTGTAATGCTAGATTATTGACTCTAGTGCAAGTGGGAGACTGTTGGAAATATGCCCTAGAGGCAATAATAAAAGAGTTATTATTATATTTCCTTGTTCATGATAATCGTTTATTATCCATGCTATAATTGTATTGATTGGAAACTCAAATACATGTGTGGATAAATAGACAGACTTTGTGTCCCTAGTGAGCCTCTACAGGACTAGCTCGTTGATCAAAGATGACCGCGGTTTCCAGGTCATAGACATGAGTTGTCATTTGATAACGGGATCACATCATTAGGAGAATGATGTGATGGACGAGACCCAAACGTTAAACATAGCTTTTGATCGTGTCAGTTATCGCTATAGTTTTCTGCATGTCAAGTATAAGTTCCTATGACCATGAGATCATGTAACTCACTAACACCGTAGGAGTGCTTTGTGTGTGTGCCAAACATCACAACGTAACTGGGTGACTATAAAGGTACTCTACAGGTATTTCCGAGGGTGTCTGTTGAGTTGACATGGATCGAGACTGGGATTTGTCACTCCGTGTGACGGAGAGGTATCTCCGGGCCCACTCGGTAATACGTCATCTCAATGAGCTCAAAGTGACTAAGCAGTTGGTCGCGGGATTATGTATTACGGTAACGAGTAAAGAGACTTGCCGGTAACGAGATTGAACTAGGTATAGAGATACCGACGATCGAATCTCGGGCAAGTAACATACCGACGAGACAAAAGGAACTGTATACGGGATTGCCTGAATCCTTGACATCGTGGTTCATCCGATGAGATCATCGAGAAACATGTGGGAACCAATATGGGTATCCAGATCCCGCTATTGGTTATTGACCTGGGAGTGTCTCGGTCATGTCTACATGGTTTCCGAACCCGCAGGGTCTACACACTTAACGTTCGGTGACGCTAGGGTTGTTAGTGAGAAAAGTGTATGGTTACCGAAGGTTGTTCGGAGTCCCGGATGAGATCCTGGACGTGACGAGGGTCTCCGGAATGGTCCGGAGACAAAGATTGATATATAGGATGAAAGGTTTCGGAGTCCGGAAGTGTTCCGGGGAGCATCGGGAAATCGGCGGAGTACCGGAAAGGGGTTTCGGGGGGTCCGGAAGCAGTTCTGGGCCTAATGGGCCACAAGGGGGAACACCACAGCCCTCAGGGGGCTGTGCGCCCCCCTCTGGGCCCTCTCCTTGTGCGCCAAGGGGGGTGGACCCCTCTAGGGTGGCCGCACCCCCTAGCCTTGGGGGGCAAGGCACCTAGGGGGGGAAACCCTAGGGCCTGGCCCTGGCCGCCGCCCCCCCTGCCTTGGCCGCCGCCCCCCCTTGCCCTGGCCGCCGGCCCCCTAGGGGGGAAACCCTAGGGCGCCCTCACCTCTCCACCCCCCCTATATATAGTGAGGCAAAGGGAGGGCAGCAAACACAAGTTCGTGCCTCGGTGCTGCCCTCCCTCTCCCACAATATCTTCTTCTCCCGCGGTGCTTAGGCGAAGCCCTGCCGGAGTTCTCCTCCAACATCACCACCACGCCGTCGTGCTGCCGGTTCTCCATCAACCTCTCCTCCACCCCTTGCTGGATCAAGAAGGAGGAGACGTCCCCGAGCCGTACGTGTGAAGAACGCGGAGGCACCGTTGCTTCGGTGCTAGGATCTTCGGCGATCTGAATCGCGGCGAGTACGACTCCATCATCCGCGTTCATAACGCTTCCGCTTAGCGATCTACAAGGGTATGTGGATCCTACTCTCCCCTCGTAGTTGCATCTACTAGATTGATCTTGGTGAACGTAGAGAAAAATTTTTGTTTTCCATGCAACGTTCCCCAACAGTGGCATCATGAGCTAGGATCTTGCGTAGATGCTTTCTCGAGTAGAACACAAAAGGGTTTGTGGCATTGATGTTTAAATTGCTGCCCTCCTTAGTCTTTCTTGATTCAGCGGTATTATGGGATGAAGCGGCCCGGACCAACTTTACATGTCCACGTACATGAGACCGGTTCCATCGACAGACATGTGACTTTTGTTGCATAAGATGGCTGGCGGGTGTCTGTCTCTCCTATCTTAGTTGAATCGGAATAGAACAAGGCGGTCCTTGTAGAAGGTTAAATAGCAACTTGAATATCACCGTTGTGGTTTTGCGTAGGTAAGAAGCGTTCTTGCTAGATACCCATAGCAGCCACGTAAAACATGCAACAACAAATTAGAGGACGTCTAACTTGTTTTTGCAGGGTATGCATGTGATATGATATGGCCAATGACATGATGAGATATATTTGATGTATGAGATGATCATGTTGTAATAGTTAATATCGACTTGCATGTCGATGCATACGGCAACCGGCAGGAGCCATAGGGTTGTCTTTATTTTTTGTATGACCTGCGTGTCAATCATTAAGCGCTTTGTAATGCTTTACTTTATCGCTAAACGGTAGCAATAGTAGTAAGAGCATGGTGGGCGCGCGACAACCCCGATGGCGACACGATGATGGAGATCATGATGATGGAGATCATGGCGTGGCGCCGGTGACGATGGAGATCATGCCGGTGCTTTGGAGATGGAGATCAAAAGCACGAGTTGATGGCCATATCATGTCACTTATGATTTGCATGTGATGTTAATCCTTTTATGCATCTTATTTTGCTTAGGACGACGGTAGCATTATAAGATGATCCCTCACTAAAATTTCAAGATAAAATTGTGTTCCCCCCGAGTGTGCGCCGTTGCGAAGGTTCGTCGTTTCGAAGCACCACGTGATGATCGGGTGTGATAGACTCTACGTTCGCATACAACGGGTGCAAGCCAGTTTTGCACATGCAGAACACTCGGGTTAGACTTGACGAGCCTAGCATGTACAGACATGGCCTCGGAACACGGAAGACCGAAAGGTCGAGCATGAGTCATATAGTAGATATGATCAACATGAAGATGTTCACCATTAACACCACCTCATCTCACGTGATGATCGGACTTGGGTTGGTGGATTTGGATCATGTCACGCTCAGATGACCAGAGGGATGTCAATTTGAGTGGGAGTTATAAGTAATTGTTGGAAATATGCCCTAGAGGCAATAATAAAAGAGTTATTATTATATTTCCTTGTTCATGATAATCGTTTATTATCCATGCTATAATTGTATTGATTGGAAACTCAGATACACGTGTGGATGAATAGACAGACTTTGTGTCCCTAGTGAGCCTCTACAGGACTAGCTCGTTGATCAAAGATGACCGCAGTTTCCAGGTCATAGACATGAGTTGTCATTTGATAACGGGATCACATCATTAGGAGAATGATGTGATGGACGAGACCCAAACGTTAACATAGCTTTTGATCGTGTCAGTTATCGCTATAGTTTTCTGCATGTCAAGTATAAGTTCCTATGACCATGAGATCATGTAACTCACTGACACCGTAGGAGTGCTTTGTGTGTACCAAACGTCACAACGTAACTGGGTGACTATAAAGGTACTCTACAGGTATCTCTGAGGATGTCTGTTGAGTTGACATGGATCAAGACTGGGATTTGTCACTCCGTGTGACGGAGAGGTATCTCCGGGCCCACTCGGTAATACGTCATCTCAATGAGCTCAAAGTGACTAAGTAGTTGGTCACGGGATTATGTATTACAGTAACGAGTAAAGAGACTTGCCGGTAACGAGATTGAACTAGGTATAGAGATACCGACGATCGAATCTCGGGCAAGTAACATACCGACGAGACAAAGGGAACTGTATACGGGATTGCCTGAATCCTTGACATCGTGGTTCATCCGATGAGATCATCGAGAAACATGTGGGAACCAATATGGGTATCCAGATCCCGCTATTGGTTATTGACCTGGGAGTGTCTCGGTCATGTCTACATGGTTTCCGAACCCGCAGGGTCTACACACTTAACGTTCGGTGACGCTAGGGTTGTTAGTGAGAAAAGTGTATGGTTACCGAAGGTTGTTCGGAGTCCCGGATGAGATCCTGGACGTGACGAGGGTCTCCGGAATGGTCCGGAGACAAAGATTGATATATAGGATGAAAGGTTTCGGAGTCCGGAAGTGTTCCGGGGAGCATCGGGAAATCGGCGGAGTACCGGAAAGGGGTTTCGGGGGGTCCGGAAGCAGTTCTGGGCCTAATGGGCCACAAGGGGGAACACCACAGCCCTCAGGGGGCTGTGCGCCCCCCTCTGGGCCCTCTCCTTGTGCGCCAAGGGGGGTGGACCCCTCTAGGGTGGCCGCACCCCCTAGCCTTGGGGGGCAAGGCACCTAGGGGGGGAAACCCTAGGGCCTGGCCCTGGCCGCCGCCCCCCCTGCCTTGGCCGCCGCCCCCCCTTGCCCTGGCCGCCGGCCCCCTAGGGGGGAAACCCTAGGGCGCCCTCACCTCTCCACCCCCCCTATATATAGTGAGGCAAAGGGAGGGCAGCAAACACAAGTTCGTGCCTCGGTGCTGCCGTCCCTCTCCCACAACATCTTCTTCTCCCGCGGTGCTTAGGCGAAGCCCTGCTGGAATTCTCCTCCACCATCACCACCACGCCGTCGTGCTGCCGGTTCTCCATCAACCTCTCCTCCACCCCTTGCTGGATCAAGAAGGAGGAGACGTCCCCGTGCCGTACGTGTGAAGAACGCGGAGGCACCGTTGCTTCGGTGCTAGGATCTTCGGCGATCTGAATCGCGGCGAGTACGACTCCATCATCCGCGTTCATAACGCTTCCGCTTAGCGATCTACAAGGGTATGTGGATCCTACTCTCCCCTCGTAGTTGCATCTACTAGATTGATCTTGGTGAACGTAGAGAAAATTTTTTGTTTTCCATGCAACGTTCCCCAACAGTGCCCGCGGTTATGTGGCAGATGGGAATTTGTTAATATCCGGTTGTAGAAAACTTGACACCATGTTCCAATACACTACCAGCGTGAGTACCGTGACGGTCATTTTCCGAAAGGGATTCAGGAAGTGAACACGGTGGGGTTATGTTTGACTTGCTTTAGTTAGGATCACTTCGTGATCATCTCTCGACCGAGGCACTTCTCTTCTCGCTCTCTTTTACGTAAGCTAGGCTAGTGCTGCTGCAACCTCTTGTTCTTTCTTCAGCCTTGTTCCACACCCAAGGCTTGAATAGTCGTGTTACGCGGGAACGGGATTGCTGAGTCCTCTGTGGCTCACAGTTACTTCACCACACCAGATGCAGGTACGATGGTGAGCTACACAGGCGATGGCACTGAGCTAGACTGGGAGTACGACGAGGAGCGTAGCCGTTACTATGTGAACTATGCGGTTGATCAGTAGAGCTTCTACTAGGATTCGATCTAGACCTGTGGTTTAATGTTATGTTTGGTATCTTTCATTTGGATCTTACCCTTAGATGGGCTGTGATGTTTATCTGAATGATGTTTGAACATGTAATGTATTTGGGTGACGTGGCGAGTGTAAGCCAACTATCTTTTCAGCTTTCATCCCTATTTTTACATGAGATGTGCAAAGGTACCAAACTTGCGATCATTCCAGAATGGGCTTATATCTTTAAGTCGTGCCTCGACACGTAGGAGATATAGTCCCATCCTGGGCATTACAGTACTACAATCATATGCCTCAACTTTGTTGCAAAGTTGACGAAGATAGTATTATTGATAGAGTTCTTCAATCACCGCCACCAAGCTATAAAGGCTTCGTGATGAACTATAATATGCAAGGGATGCAAAAGCTCGAGCTCTTCGCTATGCTCAAAGCTGCAGAGGTAGAAATCAAAAGGAGCATCAAGTGTTGATGGCTAACAATACCACTAGTTTCAAGAAAAAAGGCAAGGGAAAGAAGGGGAACTTCAAGAAGAATAGCAAGACAGTTTCTACTCCCGCGAAGAAACCCAAGTCTGGAGCCAAGCCTGAAACTGAGTGCTTCTACTGCAAAGGGACTGGACACTGGAAGCGGAACAGCCCCAAGTATTTGGCGGATAAGAAGGATGGCAAAGTGAACAAAGGTATATTTTATATACATGTTATTGATGTGTACCTTACTAATGCTCGTAATAGCACCTGGGTATTTGATACTGGTTCGGTTGCGAATATTTGTAACTCAAAACATGGGCTACGGATTAAACGAAGATTAGCTAAGGACGAGGTGACGATGCACGTGGGAAATGGTTCCAAAGTCGATGTGATCGCCGTCGGCACGCTACCTCTACATCTACCTTCGGGATTAGTTTTAGACCTAAATAATTGTTATTTGGTGCCAGCGTTGAGCATGAACATTATATCTGGATCTTGTTTGTTGCGAGACGGTTATTCATTTAAATCAGAGAATAATGGTTGTTCTATTTATATGAGCAATATCTTTTATGGTCATGCACCCTTGAAGAGTGGTCTAATCTTGTTAGATCTCGATCGTAGTGATACACATATTCATAATATTGAAGCCAAAAGATGCAAGGTTCATAATGATAGTGCAACTTATTTGTGGCACTGCCGTATAGGTTATATTGGTGTAAAGCGCATGAAGAAACTCCATACTAATGGACTTTTGAAATCACTAGATTATGAATCATTTGGTGCTTGTGAACCATGCCTCATGGGCAAGATGACTAAGACTCCGTTCTCCGGAACAATGGAGCGAGCAACTGATTTGTTGGAAATCATACATACTGATGTATGTGGACCGATGAGTGTTGAGGCTCACGGCGGGTATCGTTATTTTCTGACCTTCACTGATGATTTGAGCAGATATGGGTATATCTACTTAATGAAACACAAGTCTGAAACATTTGAAAAGTTCAAAGAATTTCCGAGTGAAGTAGAGAATCATCGTAACAAGAAAATAAAATTTCTACGATCTGATCATGTCACAACTCACGCCACCTGGAACACCACAGTGTAATGGTGTATCCGAATGTTGTAACCGTACTTTATTAGATATGGTGCAATCTATGATGTCTCTTCTCGATTTACTACTATCATTTTGGGGTTATGCTTTAAAGACAACTGCATTCACGTTAAATAGGGCACCATCTAAATCCGTTGAGACGCCGCCTTATGAACTGTGGTTTGGCAAGAAACCAAATTTGTCGTTTCTTAAAGTTTGGGGCTGCGATGCTTATGTGAAAAAGCTTCAACCTGGTAAGCTCGAACCCAAGTCGGAGAAATGTGTCTTCATAGGATACCCAAAGAAAACTGTTGGGTACACCTTCTATCACATATCCGAAGGCAAGCTATTCATTGCTAAGAATGGATCCTTTCTAGAGAAGGAGTTTCACTCGAAAGAAGTGAGTGGGAGGAAAGTAGAACTTGATGAGGTAATTGCACCTTCTCCCGAATTGGAAAGTAGCACATCACAGAAACTAGTTCCAGTGATTCCTACACCAGTTAGCGAGGAAGCTAATGATGATGATCATGAAACTTCGGATCAAGTTACTACTGAACCTCGTAGGTCAACCAGAGTACGTTCCGCACTAGAGTGGTACGGCAACCCAATTCTGGAAGTCATGTTACTAGACCATGATGAACCTATGAACTATGAGGAAGCGATGATGAGCCCAGATTCCGCAAAATGGCTTGAGGCCATGAAATCTGAGATGGGATCCATGTATGTGAACAAAATATGGACTTTGGTTGACTTGCCAGATGATCGGCAAGCCATTGAAAATAAATGGATCTTCAAGAGGAAGACCGACGCCGACGGTAATGTTACTGTCTACAAAGCTTGACTTGTTGCGAAAGGTTTTCGACAAGTTCAAGGAGTTGACTACGATGAGACTTTCTCACCCGTGGCGATGCTTAAGTCTGTCCGAATCATGTTAGCAATTGCCGCATTTTATGATTATGAAATCTGGCAAATGGATGTCAAAACTGCATTCCTTAATGGATACCTCAAAAAGGAGTTGTATATGATGCAACCAGAAGGTTTTGTCGATCCTAAAGGTGCTAACAAAGTGTGCAAGCTCCAGTGATCCATCAATGGACTGGTGCAAGCATCTCGGAGTTGGAATATACGCTTTGATGAGGTGATCAAAGCATATGGTTTTATACACACTTTTGGAGAAGCCTGTATTTACAAGAAAGTGAGTGGGAGCTCTGTAGCATTTCTGATATTATATGTAGATGATATATTGTTGATTGGAAATGATATAGAATTTCTGGATGGCATAAAAGGATACTTTAATAACAATTTTTCAATGAAAGACCTCGGTGAAGCTGCTTATATATTAGGCATCCAGATCTATAGAGATAGATCAAGACGCTTAATTGGACTTTCACAAAGCACATACCTTGATAAAGTTTTGAAGAAGTTCAAAATGGATCAGTCAAAGAAAGGGTGTTTGCCTGTGTTACAAGGTGTGAAGTTGAGTAAGACTCAATGCCCGACCACTGCAGAAGATAGAGAGAAAATGAAAGTCATTCCCTATGCCTCAGCCATAGGATCTATCATGTATGCAATGCTGTGTACCAGACCTGATGTGTGCCTCGCTATAAGTTTAGCAGGAAGGTACCAAAGTAATCCAGGAGTGGATCACTAGACAGCGGTCAAGAACATCCTGAAGTACATGAAAAGGACAAAGGATATGTTTCTCGTGTATGGAGGTGACAAAGTGCTCGTCGTAAACGGTTATGTCGATTCCAGCTTTGACACTGATTCGGATGACTCTAAGTCACAAACCGGATATATATTTTTATTGAACGGTGGAGCTGTCAGTTGGTGCAGTTCCAAGTAGAGCGTTGTGGCGGGATCTACGTGTGAAGCGGAGTACATAGTTGATTTGGAAGCAGCAAATGAAGGAGTCTGGATGAAGGAGTTCATATCCAATCTAGGTGTAATACCTAGTGCATCAGGTCTAATGAAAATCTTTTGTGACAAGAGTGGAGCAATAGCCTTGGCGAAGGAATCCCAGGTTTCACAAGAGAACCAAGCACGTCAAGAGACGCTTCAATTCCATCCGTGATCAAGTTAAGGAGGGAGACATAGAAATTTGCAAGATACATACGGATTTGAATGTCGCAGACCCGTTGACTAAGCCTCTTCCATGAGAAAAACATGATCAGCACCAAGACTCCATGGGTGTTAGAATCATTACTATGTAATCTGGATTATTGACTCTAGTTCAAGTGGGAGACTGAAGGAAATATGCCCTAGAGGCAATAATAAAGTTGTTATTTGTATCTCCTTATATCATGATAAATGTTTATTATTCATGCTAGAATTGTATTAACCGGAAACTTAGTACATGTGTGAATACATAGACAAAACAGAGTGTCCCTAGTATGCCTCTACTAGACTAGCTCATTGATCAAAGATGGTTATGTTTCCTAGCCATAGACGTGAGTTGTCATTTGATCAACAGGATCACATCATTAGGAGAATGATGTGATGGATGAGACCCATCCATTAGCTTAGCAACTTGATCGTTTAGTTTTACTGCTATTGCTTTCTTTATGACTTATACATGTTCCTATGACTATGAGATTATGCAGCTCCCGAATACCGGAGGAACACCTTGTGTGCTATCAAACGTCACAATGTAACTGGGTGATTATAAAGATGCTCTACAGGTGTCTCCGAAGGTATTTGCGGTGTTGGCATAGATCGAGAATAGGATTTGTCACTCCGAGTGTCGGAGAGGTATCTCTGGGCCCTCTCGGTAATACACATCATAATAAACCTGGGAAGCAAACGACTAATGAGTTAGTCACGAGATGATATATTACGAAACAAGTTAAGAGACTTGCCGGTAATGATATTGAACTAGGTATGATGATACCGACAATCGAATCTCGGGCAAGTAACATACCGATGACAAAGGGAACAACGTATGTTGTTATGCGGTTTGACCGATAAAGATCTTCGTAGAATATGTAGGAGCCAATATGAGCATCCAGGTTCCTCTATTGGTTATTAACCGGAGATGAGTCTCGGTCATGTCTACATAGTTCTCGAACCCTTAGGGTCCGCACGCTTAATGTTCGATGACGATCGGTATTATGAGTTTATGAGTTTTGATGTACCGAAGGTAGTTAGGAGTCCTGGATGTGATCACGGACATGACGAAGAGTCTCAGAATGTCTGAGACATAAAGATTAATATATTGGATGACTATATTCGGACACCGGATGAGTTCCGGGGGTCACCGAATATTTAACAGAGTACCCGGGGGTTATCGGAACCCCCGGGGGGACTATTGGGTCTATATGGGCCATAGGGAAAAGGAGAGGCAGCCCACAAGAGGTAGCCGTGCCCCCTCCCTATAGGGAGTCCGAATTGGACTAGGGAGGGGGGTGCCCCCTTTCCTTTTGCTCTTCCCTCTCCTTCCTTCCCCCTTACTCCTCCTAGATGGACTAGGAAAGGAGGAGTCCTACTCCTACTAGGAGGAGGACTCCTCCCTCTCCTTGGCGCGCCCAAGGGCCGGCCGGCCTCCCCCCTTGCTCCTTTATATACAGGGGTAGGGGGCACCCTAGAACACACAAGCAACATTACTTTAGCCGTGTGCGGTGCCCCCCTCCACAGAAATACACCTCGATCATATCGTTGCAGTGCTTAGGCGAAGCCCTGTACCAGTAACTTCATCATCTCTGTCACCACGCCGTCGTTTTGACAAAACTCTCCCGTGAAGCTCAACTAGATCAAGATATCATGGGACGTCATCGAGTTGAACGTGTGCTGAACGCGGAGGTGCCGTACGTTCGGTGCTTGGATCGGCTGGATCACGAAGATGTTCGACTACATTGATACATCTTCAACGTATCTATCATTTTTGATTGTTCCATGCTATTATTTATGAAGTTTTGGATGTTTAATGGGCTTTATCATTCTCTTTTATATCATTTTTGGGACTAACCTACTAACCCAAAGGCCCATTCCAGATTGCTATTTTTTTTGCCTATTTCAGGGTTTTGCAGAAAAAGAATATCAAATGGAGTCCAAACGGAATGAAACCTTTGCGAGAGATATTTTTGGAGAAAATTACGCCAGAGGAACTTGAGAACCACGTTAGGGGGGCATCGAGTGGACCTCGAGGTTGGGGGGCGCGCCCCCCTTCCAAGGGCGCCCCTTGCCTCGAGGCCCACTCCAGCGTCCCCCGGTGCCCTACTTCTTCCTATATAAGTCCACATACCCCAGAAACTCCGTGAACAGAGCTAATTCCACCACCGTAGCTTCTGTTCCCACGGAGATCCCATCTTGGAGCCTGTTCCGGAGCTCCACCGGAGGGGGGTCCATCGCGGAGGCCTTCATCATCATCATCATCGCCCTCACCATGAGTTGTGAGTAGTTTACCACAGACCTTCGGGTCTATAGCTAGTATCTAGATGGCTTCTTCTCTCTCTCTGGATCTCAATACAAAGTTCTTCTCGGTCTTCGAGGAGATCTATTCGATGTAATCTCTTTTTGCGGTGTTTTTGTCGAGATTCGATGAATTGTGAGTTTATGATCAAGGTTATCTATGAAAGATATTTGGTTCTTCTCTGAACTTTTTATGTGTGCTCATAATATCCTTGCAAGTCTCTTCGAATTATTGGTTTGGTTTGGCCTACTTGATCTATAGTTCTTGAAATAGGAGAAGTGCTTGGCTTTGGGTTCAATCTTGCGGTGTCCTTTCCCAGTGACAGTAGGGGCAGCAAGGCAAGTATTGTATTGTTTCCATCGAGGATAAAAAGATGGGGTTTACATCATATTGCTTGAGTTTATCCCTCTACATCATGCCATCTTGCTTAAGGCGTTACTCTGTTCGTGTGAACACAATACACTAGATCCATGCTGGATAGCGGTCGATGTGTGGAGTAATAGTAGTAGATGCAGGCAGGAGTCGGTCTACTTGTCTCGGACGTGATGCCTATATACAATGATCATGCCTAGATAATCTCATAATTATTCGCTTTTCTATCAATTGCTCGACAGTAATTTGTTTACCCGTCGTAGAATATCGCTATCATGAGAGAAGCCACTAGAGAAAACTATGGCCCCCGGGTCTATTCTCACCATATCAATCTACATCTACTTTACTTTTACCGCTTTTATTTGTTGTTTTATTAAACCAAAAATACCAAAAATATCAACTATCATCTCTATCATATCTCACTCTCGTAAGTGACCGTAAAGGGATTGACAACCCCTTATCGCGCTGGCTGTGAAGTTCTTATTTGTTTGTGCTGGTGTGAGGGACTGGCGCGTGGTCTCCTACTGGATTGATACCTTGGTTCTCAAAAACTGAGGGAAATTCTTACGCTACTGTGCTGCATCTCCCTTTCCTCTTCAAGGGAATACAACGCAAGCTCAAGAGGTACTATCTTTTTGGCTCATGAATTTAGATATATCATGAAAGAGGCCAGAGAAATCTTTGCTCATTACGGAGTAGATGCCGGTCGACCTCCTATAGAAGCTATCTTGTTCAATCAAGAAGACCTAATGCGGTTGTGATCTCCTAATCATGTTGCTTTTAATGAAAACCTTAGAAAAAAGGTTCCTATTGAGATCTTGATTTATAGAATTTCTGAGATAAATGATGATTTTGCTGTTAAAAATAATGGGCTAGGTTTCTTCCTTGAGCGAAGGCTTATGACCTTCTGCCAAAAGAATGCCTATAATGATGAATTGGTTATCCAGTACAAGGGGCCAAAGGAGGAACCTGTTCCTCCCGAGATTGATGTAGGAGACTTTTGTCCTATTAAATTTAGCCCTTTTGATTACTTTTGCTTGCCACAAAGGAAGCTTGCTGCTGAACGTAGGAAATATGAGATGAGCTCTCGCGATATATCATACCACTATGGCAATCCCTAGATTTATCTTGTACCGTGCCTAGCTAGGGGCGTAAAACGATAGCGCTTGTTGGGAGGCAACCCAATTTCATATTTATTTTTTGTTTTTGTTGCTGTTAGGGAATAAATATTGCATCTAGCCTCTGTTTAGATGTGGTTTCATGTTTTGTTTAGTGTTTGTGCCAAGTAGAACCTTTGGGAAGACTTGTAGGAAGTTTATGTGACCTTGCTGTGAAAAACAGAATCGTTAGCGCTCGCTAAAGTAGTCGTCAGATTTGGTAGAAAAATTCTGCAAATTTACCAATTTAGTTTGAATTTTTTGGAGTTCCAGAAGTAGGCGAAACCTGCAGATTACTACAGACTGTTCTGTCTTTGACAGATTCTGTTTTTCGTGTGTTATTTGCTTATTCCGATGCATCTATGAGTAGTATTGGAGGATATGAACCATAGAGAAGTTGGAGTACAGTAGGTTTAACACCAATATAAACAAAGAATGAATTCATTGCTGTACCTTTGAGTAGTGGTTTGCTTTCTTATACTAACGGAACTCACAAGAATTTTTGTCTAAGTTTTGTGTTGTGAAGTTTTCAAGTTTTGAGTATTGCTTTGATGGACTATGGAACAAGGAGTAGCAAAGGCCTAAGCTTGGGGATGCCCATGGCACCCCAAGTAAATTCAATATAATCAAAAGCCTAAGCTTGGGGATGCCCCGTGAAGGCATCCCCTCTTTCGTCTTCATCCATCGGTAACTATACTTGGAGCTATATTTTTATTCGCAACATGTTATGTGTTCTGCTTGGAGCGTCTTGTATAATCTGAGTCTTTGCTTGTTAGTTTGCCACAATTATCCTTGCTGGACACACCTATTTGAGAGAGTTAAATATGGCCTAGAAATTATTAGAACACTCTATGTGCTTCACTTATATCTTTTGAGTTAGATAGTTTTTGCTCTAGTGCTTCACTTACATCTTTAGAAATTGTTGAACACTCATGCTTCACTTATATTTATTTGAGAGTCTATTAAAACAGCATGGTAATGTGTTTAGGCCTTAGAAACTAGGCTTCACATGATAGACATCCAATGTCAATGTAGTAAAAAAAATCACACCAAGTGCATTGAATAGAATGAGATGTTGGATGCTTGATAATTGTTTTGAGATATGAGGATAGTGATATTAGAGTCATGCTAGTGGAGTTATTATGAAATTGAGAAATAGTTGTGTTAAGGTTAGTGATTCCCTTAGCATGCACGTATGGTGAACCGTTGTGTGACTAAGTTAGAGCATGAGGTATTTGTAGAGTGTCAACCTTTGTGTGGAGGTCGGGGGCGCGTGATGATTAACTCCTACCAACCTCCCCCCTAGGAGCATGCGTTGATTGCTTTGTTTTGATGACTCGTAGATTTTTGCAATAAGTATATGAGTTCTTATGACTAATGTTGAGTCCATGGATTATACGCACTCTCACCGTTCCACCATTGCTAGCCTCTCTTGTACCGCGCAACTTTCACCGGTGCCATAAACCCACTATATATCCTTCCTCAAAACAGCCACCATATTGTTCCTCAAAACAGCCACCATACCTACCTATCATGGCATTTCCATATCCATTCCGAGATATATTGCCATGCAACTTTCCACCATTTCGTTCATATGACACGCATCATATTGTCATATTGCCATTGCATGATCATGTAGTTGACATCGTACTTGTGACAAGGCCACCATGCATAATTTTTATACATGTCACTCTTGTTTCATTGCACATACCGGTACACCGCCGGAGGCATTCATATAGAGTCATACTTTGTTGTTGTAGTATTGAGTTGTAATATCGAGTTGTAATGAAAGTGTGATGATCATCATTATTAGAGCATTGTCCCATGGGAGGAAAGGCTAAATCTATAAAGCCCCTCCGCAAAAAAAAGAAAAAAAAAGAAAAAAAGAAAGGCCAAAGAAAAAAAAAGAAAGGCCCAAAAAAAGGGACAATTGCTACTATCTTTTTCCACACTTGTGCTTCAAAGTAGCACCATGTTCTTCATTGTAGAGAGTCTCATGTTTAGTCACTTTCATATACCAGTGGGAATTTTCGTTATAGAACTTGGCTTGTATATTCCAACGATGGGCTTCCTCAAATGCCCTAGGTCTTTGTGAGCAAGCAAGTTGGATGCACACCCACTAGTTTCTTTTGCTGAGCTTTCATTCATGTTTAGCTCTAGTGCATCCGTTGCATGGCAATCGCTACTCACTCACATTGATATCTATTGATGAGCATCTCCATAGCCCGTTGATACGCCTAGCCGATGTGAGACTATCTCCCTCCTTTTTGTCTTCTCCACAACCACCTCTATTCCAACCATAGTGCTATATGCATCGCTCACGCTCATGTATTGCGTGAGAGTTGAAAGGTTTGAAAAGATAGAGTATGAATACAAATGCTTGGCTAAAATCGGGGTTGTGCATAATATGAATATTTTTGTGTGATAACGAGGGAGCATAGCCAACACTATATGATTTTGTAGGGATAACTTTCTTTAGCCATAGTATTTTGAGAAGACATGATTGCTTTGTTAGTATTGCTTGAAGTATTATTATTTCTTATGTCAATATAGACTTTTATCTTGAATCTTTCAGATCTGAACATTCATGCCACAATTAAGAGAATTACATTGAAAAACTATATTGGTTAGCATTCCACATCAAAAATTCTTTCTTTATCATTTACCTACTCGAGGACGAGCAGGAATTAAGCTTGGGGATGCTTGATACATCTTCAACGTATCTATAATTTTTTATTGTTCCATGCTATTATTTATGAAGTCTTGGATGTTTAATGGGCTTTATCATTCACTTTTATATCATTTTTGGGACTAACCTACTAACCCAAAGGCCCAGTCCAGATTGCCGTTTTTTTGCCTATTTCAGGGTTTTGCAGAAAAATAATATCAAATGGATTCCAAACGGAATGAAACCTTCGCGAGAGATATTTTTGGAGAAAATCACGCTAGAGGAACTTGAGAACCATGTTAGGGGGCCTCGAGTGGCCCTCGAGGGGGGGGGGACGCCCCCGTTCCCAGGGCGTGCCCCCTGCCTCGAGGCCCACTCGAGCGTCCCTCGGTGCCCTACTTCTTCCTATATAAGTCCACGTACCCCAGAAACTCCGTGAACAGAGAGAAAACACTAATTCCACCGCCGTAGCTTCTGTTCCCGTGGAGATCCCATCTTGGAGCCTGTTCCGGAGCTCCACCGGAGGGGGATCCATCACGGAGGCCTTCATCATCATCATCATCGCCCTCACCATGAGTTGTGAGTAGTTTACCACAAACCTTCGGGTCTATAGCTAGTATCTAGATGGCTTCTTCTCTCTCTCTGGATCTCAATACAAAGTTCTGCTCGGTCTTCAAGGAGATCTATTCGATGTAATCTCTTTTTGCGGTGTGTTTGTCAAGATCCGATGAATTGTGAGTTTATGATCAAGGTTATCTATGAAACATATTTGGTTCTTCTCTGACCTTTTTATGTGTGCTCATAATATCCTTGCAAGTCTCTTCGAATTATTGGTTTGGTTTGGCCTACTAGATCTATAGTTCTTGCAATGGGAGAAGTGCTTGGCTTTGGGTTCAATCTTGCGGTGTCCTTTCCAAGTGACAGTAGGGGCAGCAAGGCACGTATTGTATTGTTGCCATCGAGGATAAAAAGATGGGGTTTACATCATATTGCTTGAGTTTATCCCTCTACATCATGTCATCTTGCTTAAGGCGTTACTCTGTTCGTATGATGTTAATATAGTAGATGCATGCTGGATAGCGGTCGATGTGTGGAGTAATAGTAGTAGATGCATGCAGGAGTCGGTCTACTTGTCTTGGACGTGATGCATATATACAATGATCATGCCTAGATAGTCTCATAATTATTCGCTTTTCTATCAATTGCTCGACAGTAATTTGTTTACCTGCTATAGAATATCGCTATCATGAGAGAAGCAACTAGAGAAAACTATGCCCCCCGGGTCTATTCTCAACATATCAATCTACATCTACTTTACTTTTACCGCTTTTATTTGCTATTTTATTAAACCAAAAATACTAAAAATATCAACTATCATCTCTACCAGATCTTACTCTCGTAAGTGACCGTAAAGGGATTGACAACCCCTTATCGCCTTGGCTGTGAAGTTCTTATTTGTTTGTGCAGGTGCGAGGGACTGACACGTGGTCTCCTACTGGATTGATACCTTGGTTCTCAAAAACTGAGGGAAATACTTACGCTATTGTGCTGCATCTCCCTTTCCTCTTCGAGGGAATACAACGCAGGCTCAAGAGGTAGCATACATCAACCGCGTCTCTAGACGCTTCCGCTTTCGGTCTACGAGGGTACGTAGACAACACTCTCCCCGCTCGTTGCTATGCTTCTAGTATATAGATCTCGCGTGATCGTAGGATTTTTTTTTGAAATACTACGTTCCCCAACACCTCTTTCTCGTTCCAGTGATGCCAATCACAAACCGGATTATCTCATAATCCTTTTTGCATGGCCATTCTTATCTTGGTCGGATCACACGAGGAGCCCTGAGTATATCTCTCCTGATCGGAGGGCCAAATCCCTTCTTGCTTGATCATGTCTCGCGACATAGGTCTGGACAAGCCCGAACCTACCTTTATAACTACCTAGTTACGGTTAGTGTTTGGTCGGCCTAAAGTAGGCATGTCGCCATCCTGAATACATGCGCCAGCTCAGGCCTTATAACGTAGAACATATGTTGTACCCATTACAAAGCAACTCTTCCCATTACAAGATAAATCAATCAAGTTGGCCAAACAAAACCGAAATATCAAAGAAGAAATACGAGCCTATCATAATCATGTATGGATAGATCTGATCATAAACTCACAATTCATCGGATCCCAACAAACACACCGCAAAAAAGAGTTACATCAAATAGATCTCCGAAGAGAACATTGTATTGAAGATCAAAAAGAGAGAAGAAGCCATCCTACGGACCCGTAGGTCTATGGTAAACTACTCATGCATCATCTGAGGAGCACCAGTGAGGATGATGAACCCCTCCGTGATCGTGTTCATCTCCGACGGATTGCCAGGAAAGGCCTCTAGATTGGATCTCGTGGTTCTGGAACTTGCGGCGGCTGAAGAAAAAATTCGTCGACTCCCTTACGGTTTATGGAATATTTGAGTATTTATAGAGCTGGAGGTCGGTGCAGAAGGGCACCTTGGGCCCCACAAGGCACTACGGCGCGCCTAGGCCTCCTGGCGTGCCCTGGTGTCTTGTGGGCCCCATGGGCTTCCTCTGGTACACCTCTTAGGCTCCCAGGGTCTTTTCTGTGTAGAAAAAAATCTCCAAAATATTTCGTTGCATTTGGACTCTGTTTGGTATTCATATTCTGCAAAGTCAAAACAAGCAAAAAACCGCAACTAGCACTGGGCACTATGTCAATAGGTTAGTCCCCAAAAATGATATAAAGTTGCTAGAGAATATATGTAAAATATCCAAGATTGATAATATAACATCATGGAATAATAAAAAATTATAGATACGTTGGAGACGTATCATGGCATTTATTGGTTTTTCCAGACTCTTTGTGTGCTAAGGTGACGAAAGTAAAATATTGTCCTCATGGTCATCTTATTGATATTGTCTTCCCTCAATCAATGTCACTTCTGTGGCAATGTATTATGCATGGTCTCGATTTATTAAAATAGGGCGTCATATGGAGAGTTGTCTATGGGGCCATTATAAACTTATGGAGGGGTAATTGGGTTCCTAAGGTGTACTGCTAAGAAAAATAGAAATAAGATCAAATGGGTGTCCGGGTTATTCATTACTGGTTCTAGTACCTGGGATGATAATCTGATCAGATATCTGTTTTACCCTCAGGATCTAGAGGAAATCTTAAAGCTACAAACTCAGAATTTGGGCAATGTAAATCTTATTGCCTAGCACCATGAGAAAGTGGCATATTTTTGGTCAAGAGTACTAGGCTGGCAGTGAATCTCATGGATTCAAAGGTTAATCTTGGGAACTCTAGTGTAGTAGTAAATGGGGAAAGGAGGATCTGAAATATAATTTGGAAGACTAATGTCCCTCAGACGATTATAATCTTTGCTTGGCGGGTTGCTTCTACGTTCTTATGGCTAGCTAGATAGATGGGTTCTTCATGAGGCTCCCTAAATTGCTAAACCTGCCTTGTTTACCTCACCAAACAAAACCCACATGAATGATTCGGGCTTGCGTAGCCGGCTAACCTTAACTGCCTCCGATGAACTTACTTCCTTGATAATTTTTGTTGTAGGATGTGACCAGGTTGATGCTCCATATACTCGCATGCTACTAAATGGAGCGACCTTCACCGCCAAAAGAGCTTACGAGGCATGGGGATCGCAACTTTCTAAGCCAACCATGTCATTCATTTGAGAATTGCGCATGCCTAGCAGGGTCTGTATGTTTGGGTGGTTATTCTACCTTAAGAGGCTAAACGCACTGAGAAAATCTACATGAGAAAACACCTCTCAACTCTGACACATGCGAGGTCTGTCATCGAATATCAACGACAAGACTCACTTGTTCTTCACTAGCCCGACTCATACATGGATTAGGGATGCTCTTGGGGTGCAACCAATATTCTCACTATTCAGCTCCATTGGGTCTTGTTTGCTGCCCAATGGACTCGATGTGTCAGTTTGGCGTTTTAACCTTCTCCTATTTCTCTAGAAAATTCGGGATGCAAAAAAACTCTAACGTGTTTAGAATCACTAAACTACATTCAATAAGAGATTAGAGGAACGTTAGCGACGGACAACCATGAATGAGCAAGAAGGCGTTCAACTATATGAAGATGCTCATTTGTTGGACATTCTAGAACAAAATAAATGTGAGAGTTTTTCGGAATAAGGCATCTTTACCACCAACGTGGTTTAGTTGATCAAGATTGAGGCGAAGATTTGGATCATTGTGAGGGCTAAATGTTTACGAATTTTAATTTCGGGAGAGTGACCCCTTTGTGTATTAACCTTTGTGATCATGAAACTCTAAAACCTTGTCATTGTTCTTTATTAATGAGATAAGGCAAATCTTTTGGTTCCCTTAAAAAAATCATGTACGACCTCACACTCTGATCACATCCCCTAAGGCAGACCAGCCTAAAGAAACATGCCGGTACATGGCATTATTTCTTGTCTGCTCACCTGTCTTGACTCTTGTAAAAACCAGGTAAGGAGTCTTTCCTCTCCGATGACAATTTAAAGAAAAATGATGGGCAGGACGATCCTCGAGGTCCCATCGCAGATCTAAAAAAATGATTTATTCTAGCTCTAAGAAATTATTTATTCCAGATCCTCGAGGTCAGCATCACAACTTCAAGTCCATCGAAGTGGATTTATCTCACTCCAGCTCTCATGTGTCCCTATGAATAGAGATTGGAATATACTTAACTGGAATATCAGAGGTATCAATGATAATAAAAAATGGTCAGCTGTTGCCAATAAAATTGAAGAAAGTCAATGCGATGTTCTCTGTATACAAGAGACTAAGAGGGAGAACTTTGACAGCTCCTATTTTAAAAACTTCTGCCCAAAGAGAATCAACAAATTTGAATATCTCCCATCAAATGGGGCATCAGGTGGAATACTAGTGGCATGGAATGACCAGGTCCTTGAGGGGCAGGTTATACACAGAAACAATTATGCCATCACTTTACAATTTTCATCCAGACATAACCATGATCAATGGGTACTCACCAATGTTTATAGACCTTGTGAACATCAAGAAAGACAACTCTTTGTTGACTGGTTAAAGCATTTTCAAATGGAAGATGATGTTAATTGGGTCCTTCTGGGGGACTTTAACTATATCAGATACCCACACAACAAAAGCAGAGCTGGAGGAAATTTAGATGACATGCTAAGTTTTAATGAAGCCATTAGTCAACAAGCTCTGATTGAAATCCCACTAAAAGATAGAAAATATACTTGGAGCAATATGCAAGAAGCACCTCTGCTTGAGAAACTAGACTGGTGTTTTACATCTGAAGCTTGTACCCTCAAATACCCAGCTACCTTTTCCTACCCTTTGGCCAAAACTACTTATGATTATGTACCCATCTACATAAAGATTGGATCCTCCATTCCCAGATCAAAAATCTTCAGATTTGAGAATGTTTGGTTGCAACACTCTCAATTTAAAGATGTAGTTAAATATATTTGGACTCAACCAGTGGATGAAAGTGACAGTGCCAAGATCATTGTTGCTAAATTCAAGAGACTCAGGAAGGGACTAAAGAATTGGGCCAAGCATTTATCTGACCTCAAGAAAGTTATTGGTGATACCAACTTTATGATCCTATGTTATGATATTTTTGAGGAATACAGATCTCTGACCCATGAGGAAACAAATGGCAGGGAGATACTCAAGCAACACTTAGCTCTGCTTTTGGAACATCAAATAATTTATTGGAAACAAAGAGCTACTATCAAGCAGATTCAGATGGGAGAAGCTAACACAAGTTACTTTCAAGCTAAAGCAACAATCAAGTTCAGAAATAACATCATTGCCATGCTCAAAGATGAATTAGGGCATGAGCACTATGATCACCAGGCCAAGGCTACTATTTTATATAGAGCATTTAAAGATATATTGGGCACCAGTTCCCCCACAAAAAACCCACTGCAATTGGATAGCCTCCTAAACCCAATTGGAGATCTATACGACCTGGAGGCACCATTCAACAAGGAAGAAATTGACAAAGTTATTTGTCAAATGCCATCTGATAAATCTCCTGGACCTGATGGATTCAATGCAGCCTTCCTTATACACTGCTGGGATATCATTGTTCCTGACTTCTATCAGCTCATGAATTATTTCCACTCTGGTACAGTCAATATTCAGAGCATCAATTACTCCTACATTACTTTGATCCCCAAAATGGATGCTGCCACCAGCCCAGCTGAGTTCAGGCCCATCTCACTTCTCAATTGCACTCTCAAAATTATCACCAAGCTCCTGGCAAACAGACTTCAAAAAGTGATTTTCAGGATGGTACACATCAATCAATATGGATTTCTAAACAACAGATGCATCCAGGACCGCCTTGCCTGGTCATATGAATACATCCATCAATGTTTCCAAAGCAGGCAGGAACTGGTCTTACTGAAACTAGACTTTGAAAAGGCTTTTGACATGTTAAATCATGAGACCATCATCCAAATTATGCAGGCCAAGGGGTTTGGACCCAGATGGATTCAGTGGATTAAGATGATATATGGGACTGGGTTTTCCTATGTTCTACCGAATGGAGTACTAGGCAAACAATTCATGTGGAAGAAAGGTGTCAGGCAAGGAGATCCACTTTCACCACTTATTTTTGTGATTGCAGCTGATGTTTTACAAACCATGATGAATGAGGCTATGCATAACAACATGATACAATCACCTCTAACCAATCAATCATGTCCAGATTACCCTATAATTCAGTATGCTGATGACACCATCCTGGTAGCACATGCTGATAGAAGACAACTTGAGCACATTAAGAATTTGCGTCTTCATTATGCCACATACACTGGACTCAAGGTTAACTATTCCAAGTCAACACTCATTGCCATCAACACCCCCATGGAAAGGATGTATGCTCTGTCTCAGCTCTTGGGGTGCAATATTAGTACCGTGCCACATAAATATTTGGGCCTGCCACTATGTTGCACCAAGCCTAAAGTTGAAGACTATTTGCCCATGTTGAAGAGAATTGAAAATCGATTGCTGGGTTGTTCCACCCTCCTATCCACAGGAGACAACCTCACTCTCATCAAATCTATATTCTCAAGCATGCCCATTTTCTTCATGTGCACTCTCTTGATCGCAAAGACAGTGATCAAACAAATCAATACTTATCTCATGAACTGCTTCTCGCGCAAGTATGCAACACAGGAAAGAGGTACTATCTTGAATTCACGGGAACAAGTATGTAAACCCAAGGTACAAGGTGGTCTGGGAGTCTTAGATATTCAACTGCATAATCAAGCACTGCTCATGAAGTACCTCCACAAATTCTTCAACAAATCCAACACTCCATGGGTTAAAATCATTTGGGAGGCTTACTATCAAGACTCCCTACCTGGGGACAGAAGGGTTGGGTCCTTTTGGTGGAAGAGTATCTTGAAAATAATGTCCATCTTCAAACAATATGCTATCTGTAAACCAGGACAAGGTGACACTGTCCTTTTCTGGCATGACAAATGGATGGGAGAACCTTTGCAACAACAACTTCCAGAGCTTTTCTCATTTGTAATCAACACTAAGCTAACTCTGAAGCAAGTGATAGAGCAGCATGACCTCAGTCACATCTTTCATAGACCATTATCTCTCCAAGCCTTCAACCAATTCAACTCCCTTCACACTCACATTCAAAGCATCACACAATCTGCGGAACAAGACAAATGGTGCTACACATGGCCCAGTCAACAATACTCCTCAATGAGAATGTATAAGAGCATCTGTGGAAAGAATAACTCTCACTCCATTTTCAAGAAGATTTGGAAAACTTCTTGTCGGCTCAGACACAAGATCTTCTTCTGGCTTTTACTTCATGACAAAGTTAGCACTAGAAATCTGCTCAAACGCAGAAATATGTACCTTCCTGATTATTCTTGTGCTTTGTGTGCGAAAGGTACTGAGGAAACTCTCATCCATCTTTTTTGGAACTGCCCTTTCTCATTGAGCTGCTGGTACAACTTGTTGCCTACTAGACAGAGAGGGATTTCGGCTTATGATCAAATTTTGTTGACCATGATGAGGTTACCCAAAGAATTTGCACTATATATCGTTATAATGGGGAGCTGGAGTACTTGGATGATGAGGAATGATAAGATTTTCAGATATGCCTCACCACACATCAACACATGGAAGTTCTACCTCAAGGAAGGATTACAGATTCTATGTCTTCGTACAAAGGATCACAAAGCAGCACAGATTGTTAGTTGGATTGAACAGTACTTATAAATAATTCTCATGTTTCCTAGAGAGGGTATTGGATGATTCCAATTGTACTAGATAGTTTGTAAATATTTTATTAATATTATTGAAAATACCATAGAACAATTGTTCTACGGTCCAGGTTTCAAAAAAGAAGTAAAGCTAGGCATAATATACGATTCTTGTGCGTAGTGCTGAGCAGCTGGTCAAGGGATGACAGGGAAAACTAGCAGAACTATATGTAATATATGAGTTAACAGAAAAAAATTGATGAATGAGTCCCCTCGGACGGGAAGCTGTTGGGATGCTTGAATCTAGGGATGTAAGCGGCTATCCTTAAACCGTCCACATCCGTACGGATCGTGCTGTGAATTGTGACTTCCAATGCGAGCCTCTATCAATCCACTGAGCGGTCTGGATGTGTTTTCTCTTGCAAATCGAAGACACACGTGAGCGCCTTTGCGGGCGTCCAGACCGCTCCCAAACCCGTGTCTGACCGCCCTGGCCCACCCAAATCTCCTCCCTCACCGCGTGCTTCCCACCCGAAACGGTTAGTGTCGTTTCTGTGCGTTAGTACCACATTCATGCCCGGCAAGAGCGGACAAGACCTCTCACTAGCGTTGGCATTGAAGCGGCGATCCCGCTGAGAGAGCGCCACCCGCGCCGCTTCCCGTGGCAGGCGACTGTTCAGCCTACAAACGACACGATGGCCGCCTGTCCGTTCATCTGCCATCCACATTTATGCCATGTGGTTGCCGAGTTGGCTACTCTGGCGCCACCCATCCGTCCTCTGCCACCCACCATTGCTATATAAACTGCAGTCCCGACCATAGCTGCGGTCATCCACCTCTGGTCCTTTGTTCTCTCTGCACCACTCCCACCATGGCTTCCTCGCGCTCCAAAGCTCTTTAGGACGGGCTGATGACGGACCAGAAGAAGGAGATGACTGATACATCTCCGTCGTATCTATAATTTTTGATTGTTCCGTGCCAATATTATACAACTTTCATATACTTTTGTCAACTTTTTATACTATTTTTGGGACTAGCATATTGATCCAGTGCCCAGTGTCAGTTCCTGTTTGTTGCATGTTTTTTGTTTCGCAAAATATCCATATCAAACGGAGTCCAAACGGGATAAAAACGGACGGAGATTTTTTTTGGAATATATGTGAATTTTGGGAAGTGGAACCAACATGAGACAATGCCCGAGTGGCCCACAAGGGTGAGGGGCGCGCCCCAGGGGGCCAGGCGCACCCTAGGCCCTCGTGGTCACTTTGTAAGGCGGTCAATGCCCTTCTTTCTCCGCAAGAAAGCTAATATCCGGATAAAAATCGTGTCAAAAATTCAGCCCAATCGGAGTTACGGATCTTCGGGAATTTAAGAAACGGTGAAAGGCTGGAATCTGGGAACGCGGAAACAGAGAGAGACAGAGAGACCGATCCAATCTTGGAGGGGCTCTCGCACCATCCACACTATGGAGGCCATGGACCAGAGGGAAAACCCTTCTCCCATCTAGGGAGAAGGTCAAGGAAGAAGAAGAAGGAGGGGGCTCTCTCCCCCTCGCTTCCGGTGGCGCCGGAGTGCCACCGGGGCCATCATCGTGCGACGACGATCTACACCAACACCTCCGTCATCTTCACCAACATCTTCATCACCTTCCCCGATCTATCTACAGCGGTCCACTCTCCCGCAACCCGTTGTACCCTCTACTTGAACATGGTGCTTTATGCTTCATATTATTATCCAATGATGTGTTGCCATCCTATGATGTCTGAGTAGATTTTCGTTGTCCTACCGGTAATTGGTGAATTGCTATGATTAGTTTAATTTGCTTGTGGTTATGTTGCTGTCCTTTGGTGCCCATCATATGAGCGCGCTCGTGGATCACACGATAGGGTTAGTTGTATGTTGATAGGACTACGTATTGGAGGGCAAGAGTGACAGAAGCTTCAACCTAGCGTAGAAATTGATGCATACAGGATTGAAGGGGGACCAATATATCTTAATGCTATGGTTGGGTTTTACCTTAATGAACGTTAGTAGTTGTGGATGCTTGCTAATAGTTCCAATCATAAGTGCATAGAATTCCAAGTCAGGGATGACATGCTAGCAGTGACCTCTCCCACATAAAACTTGCTATCGGTCTAGTAACGTAGTCAATTGCTTAGGGGCAATTTCGCAACTCCTACCACCACTTTTCCACACTCGCTATTACTAACTTTGATTGTTCCGTGCCAATATTATACAACTTTCATATACTTTTGGCAACTTTTTATACTATTTTTGGGACTAACATATTGATCCAGTGCCCAGTGCCAGTTCCTGTTTGTTGCATGTTTTTTGTTTCATAGAATATCCATATCAAACGGAGTCCAAACGGGATAAAAACGGGCGGAGATTTTTTTGGAATATATGTGAATTTTGGAAAGTGGAACCAACATGAGACGATGCCCGAGTGGCCCACGAGGGTGAGGGGCGCGCCCCAGGGGGTCAGGCGCGCCGTGGGTCCTCGTGGCCACTCCGTAAGGCGGTCAATGCCCTTCTTTCGCTGCAAGAAAGCTAATATCCGGATAAAATTCGTGTCAAAAATTCAGCCCAATCGGAGTTACGAATCTCCGGGAATTTAAGAAACGGTGAAAGGCCAGAATCTGGGAACACAGAAATAGAGAGAGATAGAGATACATATCCAATCTCGGAGGGGCTCTCGCCCCTCCCACGCCATGGAGGCCATGGACCAGACGGGAAACCCTTCTCCCATCTAGGGAGAAACACTACAAAAAAAATACACTTCCGTGATGATACGTGTTTGTCATAGTAGGTCACGTTTTCTGTGATGCATGTACATCCATGACGATTTTATGACAGAATCAAGATAGTCGTACCTGTGCTGTCGTAGAAGTGTTCCATGACAATACCAAAATTATCATCACGGAAGTGTCCACTTCCATGACGATAAATCGCGCGTCACAGAAGTGCTTTCGTCAAGGGTGACTGACATGTGGCATCCACCGTAACGGAATGCTGTTAAGCTATCGGGTCCGATTTTGGATCCGATAACCCGTTAACAGCCCCGACCAATGGGGATTTTCCACGTGTAAAATCATCATTGGCTGGAGGAAACACGTGTCGGCTCGTCGTTGGAACAGATGTCATCCAGTCATTAGAACCAAAGCGCCTATGAGACGTGGAGACGTGGCACGGCCCAACAGAGGCCCATTCGTGTGAAAAGGCCGGCCCGTTTGACTTGGTCAAAAGGTGGCGGGCCGGCCCACGGTAAGCATGTTAACGGCCTATTCGCATATAGCCCATTTACAGCCCGCTAACCCAGGGCTCGTTTACGGCCTATCCGAATTAGGCCCAGTAGCGTCATCTGGGCTGTCCAATATAATTTCGGCACATTTTAACTTCCGGCCCATGTATGGCCCATGACGTCTTTCGGCCCATATGAGGCCCTTAGTAACCCTCGGCCCATTAACGGCCCGTGGTAAAACTAGCCCATATTGAACAGTGCCCAACAGAGGCCCATTCCTGTGAAAAGGACGGCCCGTTTGACTTGGTCAAAAGGTGACGGGCCGGCCCACGGCAAGCCTATAAACAGCATGTTCGCATATAGCCCATTTACAGCCCGCTAACCCAGGGCTTGTTTACGACCTATCCGAATTCGGCCCAGTAGCATCTTCTGGGCCGTCCAATATAATTCCAGCCCGGTTTAACTTCCGGCCCATGTATGGCCCATGACGTCTTTCGGCCCATATGAGGTCCTTAGTAACCCTCGGCCCATTAACGGCCCGTGGTAAAACTGGTCCATATTGAACAATGTTTCACTTTATACCCATTAACGATCCATTATTCCATTGGGCCGTTTCCAGCCCATGTTATCTTTCGGCCTTCTCAGGGCCCATGTATTCTTGGGCTCATTTCCACCATTCGTTTACTTTAGGCCCGTTACTGTCATTTTCTGCTTGTGGGCCAAATTCAGCCCGTGGTTACAGTTGGCCCGTTAATACGTTGGCCCGTTTTCATAGCGTTATCAAATACGGCCGATTAATGATGGCCCGTTATGGTCGGCTCATGAATGGACGATTTCAACTCTAGCCCATTTATGGCCATAATGTGGTCTGTTATTGGCCCATGTTTGGCCAACCGATCATACGGCCCGTAGAAGGCCCATTGTGTCTATGGCCCGTATAAGGCCCATTGTTTCTATGCCCCGTACAAGGCCAGTTGTTTCTACAGCCCTTAGAAGGCCCATTGTTTCTACGGCCCGTAAGAGTCCCATGTTAACTACAGTAAATATGTAGCCCATGGTTAATGTGGCCTAGTTTTAAAAAATCGGCTATTGCGGCCACTAGCAAACCGTGGAAAAAGAACTGCACTGACTACAAGAAAACAAATAAACAAGACAATAAGGAAATAAATAGGCAAGCAACTTACGCTAGGCTATCACGACTATTACACATATTACATCCACTGGGCATCAAAGTTCGCCACAAGTGCAAATATAGGGAACAAAGCAGCATATAAACGCCGAAGCAAAACAAGTCCAGAACTGAAACCACTTCAGAAGAGCTCAAGAAACAATATCCGGGGTACCCATAATGCTGGCAAGATGCTTAGCAAGCTTATTAACTTTCTCTTGTTTGGCGCTTAAATTCTCCAGCACTTGCTGTTACACCAGAAAGTATGCATCTGAATTCTGCTGGGACTTTCTCAGTCCTTCGGCTTCCTGTCGCATAACATCTGATCGATGTCTTTCAACTTGAAGTTGAGACTCAAGAAGCCAAACAGATTCAGGCAGCGAGTTCGAAGAGCCGGTGCCAGCAGTAGTAGCCAGTAACTCGAACACTACATCAAGACAGGACTTTGGGGTTGTCTCAGTGTTTTCAATATAGTTTTTATCAGCTTTCTTGGAGAACAACAGGGATGTCTCACTATCTTGAACCTGATCTACATTACTTCCTTTAACATTGCATAACGGGGTACTCTTCTCCAATATTTTATCCGCGTTCTAAAGGAGAAACAAACAAACACATCACATATTTACAATGTAGTATATGAAACTCATTTTGATAAACCAGTTCAGTAGTAAGGTGGACAGGATAACAGCATGAAACAAACATATATCTATGTAGTATGGTCACTGTATGGTCTATATCATTCTAGTTTATGTTGCCAAATCAAGATAGATACAGTTCGAATCATATCTATTTAAGACAAAGCAGCATAGAAAGAATATAAGTGTGGGAAACTACACAACAATAACAACACTTGTAATGTGCATGGCATGAGAAAATAACTATTTATTCAATTGAAACTTAAATCAAAATAGAGCAAGTTACAACAGCAAACACGTTAAAGAACCAGGTTTAAAACATACCTGTTGTGCCGTTGGAGTTTCAATTGCATCCTTCAAATTTGAAATTAGTTGGTATGAGTAAATACAGTGATGCAAGAGCAAAGTAGTATGAACCATAGCTACAGAACCTGACCTGAGAACAATTGTTCTTCTGCTTTAAGCGTTAACTTGGGGTTCGGAGTGGTGGTCCTCGTGCTTTGGGCACTGCAGTTGCCTTACTAACTGCTTGTGTTTGGGTGCTCTGTGGTGGAGACGGTGCTGTGTCAATGGGATCTGGGCTACTATCTGCCGGGGTTGGGGTTAGAAGGGGTGTAGCTGGTTCTCTGTCCAACTGGGTAGGGGTACAATCTGCGTGAGTCTGGGTTATGCGTGGTGGGGCTGGTTCTTGGGCAAGTACAACCGTGGTTCTATCTCCATCGACAGGTAGCACGATCTTTTCTGAAGACCGTGTTTTTACTCCCACAGATACTGCCATCACCCCCTCCAATTGAAATGGCTGATAAACAACAAAAGTAATTGAATGTACAGACATTGTAAGATAGACAGGTGCAATGGATAGTAGGGAAGAAAACAGGGCATGAAATAATTCACATTTATGTTGTCTAACCAAACAGAATAGCAAGACATAATTTCAACTATATGATGGCTAATTAAACAGGATAGCATGACACAATTTCACATGTATGATGGCTAACTAAACAGGATAGAATGACATACTTCAAAATATGATGACTATGTAAACAGGATGACATGATATAACTATACGATGTGTCTATTAAAGTGGTTGGCATGCCATAAATCACAAACATGACGTCAATGGAAACATGATGGCATGATAATTCATGGATAGAATGACATAATTCAAAATATGATGACTATGTGAACAGGATGAGATGATATAACTATATTATGTCTTTAGAAAATGGGTTGGCATGCCATAATTCAGATACATGCTGTCTATGTAAACATCATGGCATGATATAATTCAAATATATATTTTTATACTAAGAAAGTGAGCAGAGGGCAATCGCATATATGATGTGTCAACTAATGAGATGGCATTCAATATCGTGTATATGATGTAAAAACTAAGCATTGCAATACAACATATGCATGATATGAGTAATATAACCCTGCCAAGTTTGAGCATACACCTCAGGGGGGTAATAGGACTGGTCATCTGCCTCCGAATCCTCCTCTGAAGAACTATCTGTAACCAACAACATATCTGCTTCACCAAGTAGCATTGTCTGCTCTGAAGACCTTGTTTTCACTCCAGATTTCTCCATCACCAATTCAAATGGCTGATGCACAAGAAGAGCAGTTGAATATACAAACATTGTCGACAAAAGCAATGAGAAATACAAAAAAAGGACGGCATGATATAATTCACAAATATGACGCTTGGCTAAACAGCATGGCATTGCATAATTCAAATATATAATGCCTTGCAACAAGATAGCATTGCATAATTCACATATCTAATATCTTGCAAAAAGATGGCATTGCATAATTCACATATATGGTAATTAGACACTAAACAAGTGGCATTGACACAAATCATGTCTAAACTAAGCAAATTACATAGCAATGCAAGATACCATACGCACGATATGAGCAACCTAACCCTGCCAAGTTAGAGCATGCACCTCGGGGGGGGGGGGGATATGACTGGTCATCTGTCTCTGAATCCTCCTCTAAGGAGTTATCTTGTTCTTGATTACGATCTGAAATGGGTGGAGGGGGGCTGCCTTTGCACCCACCATGGAGCGACGTCTGCATGAAATTTTATTGCCACGCAAGGCTCGTCTCTTTTGCTCTACATGTTCAGTTCCATTGTGTACAATAACTGACATGCATAGGAATAAAACATAGTGAGATTATGTAAGGAGTGCATGAACAAATCCAGAGTGAAGGTAGCATACTGTGGATAGACCCAAAACCAATGATAGCAGGCAGATAATAGCTTTAGTTAAAAAATATAGATAATGGCTCCTTTAATGTTTGTTTGAACCCAACATGAAACTCATAGTAGACACCCGAGATTAACCTGATAGTAGATAGATAGTACTGATTGCTGGCCCAATATGTACCCCACAACCATTTAAAAACTCAAGTTTCAGCATAAGTTTGGACCTGAGTCGGAGTCTAATAGGTGAACATGATGATAAAGTAGCATGTCATCATATTAAGCGATGCATAATGTAAGCAGACACGGAAGAGTGCGACCTCTCTTGCGGACCCGTGTAGTCCTCAAGGTCATCTGCTCAGTTGATGATGGTAATGCAGTTGCTGTGGCGGCCGGCGGCGGGGACGAAGATCTGAGGCGGCGAAAGACAGTCTGGAGAGCGGATCCCTGCTATGGTGAACCCTTCCGTCGTTGGAGCGGCTGAGCTGGGGTGGAACACAGCACCGCAGGAGCAGGACAAACCACACAAGGTTTTCTTTGACACATATCTGTAACAGAAGTAATTGTGTAAGGGCTTGTTTGAATTTGAGGATTCTAACAATGTAGGGATAGGAAATAGACAGGAATAGGATAGGAATGCACGTGCAAAACAGAGAATTAAAAAACAAAGGATTTCTGCCAATCTGGGTGTTTGGTTCACAAGAATTGGAAGATCACAGGATGCAAAGAAGCATGGTGAGATTAAGTCAAACCATAAGAAGTGTACAACCTCTTTGGCGAAGCCATGTCGATCTCAGCGTGATTGGGTTGGCTGATGAGGATGCTCCGGCTGACTTGGCTGTCGGAGGAGGGGAAGAAGATCTTAGGCGTATGGAGATGGAGCCCGAGGTACTGCTCCCCTTTGATGGAGGGTTTCGTCGTTGGACCAGCTCCGGTCAGTTGTACGACGCCGAGGCTGAAGCAGGACAAGAGAGACAACGTTAACCTGAGTGGAATTCTAATAGCATCTCCAATAGATGACATAAAATACATAACCACAAAGTGCTAGATGTATACATCAGCCGCTCATCTCTGAACTTAACTGTCGAAACTGAATTTAACCGTGGAAACTGAACTTAACTGTCGAAACTGAATTTTTCTGTCGAAACTGAATTTAACTGTCGAAACTGAACTTAACTGTAGAAACTGAATTTTGCTGTCGAAACTGAATTTTACTGTTGAAACTGAACTTAACTGTCGAAACTGAACTTTGCTGTCGAAACTGAATTTTACTGTCGAAACTGAACGCACTAGAAGGTGAGGCTACACGTCAGTCGACTAACTTTTTCATCTCTAGTCAGTCGATTTTGCAGTCATTGGATACGAAATCAAGGGCCTGCAGTTCATCTTCAACCTCCACCCCCTGAGCCGCCAGCCACTACCAGCCAAACAGTTGCCCCCCGCCACCTGCGGCCGACGGTGTGCCGCCCCGCCCGCCTGGAAAACACTCCCCACCGCCGGTCCGTCGCCGCCCCGGCCATCCCTATAGGCCCCACGTGCCGAGCTTTTTCTCCGATGATCCCCATGCCACTGCCCCACCACTGCCGGCGACCACCGCCCCCACCCTGAACCCTAAGATAGATAGTGTGGTACCTCTCCGGCGAGCCCCCCTCCCCGCTGCGGCTGGTTCTTCCTTAACTCCGGCGAGCCACCCCACCCCCTGAAAATCGACAGATCCAAAACTCGATTTAGTCGACTGAAGTGTAGCTAAATCGGAGCAGCATCGCAAGCAAGAGCAACAGCGTGAGCAAGAGCAAGAGCAAGAGCAGACCAGGCAGGGGGCCGAGAGCAAGAGCAAAACAGTAGCAGCTCCTACTGATGTGGACATCGTTGCCGAGGGAGCGACACTATGGAGGAAGTGGCCGGCGACGCCGCCGTGGATGGAGCCGCGTCGTGTCGGCTCGGGACCGAGCGCCGGCAGCATCGTGAGATCGAATCAAGAAGAAAATACGGCGATTAATGTACAACCTCTTTGGTGGCGCCGATTAGGCCGTAGCTTCATCCGAGGAAACGACGACGATGATGCTCTTCCGGTCGTGCGGGTGAAGACGGCGGTGTGGGAATGGAGGTGGCATGAAAGACGAGGGGAACGTCGGGGCAGCTCCTTGGAGGTGGAGGATGAGGTGGCTGAACCAGCGGGACAACCAGATCGACGATGGATCCTCATCCGGTACGGTGGATGAGGGACGTCGAGGTGTTGCTGTGGACGACGTCGTCGAGGAAGAGGCTCCGGCTGGGTGGCGGACGGAGGAGGGTGTGGGGCTTCGCGGGTTTTGCCGGCCTCGGTGTACGAATAGGTGGGCGGATGGGATGGAAGTGGGGAACCATGGCTTAGGGACGCGCTTGTCCGAAATGTGGGGTAAGTTACGAAAGTACCCCCACCGATTTGAGGCGGTTGTTTCGGTTCAGGGGTATAACAGGCATTACGCGTGTTGGGATTTCACACGAGGTGGGAGTTTTCGCGCGCGTTAAAATTTTGGAATAACAAGGCGCGGGTTGAGATCGAGGGAGTTGTCGGAGTAAACGAGACAAAGATATATCTTAAATATTTCGGACTAACAAGGCGCAGGTTGAAGAGGCGGGAGTTTCGCAGCCCGATAGATAGAGACGCTAGCTTGAAATTTCGGCATAACAAGGCGCGGCTTCAAAATTTCGGGAGAACAAGCTTAACGTGTACCAAAAAAAAGACAATTTAGACTAGTATGATATACTACGTACAATGTGTTTAACACGCACAACACACACACAGACACCATTTAGACTAGTAAGGTACACGTGCATTGCACGCATGAGATTTGGCATCAAAATTATGAGTAAATACCACATTATAGCATGTAAGCTTTGAGTCATATATGCATGATGTAGATGTTCGTTTAATTCTTATAGTTCATTTCATTCAAAATCATCTAGTTTTTATAAGAAATCTAATCTATTTTAAGATTCATGGAATTGTGATTTGTAAGTCATAAAGTAAAAAACAAATCATGTAGAAAAATATTTGGGCAATTCTGAAAGAATTGCTCTAGAACAAAGAAGAAGTGCTTGTGTTTTGAGGTTTGTGCATTATGCTTAAGTTCAAACATAGAGTCTTCTAGATTGTACATGTGGCAAAATCTGATGGAATCTAGATGATATCCAATGGCCAGTAGTGCTCAAATTTGCCAGCTCTGCACCATGAGATTGGCCTCATCCAACGACCATCTTTCAAAGTTAAAGTTATCCGCACACTATATAAAAAAATAAAATTTAATATATATATATATATATATATATATATAGGGGTATAGATATAGATATGTGATGCGAAAGCCACCCATCATCTCCAATTATAATAGTGTGTCCATGCACGGATGCAATGTGGCCAAACGATGTCTGCCATCGGTATATCAGGTTCAAACCAATCTGACCTTGTTCAATGTGTATACATTGCAACATGCTCGTTTCCAGACCACACCGCGCAGATCTCCGTTATATTCAAGCATGCATGGGTTTCAAACATCATGATCTCTTATTCAAATATTTGAATTCAACTTTACATTGATTATGACCTCACCTAGTCTTTTACACTCACACATTGGTCTTCTCTTTGTAATTGTACCACTAACTTTCTCTCGTGCATGTATGCACACACACTACCAGTCGGCATTATCCATCGCACACATGCAATCTTTTTCTTCAGGTCGGTCTCCCATGAAGGCACACACACACACATCCCACTCTCCATCATATCGGGCATTCTTTATCTCTCACGTGCATGCATAATGATCGATGTTCCTCTTTGTGTGTGTGTGTGTGTGTGTGTGTGTGTGTGTGTGTGTAGCTAGGTCTTTCATAGTTTCCACAAACTGATCAATCTATATATCTAGTGAGGTATCACCTTCTTTCCCACATCCACATCGATCAATCTATACCTCTCTATATAGGATTACATATATAGCTAATACACCCACATTAATTATATATCCAACGCCCCCCTATCATCATCCATGCCTTCCGCTTCATCTCTCAGACGCGCGCACAATGGCGAAGACAGGGGGCAGCAAGGGCCCTGCCCCCCCTAACATCACTATATATCGAGGCTAATATAAATGTGATCATTAGACAATTGCTGGTAAAAATGGTTTAAGTTGATGAATTGGCTCTCCTCGTAAAGGATTAGCAATGCTTAGCCCCTAGCTCATGTGACATATTTCATGGCTCCGCCACTGCGCGCAACAGCGCACGTTCTCGCCCCCTCTCTCTAAATATCGATTTCGCAGTTGTGCACTCCTTCATAGTCTCCCTCCACTCGGCCCCTCGCACCATCTTCTAGCCCCCCACCGGATTTTGCCACATGTATAATCTAGTAGACTTCATGGTTGAACTTAAGCATAATGCACAAATCTCAAAACAACAATGGTTCTCCTTTGTTCTAGAATCTTCCATATCATAACTGCCCAATTTTTTTTCTAGTTGAACTGCCATTATTTGTTTTTACTTTATGCTTTACAACGCACAATTCCATGAATCATAAAATAGATTAAGGTCTTCTTTGATTCAAAGGATTCTCGAAGGAATTTTGGAGGATTCTAATCCTTAGGAATTTTTCCTATCTTGGTTGTTTGATTCGTAGGATTGTAAACCATAGGAATTTTTCCGTATGATTTATTTGCACTAGATTTCATAGGAAACATCCCATCCACTCAAACCTCTTTGAAAGAATTCTGCATTTTTTCTATGCACAATCAAACACTCGTACCATCCTGTAGGATTCAAGACGACATTCCACTCTAATCCCATGTTCTTCTTATTACCGCGTTTTGGAAATCCTACTAATCAAAGAGGCCCTAGGTTTTCTATAAAAACTAATTGACTTTGAATGATATGAACTATAAGAATTAAACGAAGGTCTACATCAGGCATATATGACTCAGAGCTTACATGCTACTGTGTGGTATTTATTTGTAATTTGGTTGCAAAATCTGACGCGTGCAATGCACGTGTACCTTACTAGTACTTCGAGTATGTGCAAAATACAATGGCACGCTACACAGTGTCTGTCTTACAGTTCATGAAGCCACGTGACACATGTGGAGGCGTTGTCGCGAGAGACTTGTGTGGATTGATCACAGTGACGTGCTGCTGGTTCCAGAAGAATGTACTCGTCCTCCCTGAGCCACACTGGCGGTACATGCACGAAGCGAAGATGTGCACGCACGCCACACATGCACTCATTCCCTCGCACGCACACGCGGGTACACGAGCGGACGCAATTTTGTACCAAGATCCACCTCATGTGATAATTTGACGCGTGTAAAGTCCTTCACTTCATTGATGGTCAATTAATACAGCGCATGCAAATTGAGTGGACGTGAGGGCGGAAGAAAGACATTACCACTCCACTGCGCGCATGCGAGTAGTTAAATCATGGGTTGCTAGTAGTACTTACATTGGTCTCCTTCATATTTTGTACCAATTTTTGACAGTAACATAATATTTACGCATCTGAGCAGTGTAGTCTACTTGAAATTTATGTTCCACTAAACTCACCGGGAGCCGTTTCGGGCCTCGAAACCAAAAACCATCAATTAAACTTTTTACCTTGTTCTCATCACATTCGAAAGTACTAGTGCTACAATTAAGTGCAAGCCTGCTCACACCTACCAGTACGTACCAATCCTGAACCCGTTCCATGCAGGTTTTAGTACTAGTGCTAGTACTTAGGTTATAAAAAGATTAACTACCTAACCGAAAATTACTCTACCTTCCTCCTCATAAGTCCTCCTTCTTCGTCCGTCCTTGCCATGGTCGGTGTGCAGAGCTCTAGGTCGAGAACTACTCGTAACAAGCGAGCGGCAACCATGGCTGCGGAAAAAAGAGGGCTCGCCGCCACGCAGAGACCTCGAAAGATCTCTCACGGGCAGGCGATGGCTCCCAGGAGTGCCCTAGACGCGGAGGCAAACATGCCGAGCTGGCGGCGCTGGAGTCTTTCTCCCTCGACGGCATGCCCGATCAGCTCAATAAGCACCTCAATAAGCAGAAGGAGTTCATCCACGGCTTGGTGGAGCTGTTGAAGGAGTGCCTCGACGACATGCCCGTTGAGCTCAATGAACAGGGGGAGTTGACCGCCGGCTTGGTGATGCTGCTGAAGAAGAGCATTGCCTCGGAGAAGAAGGCGACCGGCGAAATCCTGCAACTTCAGGAGGACAAGGCGAAGCTCTACCACGAGCTCGACCTGCTGAAGGAGGAGAACGCCGGCTAGAAGAAGCTACATGAGAATAGTAGTTCCTCGATGAAGATGTTGCAGGCCCTCATCATGGAACAGAAGGAGGAGTTGGCGAAGCTATGCATCGAGCACTCGGCTGCTGTCAAGGTACGTAATGCGATCGTGGAACAGATGATGAAGGCTCGCGTCGAGAAATCCCGCGTCATGGACACAATGATGAAGATGGTGGAGGAGACGCGCAAGGAGATGGATGTCGTGGAGGCGATGAAGAAGCAGTTACGACTCCGCGGCCAGCAACCCTTCATGTAGTGAGAGAAGCGCCCCAGACTTGTTTGTGCGTCTTCCTTCTTTTTTGGGGGTGATAATCCTCCTTCTTCTTTTGCTCATGTGTTTCTTATTTTGCTTCGGGTGTTTCGCCGCACATGTCACCTTCTCTGCGGGGCATGAATAGAACAATGCTAAAAATGAGATGACTAGCAAATTAGATCATTCTTTATCGCCAATAGAACAATGCCTCTTGCTAGTAATATATAATAAGAGTAGAGAGTAGAGGATATGGCACTGGGCTGCAGTGTTTCGTGCTCCTCCGTCGTACTCCACTGGAAAACTTTAGTATACCGCACGGTTCTTTGCTCCTCTCAGGTCGTCGGCACATTTATATGAGCAGTCAAGTCACAAGGCCCCGCCTTCCAGCAGTAATGAGCCGTCAAAACACAAAGGCCCCTCGCCTCTCGCGAAAAGGACCAAGCTAGACTGCCCCGCCCTCTAGCCTTTTAATAAATTTTGAGCGCGCCTCGTCACATTCCAAATTATTACTACTACCACGCTATATTCAATTGCAAACATGTTCACACTGATCACAACCTAAACGGTTTCCCACTTAGGAGCGTATTAGTAGTACTCGGTTATAAGATGACTGCACATTCCTCCTCAACTCATCATGCACAAAAAACAATCAAGTCAATCAAGCCATAGCCAGCGTGAGTTCTGGGTCAAGAGATTTCCACCAGGAAGAGGTGAGCATGGAAGAGGAAGCACGAAAGATGTCCTGCCTGGCCGTGAAAGCAGTCGACATGTCCAGCCGCGCAGCAGTAGCAGCACAGAGGTCCCGCCACGCCGCCGTAGCAGCACGAAGGTCCCGCCGCGCAGTCGATGTAGCAGACTGGTCCGGCCACGCTGCGGAAGCAGCAGAGATGTCCCGCCGCGCCACCAAAGCAGCAGGGACGTCCCGCCGCGCCGCGGCGGCCTAGGAAAATTTCTAGCGGGCATGCGAGGACTCTTACAGGCGCATGCATGCGATAGTCCATAGCCAAATGAATCAGATCTCCGACTGGGCGAGGATGTAGGACGAGGCTACCAGCGTCATCCGGCAACTAGGGGAGAGCAATGCGAAGCCCCGGGGCGAGCGCGACCTGTTGAGGGCGAAGATCGCCGAAAAGGCGAAGCAGGAGGAGGAGACCGCTGCCGTGTTGCAGAGGACAAGCGTCATCATCAAGAAACTTATGGACGAGAATGCCATGCTCCGCATCGAGCGCAACAGGCTGGTGGAGGAATCCATGGATGCTGCCAAGCAACGTATTAAGGACATGAAACTGATGAAAGAGATCATCGCCCGCCGCAAGAACTAGTCTCCGCGACCTGCAGCACATACAGAAAGTAGAGATCAGCGAGCCAGACCGTTGTATGCGTCTTCCTTCTTCTTTTTCCCTTGTGTATTTCGGGCGTAGCCGCATGTGGCTTTTCTAATTATCTTGCTAATTATGTAAGACAATTATTATCCACTCGCGTCGTCCTTATATATATTCATCAGTCTTGCTATAAGTCACAGTAGATGCTATATAGGTCCGTCAGATCTTACATCAAGATCCGTGCAAAATTTTCTTTTCTGATTTTCCTTTTTCTCTCTTAAATCTCAGTCGAGTGAGACATTGCCACGCCATTAAACAGAGGCTCGGGCGCCATTAGTGGAAACCTTGGGAGAGAGGTGGATGGCAGATGGAGGTCAAAGGGCTCTCCTCCCGATAAGCACGCGCAGGGGTCTGATCGCACGCCTCCCGTACTCAAATAGCTACCCTGCACGTCACCTCCTAGCTAATAAAAAAGGGTACGTGTGGCGGCACGTAAATGGTAAATAGAACGCCCACGGTTTCAATAATACTTGTTTTTCCGATTGTAACGTGACAGCACTTGTTCCAAAATGACTTTGTTGATTGTTAATGTGTGCGCCTTCGCGAATCGGACAGCAAAATTACCACAACTTGTTGGTGCCATGTCATGGCACCAAGCCAAGTTTCATGATTTTCATGCGTGTTTCGGATTTACAGAAATTAAAAAACCAAGTTTCTCAATGTTTCCAGCCGAGCCATGACGCCCAGATGTTTGAATTTCATTCCCATTTCTGGCATGGGACCTAGAAGTTTACCCGAGGACACACATGTGATTTTTCAACCAGCTTTGGTGCACTGGAGCATTTGCTTGTATTTAAAATTTGAATTATGCACACAAAGGTGACACGTTCCCTCTCAGAACCACGAGCCTTCTTGAGAGAAGCTTTGGTTTGCAAGAAACTTATACCAAAACTTGTTCCTACTCTGCAATTTTTTTACCACAGCATGGTAGTACCATGACATGACACCGTGCCAAGTTTCATGATTTTCAGGCGTGTTTTGGATTTACAAGAATTTTAAAACCAAGCTTCTCAATGTTCTCAGCCGAACCACGATGCCCAGATGTTTGAATTTCATTCCCATTTCTTGCATGGGACCTAGAAATTCACCCGAGGATACACATGTGATTTTTCAGTCAACTTTGGTGCACGGGAGCATGTGCTTGTAGTTCAAATTTGAATTATGCACATTAAATGACCAGAAACTCAATTAATGTATAAAAAGGCCAGACGAACCCGGAATAATTCCAAAATTTAACAGGTCACTCATATAGTTCTATGTTGCCTCTGTAAAGAAAATCTAGCGGGAGGCAGCGTATATTGTTTCACACACAAATATATAAAGAAATAAAGAAATTAGCCCTACTTAATTCTTGGGTTCTTATTATTTATGCCACTAGTTGTGTATCACTACTCTGTTTTGCCATTAGAAGTTAAAACTACTCAAAAAATGCCATCGATCCGTGAGATACCTGCTCAAAAATGCAATTAGATATCTAAAAAAGCCATCGTTAAGTTAGATGTTTGCTCAGAAATGCCATTAGATATTGTTATTTTCACGTCAAACCCGTTGACCATGTTACATGGAAAAAATAAGCAGATTCTCACAATGATAAGTTAATGGTGTCCAGCACAACACACCCCTCAAATAAAACTAAGCACCCTGGAATTTTTTGACAAAACTAAGCACCCTGGAATTTTTTGACAAAACTAAGCACCCTGGAATTCTTTTACAACTAAACTGCTCGCTATATGATGTTGGCCATATATATATTGTACGTATATAATGTCAAGAAACGAGTGGTAGTACTATACCAACTAAAAGATGAAATGTACGAAATATGACGAGAAGAAACATAACATATTTCTGCTGGGGGCTCAGCACAACACACCCCTCAAATAAAACTAAGCACACCAGAAATTAAACTAAGCAATTAATCTGGTAGACACTTGATATGTCTCCAACGTATCTACTTTTCCAAACATTTTTGCCCTTGTTTTGGACTCTAACTTGCATGATTTGAATGGAACTAACCCGGACTGACGCTGTTTTCAGCAGAATTGCCATGGTGTTGTTTTTTGTGCAGAAATAAAAAGTTCTCAGAATGACCTGAAAATTTACGGAGATTTATTTTGGAAAATAAAAAAATACGTGCAAGAAGATCCAGACCAGGGGGGCCACACCCTGTCCACGAGGGTGGGGGGCGCGCCCCCCATGCCTGGTGGGCCCCCTGGTGTTCCACCGACGTATCTCCGGATCCTATATATTCACATTCGGGGAGAAAAAAATGAGGGAGAAAGAATTATTGCGTTTTACGGTACGGAGCTGCCGCCAAGCCCTAATCTCTCTCGGGAGGGCTGATCTGGAGTCCGTTCGGGGCTTCGGAGAGTGGAGATCATCGCCATCGTCATCATCAACCTTCCCCCATCACCAATTTCATGATGCTCACCATCGTGCGTGAGTAATTCCATCGTAGGCTTGCTGGACGGTAATGGGTTGGATGAGATCTATAATGTAATCGAGTTAGTTTTGTTAGGGTTTGATCCCTAGTATCCACTATGTTCTGAGATTGATGTTGCTATGAATTTGCTATGCTTAATGCTTGTCATTAGGGCCCGAGTGTCATGATTTCAGATCTGAACCTATTATGTTTTTATGAATATATGTGTGTTCTTGATCCTATCTTGCAAGTCTATAGTCACCTACTATGTGTTATGATCCGGCAACCCCGAAGTGACAATAATCGGGACCACTCCCGGTGATGACCGTAGTTTGAGGAGTTCATGTATTCACTATGTGTTAATGCTTTGGTCCGATACTCTATTAAAAGGAGGCCTTAATATCCCTTAGTTTCCAATAGGACCCCGCTGCCACGGGAGGGTAGGACAAAAGATGTCATGCAAGTTCTTTTCCATAAGCACGTATGACTATATTCGGAATACATGCCTACATTACATTGATGAACTGGAGCTAGTTCTGTGTCACCCTAGGTTATAACTTCTACATGATGAATTGCATCCGACATAATTCCCCATCACCGATCCAATGTCTACGAGCTTTTCACATATTGCTTGTTGCTTATTTACTTTTCCATTGCTACTATTATAAAAACTACAAAAACATTATTGTTACCTTTGTTACCGTTACCGCTACTATCATATTACTTTGCTACTAAACTACCTTGCTGCATATACTAAGTTTCCAGGTGTGGTTGAATTGACAACTCAGCTGCTAATACTTAAGAGTATTCTTTGGGTCCCCTTGTGTCGAATTAATAAATTTGGGTTGAATACTTTACCCTCAAAAACTGTTGCGATCCCCTACACTTGTGGGTTATCAAGACTATTTTCTGGCGCTGTTGCCGGGGAGCATAGCTCTATTCTTTAAGTCACTTGGGATTTATATCTGTTGATCACTATGAAGAATTTGAAGGACTAAAAAACCAAGATCTTACCCTCAACTATGAGGGGAGGTAAGTTTAAGGGCATATTTCTCCCTGAGTAGTTTTGGTGATTGATGACAATGCATTTGCGGACTAATCGTGTGCTCTTAGCTCTTTCAGATATATCTCACCTAGGCACAAGACGATTGTGAGCCCCTCGGATTCTATGGAAGACGGTGTTTCCTTTTTGCTCTCTTTCGGTGGTTTTGAGTAATAGGAAAGCCGTACTATTAAGAGGGGGTCCGCTTCGGAAAGGTTTGGGTGGAATCAACACGTACAGATCTATACTCTCGCACCACCTTTCCTTTGCTTCTCTGGAGCTCTGGCCGTTTCTTCTCGTATATGCAAACCATGGCTTCCTACTAGTACATCTGCCTGGCAAGTGGTAGTACCGCTCATGTAAGCGGTAGTACCGCACAGCCACACGGTAGTACCGCCTCTGGACACAGTAGTACCGCACGAGCGGTAGTACCGCGTCTCAAGGATGGTAGTACCATGTATTTGGCCCGGCACCGCACCAAGTACGGAAGTAGGTGCGGAAGTAATTTTTTACTTCCGCATCCTACGCGGTAGTACCGCTTGAGCCAAGCGGTAGTATCGTGCCGTGTTTTGCTACTACCGTATTTCTGCGGATGTAGCTACGGATGTATTTTATTTCATTAGTGCTTGTCCTCGGCCTGCTTGTCTCTGCCTTGCGGTAGTACCGTAAGGACGAGCGGTAGTACCGCTCAGGCAGTACTACCGCCCGTACGTCTTCGCAACAGAGTGCATTCTAGGCTAGTACTGCTCCAGCGGTAGTACCGCACCAAGAGCGGTAGTACCGCAACTTACGTGCGGTAGTACCATGCTCTACAGGCAGAAATGTGGGATAACGGTTGGATTTGTTCTCCCACTATATATAGGGAGTCTTCTTCCCCAAGAAGACTCACTTCTTCCACCCCAAAGCTCCATTGTTGCTCAAAGCTCCATTTCCGCCCGATCTCTCTCCCTAGCCAATCAAACTTGTTGATTTCCTCGGGAGAGCTTGAGGAGGCATCGATCTACACTTCCACCAAGAGATATTTGATTCCCCCCACTAATCCTGGCGGATCTTGTTACTCTTGGGTGTTTGAGCACCCTAGACGGTTGAGGTCACCTTGAAGCCATATTCCATTGTGGTGAAGCTTCGTGGTGTCGTTGGGAGCCTGCAATTCAGTTGTGGAGATAGCACCAACCTTGTTTGTAAAGGTTCGGTTGCCGCCTTCAAGGGCACCACTAGTGGAATCACGACACCTTGCATTGTGTGAGGGCGTGAGGAGAATACGGTGGCCCTAGTGGCTTCTTGGGGAGCATTGTGCCTCCACACCGCTCCAACGGAGACATACTTCCCCTCAAAGGGAAGGAACTTCGGCAACACATCCTCGTCTTCACCGGTTCCACTTGTGGTTATTTCTTCCCTTTACTTGTGCAAGCTTTACTTGTTTATCTTATATAGCTTGCTTGTGAGGTTGTTATCTTTACTTCCTATTAGTTGTCATCGTAGTAGCTTATCTAAACAACTTACTTTGATGCTTAATTAAAAGTGGTTAAGAAAAGCTAAAAATTGTTAGTTGCCTATTCACCCCCCCCTCTAGTCAACCATATCGATCCTTTCAATTGGTATCAGAGCCTCGTCTCTTTTTAAGGACTTTACCGTCCAAAGAGTATGGGTGAAAACCTAGTCGAGACAGAGGGACATTCCGGTGGAACTCCGTCCTTGCCTACGTTCGATGGGGGAGCCTCTGTCTCTCGTGAGGAGTTCAATGTGGCTATGACCACATTGAAAGAATCACTAGTGACCGAGGTCAAAGGCATGTTTAAAGATTTGCTTGAGGGGCTTAAATTATCCACCACACCGTTGGAAGTGGTTCATCCCGCTACCAACGTGTCGGAGGCTAATCCCGACAAGGGAGAAGCTAGTAGTGAACAAGCCCCGGTTACTAAGAATGGGAGTGGGATCTTTGCTCACTCCGCTCCTCCTACTCACTATGGAGGACCGGTTCCCACACCGCATTTAAATTCCATTGGGCCTCCTCCCAAGTTTATAAAAAATTCTAATTTTGCTACTTGGGTGTTTCGCTTCAAACGTCATATAAATCATTGCTCTACTAATCTTTGGAGAATCATTGAGCAAGGTTTTTATCCGCGTGATCCCGACAACATGACTCCGAGAGAAACTGCAGATCATCAATTGAACGAGTCCGTTCTTTGCATACTTCAAGATGCTATCCCTCCAGAAGACATTGCACATCTTCGACCCTTCACTGTGGCCAAGGAAGCTTGGGAGCATGTTGGCACTATGTATAAGGGGAGCGCTAGTATTCAACGCTCTAACTATGAAGTTGTGCAAGATGAAGCCGATGAGTTTGCTATGATCGAAGAAGAAGATCCTCGTGAACTTTATCGGAGATTAACCACTCTTGCGGTCTCTCTTCGAGATCATGGGAGTAAGGACACGGATGAAAATTGGATCAAGCGCAAGTTCCTCAAGGCCATGACGCCCTATCACAAGGCCATGCCCTCTGTCATCCGTCAAAGACCGGACTTCCACCACTTGTCATCAAATGAAGTGTTGGATGAGTTCGTTGCCATGAGGATCTTGGACATGACCGCCGACAATGCGGTCTTAAGAGCTCAACGATCAAAGAAGCCTAACCTCGCCTTGAAGGCCAAGGCTTGTGTGGAAGAAGAGGAGGTGGAGGATGATGATGAGAGTAGCCCCGAGGACACCAAATATGCCTATCATGAGCACATGACTCTTGCTTCACAACAATTTTGGGGCAACAAGAAGAACACAAGACCCAACTTCAACAAGAACAACTCAAGTGGCAATAAGGGCAAGCAACGAGATAGGACTTGCTTCAATTGTGGAAATGTTAGCCACTTTGTTGTTGATTGCCCATATGAGAAAAGAGAGGACTTTGGAGGCAAGCTTATCCGGAAGGACAAGGCCAAGTCTTATCCCAACAAGAACAACTTCAACAAGAAGACCCCTCCTAAAGGGTTGGTGGCCCAAGATGAATATGTTGAGGATGATGATAATGATGAAGATGATGAGGTGGTCACCATGGCCACAATTGCTATTGCTACTACTCCGCGCTCATCTCTCTTCAACTCGCCTAATGAGAACATCACCGCCAAGTGTCTAATGGCCAAGGCCTCCAACAAGGTAACCCCAAACATCAATACTACCATCACTTCTAATCCTTCATTGACGGATTGTATTGATGAGAGTGAGGGAACTAAGGAGGGAGAAAATGAATTTGGGGTGTTCATGAGCAAACTTAAGGGCAATCCCAAGAAGCACTTCATTGCTCTCTTGGAACAACTCGGTGAGGCCAATGACATGATCGAGGCTCACGAGGAGACCATTACTAAAATGGAAGGACATAGTCGAGACTATGCCGATGAGATATCGGATCTCTCTAACGCCCTAGAGGAAGAGCGTGGTCTTCGTTTGGCTCTTGAGGAGTCACACAACGATGATCATGCTAAATTAAAGAAAGATCTCAATCATGCTTTAGTTGTCTCTCATTTGCTTATTTCCGAGAAGGCAAAACTTGAGGTTGACCATGCTAAACTCAAGGAGGAGTTTGTTATACTCGACAAGGCTCACAAGGCCTTGAAAGGTATGCATGCTTCTCTCAAGGAGTCTCATGATCAACTCCAAGTTTCGCTAACCAAGGAAAAGGCTATCTTTCCTGGCATGGTGTTAATTGATAATGCAAATGCTACTAACCCATGTTGCGAGCATGTGCATCTTGTTGAAGAAAATGTCAAGTTGAAGAAGAAACTTGAGAAAGGCCTTGTGACATGCATACAAGGTGAGAAGAACCTCAACAACCTTTTGAGCAATCAAAAGGAGGTTGTGGCAAAGGAAGGAATCGGGTTTGTTCCTAAGCCCAAGAAGAAGAAGAATGACAAGACCAAGCTACCACCCCCTCTCCGACAAATTTTTGTGAAAGAAGGAGAGGGCGCATCTAAGAAGAAGAAAACGGTGAAAGGTGGTGGTGTCAAGAAAAACTCCACCATACCATCAAACATGGCCGGCAACTTTAATCCTTCATATGTTTTATGTCGTGCTAGTGATGGTCATGTGTTTGCTAAATTTGTTGGTTCTTCTTATGAGTACATTGAATGGTCCATTTGGGTTCCTAAGACCCTTGTTACTAACCTCAAAGGACCCATTACCAAATGGGTACCTAAATCCAAGCATTGATCTCTTGTAGGAGTTTGCTTCCGGTGGGGGATCATGGTTGCTCGATAGTGGATCCACAAATCATATGACCGGAAGCAAAGACTTGGTGGTGGACGTACATCTAGGTTCATCTATGGCCACCAACGTCGAATGGGGTGATGCTTCATCTTCTAAGGTATTGGGGCTTGGCAAGGTTGTTGTCTCTCATGATCTCACGATCGAGAAAGTCATGCTTGTTGAGTCCCTTGCATACAATTTACTTTCTGTTCGCCAACTTGCACTCATGGGCTTTGCTACATTCTTTGATGTTGATACCGTGGCCCTCCTATGGAGCAAGACTCTTAAATTAGCCTATGTTGGGCATGTCGAGAACGGTCTTTATGTGGTTAACTTCACGAAGCAACCCACTAAGATCGCGACATGCCTAATGGCTAAAGTTGATGTGGGATGGCTTTGGCATCGCCGTTTGGCCCATGTCAATATGAGATCTTTGCAAAGTCTTCTCAAGGGGGACCATGTCCGTGGACTAACAAATGTTAGCTTTGCCAAAGATCGTGCTTGCAGGGCTTGCATTGAAGGAAAGTTACATGAGACGGCTCACCCTCCCACGACTATCATCTATTCAAAAAGACCCCTAGAGCTCCTTCACATGGACCTCTTTGGGCCTCCATCTTTTGATAGTCTTGGGGGTAGAAAGTATTGCTTGGTGATTGTGGATGATTATTCAAGATACACCTGGGTATACTTCTTCAAGAAGAAGAGTGAGACCCAACAAACCATCATCAATTTTGTAAATGAAGCTCAACGACAACATGAAGCAAAGATTTTGATGATCCGAAGTGACAACGGCACCGAGTTCAAGAACTACACCTTGGATGAGTTTCTTAGTGATGAGGGGATCAAACATCAATATGCAGCACCCTATACCCCTCAACAAAACGGTGTAGCGGAGAGAAAGAACCGGACTCTGATGGATGCGGCAAGGACCATGATGGCGGAATTCAAATCTCCATACAACTTTTGGGCCGAAGCCATCAATACCGCGTGTCATGCATCCAATCGGATCTATCTTCGCAAAGGCTTGAACAAAACTCCATATGAGATACTTACCGGTAACAAGCCCAATCTCAAGTACTTCCGGGTGTTTGGGTGTAAGTGTTTCATCCTCAAGAAAGGTGTTCTCTTGTCTAAATTTGAATCTAGAGCTCATGAGGGCATATTTGTTGGTTATGCTACAAACTCTCATGCTTACCGTGTCCTCAACAAGTCCAATGGACTCATTGAGGAGACGAGTAACGTAGAGTTTGATGAAAATAACGGCTCCCAAGTGGAGCAAAGTGGTACTTGTGATGTAGGTGATGAAATTCCTCCTCAAGCCATAAGAAGAATGGGTGTTGGATATATCCTACCCAGTGAGGAACCCCTTGTGGCCGAAGGAGAAGGACAATGTTCCACTCAAGTGGAACCATCACCAACCCAAGACCCACACGCTTCCGAAGAACAAAATGAAGGCCCTCAACCGGACGAACAAGGCCAAGTGCAAGATCAATCACAGGATGGTGGGGACCCACCAAATGATGCACAAGGCCAAGTTCTCTCCTCCGAGCAAGATCAAGGTCAAGAGGAAGCTCAAGATCAAGATCTAGCTCCTGTCGTCGCTCAAGATGATCAACTCAGTGCTCCTCAGTTATCTCTTGAAGAGAAATTGGAGCGTCGTGCGGCAAAAGTTGCCTCCAGGCTTGCTTCCAGAGAACATCACATGGAGAATATTCTAGGAAGCATCAAAAGGGGGGGGTAAGCACTCGTAGACAATTAGCAAACTATTGTGCTCATCAAGCTTTTGTCTCCTGTGTTGAACCTCAGAAGGTATATGAGGCGCTCGAAGACCCTGATTGGCTTAATGCCATGCATGAAGAACTCCACAACTTTGAGCGCAACAAAGTGTGGCGTCTGGTGCCAAGGCCAAAGGAGAACCATAATGTCATTGGAACCAAGTGGATCTTTAAGAACAAGCAAGATGCTCATGGCATTGTCATCCGCAACAAGGCGCGTCTGGTGGCTCAAGGCTACTCCCAAGTCGAGGGTATCGACTACGGTGTAACCTTGGCCCCCGTTGCTCGCCTTGAATCTATTCGTTTGTTGCTTGCCTATGCTTCTCATCATAACTTTAAGCTACAACAAATGGATGTGAAAAGTGCATTTCTTAATGGTCCTATTAATGAGTTGGTATATGTCAAACAACCCCTGGGGTTTGAGGATCCCAAGTTCCCCAATCACGTGTATCAACTCGATAATGCTCTCTATGGCCTTAAAACAAGCCCCACGTGCGTGGTATGAGCATCTTACCGAGTTGTTACAAGATCGTGGGTTTGAAATTGGGAAAATCGACCCCACTCTTTTTACTAAGAAGGTCAAAGGGGAGTTGTTTGTCTACCAACTATATGTTGATGATATTATCTTTGGTTCTCCTAACAAAGCTTTCAATGATGAGTTCGCCGCACTCATGACCACACATTTTGAGATGTCCATGATGGGAGAGTTGAAGTACTTCCTTGGGTTTGAGATCAAGCAAAGAAGAGAAGGGATCTTCATCAAACAATCCAAGTATACTCAAGACATGCTCAAGAGGTTCAATCTAAGTGATGTTAAGCCGGCTACTCCTCCAATGCCAACCAAGTGCCAACTTGACATTGATCCCAATGGTAAAGCAGTGGATCAAAAGGTATATCGTTCTATGATTGGATCCCTGCTTTACCTTTGTGCATCTAGGCCGGATATTATGTTGAGTGTGGGAATTTGTGCATGGTTTCAAGCCTCACCTGAGGAAAGTCACTTTGTGGCAGTCAAGCGAATCTTTCGATATTTGGCTCATAACCCAAACTTTGGCTTATGGTACCCAAGAGGAGCAAACTTCAACCTTGTAGGTTTCTCTGATTCGGATTGGGCAGGAGACAAAGTGGATAGGAAGTCCACTTCCGGAGGGTGCCAATTCCTTGGTTGCTCTCTTGTTAGTTGGTCTTCCAAAAAGCAAAGTTGTGTGTCTCTCTCGTCCACCGAAGCTGAGTATATGGCAGCTGGCAGTTGTTGTGCTCAACTCTTATGGATGAGGCAAACTTTAAAGGATTACGATGTCACTTGTGACAAAGTGCCTCTTTGGTGTGACAATGAAAGTGCCATCAAGATTTCTCTCAACCCGGTGCAACACTTCAAGACAAAGCATATAGAGATTCAGTATCACTTCATCCGGGATCATATAAGGCAAGGAGAGATCGAGCTTCACTATGTCAACACTCATGATAACCTTGCAGATATCTTCACGAAGCCGTTGGATGAAGCAAGATTTCGCGAGTTAAGGCATGAGCTATATATCATCGATTTGAGCAATGTGACTTGAGACTTTGCACACACTCCTCACACTCAATGAAGTTATCTTGTCTAGATGTAGGCATGGACATAGGGGGAGTATTGTTCTCTCAATGAACTATTCCTCCCCCCATTATGCATAAATTGATCACGTTTTTGTCATTTGCCATAATTAGATGGTATAAGTGCTTCAAGAAGAGGATTGGTCATGGGCCCAAGGATAGTTCTTTGCGGTGCCATACCAAATAACTCAAACATAGGTGGCCTCGGCCACCGACCTCCTCGTTGGAGTAGTGTTTTGCCTTGCGTGTGCGTCTCTTTGTTTTTCTTCTCTCCTTTGCTAAAAGCCTCTTGTCGAAACATGCAAGTTCTCGGAGGGGCGGTACTACCGTGTGCAGTCACGGTACTACTGCAAAAGGGACTACGGTACTACCACAAGTCCAGCACGACAATATTTTTTACTGCCGCTGGTAGAGCGCTACTACCGCTTCGCGTGCGGTATTTCCGCCCAAGCGGTACTACCGCGACGATCGCGGTACTACCGCACTTATCTGAACGGGTGGGGTTATAAGCGGGCAGGGGGAGTTCCAACTCCCTCATACTCATTCATCTCCTAACCCCCATGCCATCTCTCTCTCTCCCTCTCAAGAACGCCACCGGAGGACCTCGCCGGATCTCCTCCCTCGGCCACTCTCCTCGCATTCCGACCGGTGGGATCGTTCCCCACCTCGACCTCTTGCCATGGATGAAGGTTTCTCCCCAAATCCCCTCTTTTTTTGCCTAGTTGTTGTCTTTAGGGTTTGGGGAGATGCTTGGTGTTCTAGCGTTCTTCGTGTTCTAACCATGGAAGATTAGGATGTAGGAGAGTGTTTTTGCACTAGAAATGCTAGTATGTTTGTTGCTACCAAGTTACTATGATCAGCCGTAGTACCGTTCTTCGTTCTACGCGTTCTAGTCTAGATCCGTTCTTTTCAGATCTGACCCGAGCGGTACTATCGCTGGCTAACGGCGGTACTACCGCTCTGTCGCGTAAACGGTACTACCGCTGGCTAACCGCGGTACTACCGCTCTGCCTCGTAACTACGCGGAAGTAAAATTTTACTACCGCATACTGTGCGGTACTACCGTAACCCAAACGCGGTACTACCGTTCCCTAAGCGGTACTAATTTTTTACTTCTGTATTCGTACGCGGAAGTAAACTTTTACTACCGCATACTGTGCGGTACTACCGCAACCCTCAAGCGGTACTACCGCTCACCAAGCGGTACTAATTTTTTACTTCCGTGTTCGTCAGGCAGTACTACCGCTTGTATCATAGTTACTTCGTAGCACTTACACATTATCCTTTCTACTCGTTTCACATGCTTTTTGTGGCTTTTGCATTGATTCTCTTTGTGTTTCCGTCGTGTTCTTGTGTTTGTGACTTAGGTGGTGGCTCCGGTTTCGATGTTCGTCGTACCAATCCCGTTTATGACACCGGGTCCAAGCATCTGCGCACCCCCAGTGATGTGCCAGAGGGCTCCAATCCCCAATGCAAGTTCAAGACCGCCGCCAACAAGCAAAAGGAATCATCTATGACTATGGAAGAAATGCCAGCTAATGAGTTCATGGTAAGGAGGAAGCTCAATCCTTATGGAGAACCCCGGGCTCAGTTTCATGGTGATGAACTTTTTTGGATCAAGCAGCAGTATCGCATCTACACAGAGGTGCTCAAGAGCAAGCACAACCTGTATGTGGATGCTCATTGGGTGGACATGGCCCACATGCGGAGGGCCGATAACCTGGCCTACTTTGCCGAGGCTCTGGATCTGGTAGAGCAGTTTGGGATTGAGCACTTCATGACCTTTCAGAATGATTTTGACCCCGAAATCATTGCTCAGTTTTATGCTTCGGTCCACTTTCACACCAAGGAAGATCGCCCAATGACTTGGATGACAAATGGTCACAAGATGACTGCGACTTGGAAGGAATTCATGGATCTTATTCAGATTGCTGACGAGGGACTCCACAACCCAATTGGAGCACGGCCTCATGCCAATCCAGTAGCTGCCAACAAAGACCGTCCATTACCGTTCTATGTGGAGAAGACTCTTGCGAGTGGCAATAAGACATGGCTGTTGAACCCCTTTTTGGACATCATGCATAGGATCTTCCGCAACACCCTGTTTCCTCAAGTTGGGGACAAGGACAAGATTCACTCCTACCTCGTTGATATGCTGCTGATGTGTGAGGCGGCTCGCACAGCTCAGTCTCCACCACTTCACATTTCCCATATCATGTGGTGTGAGCTTCGCTTTGCGATCTACACTCGCAAGGTGCCCATCTATGGTCCGTTCCTGTTTCTGCTCATCTCCAAGACTTGGGAGAAGCTTTACCCTGATGAGGAGTTTGAGGCCGAGTGTATCCGCCATGACCCCATCCGTCTTCGCATCAAGACTCGATGGGACAACACTACCACTCGTGCACAAGCTGCTGCAGCTCAGATGGGTACCGACGAGGAGCCTGTGGAGGAGCCAGCTGAGGAGAGTCCTGGAGGATATGCTCCTCCCTCATCTGAGCCCTCTTGGGCTAAGAAGCTAAAGAAGAAGATGAAGGCCCTTTTCTGCATGCAAGCTCGAGGTCAGTACAGGGCTCATGTCACTCACAAGGAGTCTCACCAGCGTGACAAGAAGATCATGAGGATATTTGGTGAGCATCTGTCCAGTGGGTCAGATGAGATCATTACTCCTGAGGCAGCTTGGATGGCCCACCAGGGGTACAAGTGGTCTGAGTCCGACGAGGAGCAGCAGGAGTCCGATGGAGAGCATGATGACTGAGATCTTCTGCCAGAGCTACCACCTCTCTTAGTTGTCCTCTTTCCCTTTGTGGTGTCTCGATGCCAAAGGGGGAGAGAGTGATTTGCGTCTTGTGCCGTTCTCGTTTGCTTTTCGTTGGTCGAACTCTGTTTGCCTTTTTGCTTCTATGTCGTGTGCGTGAGACTATCGTATGGTGTAAGACATATGCTCCTCTACCGTTAAACTCGTTGCTATGTTTCTACTATTATGTCGTGAGCAGTTAGTTTACTTTCCCTTGTTTATGTGCTCACCTTATCCTCCTTACTACTGTGCGTAGACCCTTATTCTTTATATGCAAGGAGTATATTATCTGTAGAATATAGGGGGAGCTTTGATCCTAGTATGTGTGTTGTGCAGTCCAAAGCACTATGTTTGTATGCACACATCTAGGGGGAGCTTGCCTATATTCTAGCGTCTATTAGGATTGCATACTTTATTGTATATTCTTGTGCAAATCCCATATTGTCATCAATCCACAAAAAAAGGGGGAGATTGTTGTAATGCCCCGGATGTAATACTTTCCCTTTTTGGCAATATATAACTTTGGCTTCATCAATTCCATTCCGGGTTCTTCGTCTTTTCGGGTTTTTCGTCGTTTTGTCGTGTGCGGGTGTGCATTCATCCATGTCATGTTGTCATGTGCATTGCATTGCATTTGTGTTGTCGTTTCCATCCGGTCCCACTCGTTCCTTCCCGTTGTCCGTTTCGAGTTCTGACGCTCTCACACGTGCCCGTGGCTTCCCCGAGTCCTTCTTTTGTGTTTGGCCGTGTAACGTTTCTGGTTTGGCATGAGTCTTGTCGTGCGATGTTGTTTTGGTACGCGTAACCCGCCTGTCAAGTTTTATCGTGTTTGGAGTTCGTTTGATGCTCCAACAGTTATCCTCGTGGACTAAAAGTACCTCCTCTTCGAGGCCCAAGACCCCCCTCCAACAGCCCACCAACCCAGCTCAAACCCTTCCCATCATCTAGGCCGTTCAATTGTGATCTCGTGGCCAAACACCTCTCCTCATTTGGACTACCCTAGCTCCTTGTGCCTATATAAACGTCCACCCCCTCCAATTTTGCGTCCAAAACCCTAGTGTTTCCACCTCTGCCGTGCAGTGCTTCCACCGTTGCCGCGCCGTGCTTCCGCCGTTGCCGCGCCGTGCTTCCACCAACCGCCGCCAGTGCTTTCACTTCCACCGCGCGGGCCCGCGGGGCCCGAGGTCAGCCCGCCGTCCGGGCCAGATCTCCCCTTTCCGCGCCCTTCGTCTTCTTCCACCAAGGCCGCCGCCGCCGTTCTCCTCCAGCGGCCGCCGGAGCAACCCGCCGCGCCGGAGCTTCCTCGCCGCCGGGGCTCCTCACCGCCCCTTCGAGCCAGGCCGCCACCGGCCTCCTCTCGCCGCCCTCCGCCGGCCTCAGGCCGCCCCTCGACGCCGGCCCCTCGCTGCCCCCTCGCCGCGTCCCCGCCGGCCGGCCAGGCGCCGCCGCCGTCGAGCAGCCAGCCGCCGCTGCCCCGACGGGATCCGGATCCCTGAGCGATCCCTGATCCAATCTGGCTGGGGCCGAACCCTAACGGGCCGGTGCGATCCGCGCCCGGTAGCCCGCACCCGACCCGTTGTCCGGCGCCCGTTTGACCCCTCCGCCCGTTTGACTGCAGGTTGACCCTCGTTTTTCCTCTAAGTCTGTAGTTTTTGAGTGTCTGATGCATTTTTGTGATGAGGATAACTTTCACTGTGCTTGTCCATTTTGTGCACATGATATGTCAAAATGATCGTGGTGACATGTACTATGTTTTGTTCCATTGTGCCATGCATGTTTGAGGTCATCTAGATGTCTTAATCTTCATGAGAAGAGTGCTACTTGTTATAAACTGCTGCTACTAGTTGTTTTCATGCCATGTTTGCAATGTGATAACTTGTTGCATGTTTATCCAAATGAAGCAAATGATATGTCCACATGTTCATCATGAGATGCTCTACATGATGGTTGCTTTAGCTTGCATGATAGATTTCATCTTGCCATGTTTATCTCCTTTGCAAGAGTGCATGTGGCTGTTAGGTTGTTAAACTTGTTATGAGATGCCTAGTTGAGGAGCTCGTTGCTATTGATGTGGTTGTCCCCTTGTTGCATGCTTATATGTTTTGGACTCCCCATCATGTGTACTTTGCTGTGGTGCAAACCACTTGCCATGTTATGCTTTGAGGTGACTTAAACTTGCTCACAAACATGCCATGATGTTACTGCTGTTTTAACACTTAGTGAAATTTCACCAAGTCTAGAATCTGTAATTTCCAGATGCCATGTTTGCTTGTTGTTCTAGGCAAATCCATGCTAGTTTTGGGGTGACTACTGATGATTCCTTGTTGTATATGTTGTTGGCTATCCATTCATGCTCTCACATGATCATTTGGGTGGCTGTAGCATATTTAAATCTTGCTCCCAAGTTGCTATAAAATACTGCTGTCAGGTTTTTGTTGTCATGTTCAAAATGTTGTAGCTTGTTGCTATTGATCCATGCCTCCTATGGAGATGCTCCAATGGAATTGTTTGCTCTAGGATATGTCTACTTTATGTCCATGCTTCTTGTCATGATGTTTGAGTGCTGTAGACTATATATTTCTTGCTCCGAAGTTGCTATGTGGCTGTTAATTTCAGCTTTGCATTGTTTCTTGATTCAAGTGTATCTTTTAGCCTGTTGCTCCGTTTTGAGCAAGTCCTATATGAAACTTGTGTGATTTTGCATGTAGATTCATAATATCTTCTTGTTAACATGTTTTGAAGTATCTTGCTTGATGCACATTGTCATGTTCCTTGTGCTGTATCTCTATGTTTCCTATGTTGTCTTTCTGTGCATCCTTAGTGCATCTGCAGTGCTTCCTTAGTGCATCAGCCATGCATCCTGTAGTTTTGCGCATTGCATCTTGTTTGATTTCGTGCCTCGTGTGTTTTGTGTTGAGTAGAGCCGGAAGCCGAGAACGAGTACGAGAACGAGGTTACTACCGAGGTTGAGAACGAGGAGCCCCCTTACGATCCCATTGATGACTCGACAGGCAAGATGACCTGACCCGGATATCATTACTATCTTTGCCTATTGCTAGAAGTCTCGCTATTTAGCTTATTGCCTCGATGCCCATGTTTTTGCCTGTTAGCCTCCTATTGTAACCATGAATATGTCTAACCACCCTACCTATGCAAACCTTTGATTGGCTAAGTAAGCTTCGCTCAGCCCCTCTTATAGCATTGCTAGTTGCAGGTGAAGATTTGAAGATTCTTGCTTCATGTTGAAGCTTGTTGGGATATCACACTATATAATTCTTAAATGAAATCATCTATATATTGGTAATGGGTGGAAGGCTAAGCCTTTTGCATGGTGTTTTGTTCCACTCATGCCGCCCTAGGAACCGTATAAACCGGTGTTATGTTCCTTGTTTTTGCGTTCCTCACACGGTTGGGGTTATGGGACCCCCTCGATAAACCGCTTGGCTCTAAGTCTTTTCCAGCAAGTCCTAACATTGGTACTATTTGCCTAATAACTAAAAACACTTGCATAGGGAGTAATTAACCCTCTTCTTAATCAACAACCCCGGGCCAGTGCTCCACATGAGTGTTGGTCCGAAATGAGCAGACTGCGGGGCCACCTCAAGGAAACTCGAGGTCTGGTAAAAACCCGTAGGATGACTTATCCGGTCGTGGCCTGAGACGAGATACGCGTGGCTACTATCAGGGTGTCGGCACGCCGGGAGGATTTGCTGGATTAGCCTTACCTTAGTCGGAGTATCTTGAGCACGGGATTCCGAGGATACTCGGGCCTTCCCACCTTGGAGTTTCGACTCCGCGGATCGTGGGCTTATCATGGGCCAAGTTGGAACACCCCTGCAGGGTTATGAAATTTCGAAAGCCGTGCCCGCGGTTATGTGGCAGATGGGAATTTGTTAATATCCGGTTGTAGAAAACTTGACACCATGTTCAGAACACACTACCAGCGTGAGTACCGTGACGATCATTTTCCGAAAGGGGTTCGGGAAGTGAACACGGTGGGGTTATGTTTGACATGCTTAGTTAGGATCACTTCGTGATCATCTATCGTCCGAGGCACTTCTCTTCTCGCTCTCTTTTACGTAAGTTAGTGCTAGTGCTGCTGCAACCTCTTGATCTTTCTTCAGCCCTGTTCCACACCCAAGGCTTGGATAGTTGTGTTACCCGGGAATGGGATTGCTGAGTCCTCTGTGGCTCACAGACTCTACACCACACCAGATGCAGGTACTCAGGTGTTCTACTCAGGAGACGGCACCGAGCTATACTGGGAGTACGGCGAGGATCGTAGCCGTTACTATGTGCACTATCCCGACGATCAATAGAGGTTTCTACTAGGGGCGATTCTGTGACGCCCAAAGACCGACGTCCCAGAAGATTCAAGAGATTCCAGATGTTCCGGGTTCTCCCGTGTGTTTCATTTGTGCTTGTGTTATTCATTTTGCATTGCATCATGTCATCATGCCATCATGTCATTAATTTTTTGCATCTCAACCAAATAAATTGTGTGGACCTTCGGTCCATTTAAATCGAGGGAAGGATGACTTCTCTTTATAACATATCCTCCTAGTATATTAGAGCTATATTAAATATTCCATTTGTTTGGAATTAACCAACACACTTGCATATATTCCCCATGCCTCTTGAATTCAAGTTTCACCCTCAAAACCCTCCCTATATTTCTTTTCCCGTTTATCGAGGTTCCTCCAAAAACCTCAACACTTTTGGACACTTTAAGTCATGCCCTAATTCAAATCATTTGAATTTAATTCAAATGAGTTCAATTTTATCTCTTGCATTCTTGCCCCTTCTATTTTTTCGTGGACCGTGGACATTTTTGCGAGTCCAGGGAAATAAACCTCATGCCCAAATTCTTCCCCTATCCTTCCTTTCTTTTCTTTCTTTTCTTTGTTTTATTTTTTTTATTTTTTTAGGTAGAGGGAGAGAGATAGACCTACTGGGCCGACCTCCCAGCGTCCAGCCGCACCTAAGCCGGCCATCCCAGTCGCGGCCTCCTTTCTGGCCCATTGGCCCGGCCCAGCCATCCCCTTCGCAACCCTAGCGCACTGACCGCTCGCTCCCATCGCTCCCTTCTCTCCCGCACCCCGCTGCCAGCTCCCTCGCAGCTCTTCTCGCTCCTCTCCCCAATCCCAGCGCAGCCTCCCCTCGTTCCCTCGTCGCAGCCTTCCTTCCCGATTCCCCCCGGGCGCCTCGCCTCCTCTGGTCCGAGCTGCCGCGGGCCCTTCGAGGCATCGCCCTGCACTATCTCCTCGCTCGGCCCGCCCCTCTTTCCGTCGCCAAGGCCGCCCCGCCTCCGCACGTGTCACATCCCTAGCTAGCACTTGCATTAGGACCTGACTAGAGTGTGCATCATGTTTACTTTCAAAGAAACTTGAAATGGGATTAACAGAAACCCCAGCACCCCTCCCCTAACAACTAGGGTTTGATAAAATATTTTCCAATGTACCCAAAATGCCCTTCAAAATGTTCATCATTTCTGCCTTGTTATTAAACCTCTGCCAAAAATGGTGCACAATTTTCTAGGACAATCTAGGGCTTTGGATTAAATCATATGGTATTTGAATTTGGGCATTTAAATACTTTTAAATATTTTAAATGCTCAAATAATCATAAACTATAATGTTTCCTACTGTTCATATTATATACAACAGGTATGACAAGTGTTATGAGTTATAAAAATGTTTAGGCATTTTTATTAAATGAACAAAGTTGCAAAAGAAATAAAACAGAAAGAAAATAGGAAAAGAAAAATAGGAAGAGTACTTACCTGAGCCCGCTTACCTGCTGGCCCAGCCGGCCCAGCCCACCAGGGGCACCACCGTCTTCTTCGTCGCGCCACCGCACGAAGCAGCTCGGTGGCGAGCGCCGCCGATGCGCCGGCCACCTCCTGCCTGCCTGGCTGGCCCCTCGGCCTTCTGGACGGGCTAGAATGATGCCACGGAGCCACCCCGACTGTTTCCCCCTCTCTCCCGTGTCTCTCCCCTCCTCTCTTCCCTCCGCCGAGCTCCCCCGAGCGAGCTCGTCGCCGACGACCGCTGACACCGCGCCCTACGCCACCTCCTCGCCTCCCAGAAGCACCACTAGCTCCGCCTCGTCGCCTCGAAGCTCCCCACCGACGCACACGACGCCAGGAGCTCCGCAACGTCCTCCTCGCCGTCGTCTTCAACCTCCGGCACCGGAGATCGCCGCCGCCCGTACGCCGTCGTCCGACCGTCCTCGAGCTCACTCCGACGCCCTCTGCGACCGCTGTGAGCTCACGCTTCGAACCCCCCTCTCCACGGGCTCGTTTAGGCCTTGTAGCCGCCGCCCCCTTTGCTCACCGACGATCACCGCAGCCGACCAACTCACCGCCGTGGCCATAGGCACCGTACCTCGCGGCCGAGCACGCCGTTAGCTTCAGTAGGTCACCAGCAAGCTAGAGCGAGCTTCAGCTCCTCCTCCCGTGCACTACAACACCATCCCGACCAACCCCGTGCGAGCACCGCCGCGGACGAGCTCGTCGCCGTCGACTCCGGCGACCCCTCGTCCAACCAATGGCACCGCTGGATGCGGTACATCACCAGGAGCACACCGAGCCCATCCGCGCGGCAAATGGATGCCGGAATAGGGATTCCGACGAGTCACCGCCGTGTGAAATGGTCGCCGCCGGCCAAACTCCGACGGGCTGACGTGGCTCGATGATTAGGAGTTAACAGTAATTAGTTTAGTCACCACAGTCACTGACAGTGGGCCCCCGCTGTTAGTCAAACCCAGTCAACCCTGGTTATGACCGGAATTAGCTCCTGAGACACTGGCATGAGGGACCCACCAGTCAGGTTTGACCTGGACTGGTCCTGTTGACTGCCTGACGTCAGCATGATGTCATGCTGACGCAGTAAAGGTTTTTCTGGGATTTTTAGATTTAATAATAATTCAGGAAATTCCAGAAAATACCCAAAACTTCTAAAAATCATATAAAATCAACCATAGCTCAGATGGAAAAGATTTATATATGAAAAATGATCAGAAAAATCCAATCTATCTAATGGCACTGGTTTCATGCATGTTTGAACAAGTTAACTTGCTGTATACATCAAAAACATGATTATGCACTTATTTAAATAATAGTTTGAACTTCAATTTGAATCCTTGATTCAAATAGGTTCAAACCCTTCTGGTTTTAGTTGCATTAGCCAACAAACATGCATCTTGTCATGTCATAAACATGCATCATATTGTTGCATTTGTTTGTTAATGATTGTATCGTCGGTATTCCCTATGTTAGGTCCTGCTCCCGAGGATACAGCTGCGTATCCAGTTGAAGAGCAGTACCCGACAACTACCTTGTCAGGCAAGCAATCATTGATCATTCCGATACAACCCAATCTTCTCGCTCCTGCTCTCTTTTACTGCATTAAGGCAACAGCGCGTGAACTGCTACTTGCTGCGGTAGTTGAACCCTATTCCCTTGCATGACCTGTCATTGCCACAGTAAATAGTTGAAACCCACTAGCATGTGTAGGAGTTGATTGAGCCATGTGATGTGTGATCCACCATGCTATTTGCTTATGTTGCCTGCTATGCTTAGAGTTGTGTCTGGTCTGATTCATCTGGGTGATGGATCAGAGTGAAATGATCTTATCGATAAAGAGAAGGAAGTGTGGAATACGCTAGGTAAAGGTATCGATGAAAGGCCATGTAGGAGTACATGGTGGGTTGTTTCATTGGAATCGTCCATAGGACCCGAGATCTGTATGTGTGGTTCAAGTTACAACTACTACCACGCATTGGGATCCTTAATTGACCCTCTCGGCTTATTGATTACCCTTGATCTCTGTCCAGGAGTTGCAACTAGTTTCTGGTGTTTATAGCTTACTGGAGGTCGTGCACAACGCTGACCCTCGGGGTGGGTTGTGATGCGACAGGTACGTGGCATGGTGTACCGGTTGCACATTTGGTGACTCGGGAACCCTGTACACATCGTTTGGGGCCGTGAGCGACACCCCGGCCGGATCTCCCCACGGATGGAACCCAAATAGGCGATAGACCTGGACGAGAGACTTGAGTAGTTAGCCAGGTCGTGGCCGACACCCTCGCTGGGCTTCCGCTTGAAGGTTGCCGAGTACACGCCGAGTAAACGGCGTTAAGTGGTGGAAGCGTGTGTGAAGAGGTACACCCCTGCAGGGTTATCAAACTATTCGAATAGCCGTTGTTCGCGGTACGAACTACTTGGTTACTCTTACAGTTCATAGACAAGTTGATGGATACTACTAAAAGCCTCAAGATAAGCGTGAGTGCCGTGGATGGCCCTTCCGTAGGATGACGGAAGAGGATCCTCGGTAGTGTATTGATGTGGTGAGTAGTGGACTCGTGTTCGTAACAATATCTTGCAATCCGTTGAGAGTTGTAGTATAGGTTAGCCAAGGTCAAAGCTGGCATTCTGCTATAAACTCCACTATCCCCCTTTGATAATATTGCATGTATGATAGGTTCTGTGGTAAGACTTGCTGAGTACCTTTGTACTCATGTTTGCTTAATAACTGTTGCAGAGGAGAACCCTGCCCCTGCTGATGGGTTCTACATAGACGTTGACGTCGACGAGTAGCTTGACACCCAGACGGTGATCTGGAGCTTGTGAAGGGCCTTGTAGATAGTCAGGCTACACCAAGCCTGTTTTATTTTCTAAGTTGTCTGTACTCAGACATGTAGCTTCCGCTTGTGCTTGTATGACTGTATGACTTGAGTGTTGGGTCATGTGACCCCTACCTGTATGACTATGTTATGTATGGCTCTTGGATCCTTTTAAATAAAGTACTTTGAGTCATAGAGTTCTGTTGTGATGCAATGTTGTATTTGCACATATTGAGCATATTGCGTGTATGATTGAAATGCTTGGTATGTGTGGGATCCGACACCTAGTTGTTTTCCTTTGGTAGCCTATCTTACAGGGAAATGCCTCCTAGTGATTCCAATGAGCCTTGGTAGCTTGCTACTGCTCGGAACACGTAGGCTGGCCGGCATGTGTCCTTCTTCGTTCCTGTGTCTGTCCCTTAGGGGAATTGTCACGCGTTGTTCCTTTAAGTCCATGTAGCTTGCTACGACTTGGGTTCATACGTTGATGACCGACACGTTCGTTGCTGGGTCATGGATGCCTGTCTCTGTAATTTAGTGCCACTTTTGGTTATAACTAGCCATGTCGGCCCGGGTTCTCTGTCATATGGATGCTAGCGACACTGTCATATACGTGTGCCAAAATGCGCAAACGGTCCCGGGCCAGGTAAGGTGGCACCCGTGGGGTTACCGTGCGTGAGGCCGCAAAGTGATATGACGTGTTACAGCTAGATCGGTGTGACTTAGGATCGGGGTCCTGACAGCACGATTCAAGGCCGCAACGCCCGACGCGCCGCGTCCAGCCACCGCCGTCGCCGATTCCCTGCGGGAACCAGCGGCCGCGCCCTTCTCCTCGAAGCCGCGCCTCCGTCCTCCTCCGCGCCGGCGTCGGCCCGAGCAGCCCCCGCACCTCCGTCGCCATGGCCTCGTCGCCTCCAGCAGCCTCATCGCCATGCTTCTGCCATGGCCTCGTCACCCCATGCTGCTCCCCGACCTCCTCCTCGAGTACCCTCGAGCACCTCCAGCAGGTTCCGGTCGCCGTCTCCCTCCAGCTCGCTGCGGCCATCCTCCGGCCGATCTGCGCGCCTCCATCCCGAGCACCTCTAGGCGCCGGAGCGATCTGCCTTCCCGCGGGCCGGCCAGGAGCTGCCACGTCCCAAGCTCCTCGTCACCACGCCTCGGTCGCCTCTTCTTCGCCCTCCGGCCTCCTCCGTCTCGCGCCGGCCACCACGACGCCGCCAAGACCTTGCTGCCCCCTTTTGTTTTGCCAAGTTCATATGTACGAGGGACCCCAAGATCCGTCAAGTTCATCTACATGTGTGTACGACTACATCTGATGCGATTTTGACAAGTACCTCGACGCCCGATGTCAAGTTCGACTACAAGGAGAAACGCCAAGTTCCACTACCGTCGCCAAGTCCCGAGACCGACAAGTTCCACGACGACCCCGAGTACCACTACACATGGCGATGCGACAAGTACCCCTACAGAACGTGTACGACGACCGTCGCCGAAGAACCGTGTACCACTACCGTCGCCCCGAAGATGTCCGATGCCGCGACAAGTACCACGACACGCTAATCGAACGACTACTTCCCTCTACGAACGTGTACCACGACTCGCGAGAACGTCTACTTCCACTACGTCCCTCGGCGACTTGTACCCCTCCGAGAACGATCGTTCCGAAGGTATACCCCGAGACGATGACCCGTGGAATGCATGTGTTGTATGAAATGTTTCCCTTGTGTGCTCCGTGCCCGTATCATCTTTTGTCGTGCTCCTCGGTTGCCTCGACACCGACCCGTGGGAACCCGGTGACGGGATCACCCCACTTTTCTTCTTGCTTGACACGCTCTCCGTCATCTTTTGCACCGGTCTCTCAACGAGTTACCGGAACCGAGATGTTGCCGTTGCATCATTTTTCGGATCGTTGCCGTGGCACCCTTTCCTTTAACCACGGTGACAATACTTCTTATCTCTTCATGTTAACCTTTAATTAATTAATTGCCTAAACTTGATCATGTCATCCGCATCATGTTAACAACCTTTGAATGTTTAATTGTTGTGGCTTTAATAATTGCTAAACATGCTCATGGGGATTTTCCGGAATTGTTGTTGTTATTTGCGGCCTCATTTAAAATGCCTAAATAGTGTAGTTTGTTTTTGCTTCACCTCTTGCCATGTTAACAAACCTTTAATCTTGTCTTGTAAATAAACGAGAGTCAACTAAAGAAATAAAATGTGGTGTTTCGTCAATATGCAACTCGTTGCATATTGAGCTCCACTTAACTTGTAGTTTTGTTTGTGCACTTTGCCATGCCATGCATATTTAAACCGGACATGCATCATACTTGGATGTGCATCGTATGCCATGTTTATGCTTGTGTGTTTACCGTGTTGTTTGCTTCTTTCCGATTGCTTCTCTTGTTAGCTTCGGTTCCGTCCGGAGTTGTGAGGATTCGCTCGTCTCTGTTGCTCCGTCTACTTCATGGACTTGTTCTTCTTCCTTGCGGAATCCCAGGCAAGATGATCATACCATTGGATACCTTTACTACCATTGCCATGCTTAGTTGTCTCGATGCTATCGTTACATGTCGCGCTACCCATCTTTTATGTCAGCCTCTCCTTGTTGCCATGAAACCTCTAACCTTTGACACCTTCCTAGCAAATCCATTGTTTGGCTATGTTACCCGCTTGCTCATCCCCTCTTATAGCGTTGTTAGTTGCAGGTGAAGATGAAGTTCGTTCCAGGAGGGAACTTGTTGTTGGAATATCACAATATCTATAATTATTATTAACACACCTATATACTGGGCATGGGTGGAAGGCTTGGCCTTTTGCTCGGTGTTTTGTTCCACTCATGCCACCTTAGGCGCCGATAAACCGGCATTATGTTCCTTGATTTTGCGTTCCTTACACGATGGGTGGATGGGGACCCCTTGACAATTCGTCTTTGAATAAAAATCCTCCAGCAAGGCCCAACCTTCGTTTTAATTTGCCTCATAATAACAACTTAATTAAATAATTAAATTTGCATAGGGGGTCGCACCCTCGGGGATTCTTTCTACATAGCAGGGGGGCCAGTGCTAGACAAGTTGATGGATACTACTAAAAGCCTCAAGATAAGCGTGAGTGCCGTGGATGGCCCTTCCGTAGGATGACGGAAGAGGATCCTCGGTAGTGTATTGATGTGGTGAGTAGTGGACTCGTGTTCGTAACAATATCTTGCAATCCGTTGAGAGTTGTAGTATAGGTTAGCCAAGGTCAAAGCTGGCATTCTGCTATAAACTCCACTATCCCCCTTTGATAATATTGCATGTATGATAGGTTCTGTGGTAAGACTTGCTGAGTACCTTTGTACTCATGTTTGCTTAATAACTGTTGCAGAGGAGAACCCTGCCCCTGCTGATGGGTTCTACATAGACGTTGACGTCGACGAGTAGCTTGACACCCAGACGGTGATCTGGAGCTGGTGAAGGGCCTTGTAGATAGTCAGGCTACACCAAGCCTGTTTTATTTTCTAAGTTGTCTGTACTCAGACATGTAGCTTCCGCTTGTGCTTGTATGACTGTATGACTTGAGTGTTGGGTCATGTGACCCCTACCTGTATGACTATGTTATGTATGGCTCTTGGAGCCTTTTAAATAAAGTACTTTGAGTCATAGAGTTCTGTTGTGATGCAATGTTGTATTTGCACATATTGAGCATATTGCGTGTATGATTGAAATGCTTGGTATGTGTGGGATCCGACACCTAGTTGTTTTCCTTTGGTAGCCTATCTTACAGGGAAATGCCTCCTAGTGATTCCAATGAGCCTTGGTAGCTTGCTACTGCTCGGAACACGTAGGCTGGCCGGCATGTGTCCTTCTTCGTTCCTGTGTCTGTCCCTTAGGGGAATTGTCACGCGTTGTTCCTTTAAGTCCATGTAGCTTGATACGACTTGGGTTCATACGTTGATGACCGACACGTTCGTTGCTGGGTCATGGATGCCTGTCTCTGTAATTTAGTGCCACTTTTGGTTTATAACTAGCCATGTCGGCCCGGGTTCTCTGTCATATGGATGCTAGCGACACTGTCATATACGTGTGCCAAAATGCGCAAACGGTCCCGGGCCAGGTAAGGTGGCACCCGTGGGGTTACCGTGCGTGAGGCCGCAAAGTGATATGACGTGTTACAGCTAGATCGGTGTGACTTAGGATCGGGGTCCTGACAGCGTTGGCATCAGAGCTGGACTGCCTGTAGGTTTCTCAAGCCAAACTGGTCGATGTTGAGTCTAGAAAAATTCTTAGTTATATGTAGGGGAATTGATTGTGGAAGGGAACGTAAGGCTCTTTTTACTCCTTTACCTTATGCCCTTATGATCTGAGTCTGTCTATTCTTTCTACGGGGATTTAGGACTAGGCCTCTTATCCTTACTAGGTTCACGTGTTACTAATCCGTAGACTCTTAGGATTGTTGGTTTCAAGCCTCAGTTCAGTTTCTATCCTTTTGAGTATGATGATTGTTGAACCGGAACCTTGATATGGAATTGTTGAGTGGCTATGCTATCATTTGTATGATGTCTCAAATCTTTATACAGTTGTTATGCTGCCCGATTTCTTCCAGAAACACTAATGCCTTTGCATTACTCCGTGTTTCAGATGTCTGGCCGCATTCCTCACCAAGTGGTTTGTTTGACTCGGTGCATTAATGTGCCCGGACACACGGCCATGCTAGTCCGCGTGATGACTGAGACCGGTTATCGCTGGTATCCTGAATACACTGTGGAGGAACAGTATCGGGATTTCAATCAAAGTCAGTATTTCTGCACAGTCCGGATATACCCCTCGTATCCCGGAGCTAATGATCCCATCTATTGGTCTTATGGACTCGGGATTACCATCGAGATGGCAGTGCAGGATGCCGCTTATTCGATGATGACCATTCTCCGTGCTAGGCATGCTCTGTTGCTGAACACTGAGTTCTGTTACATGCCAGCTTCACTCCCCGGAGAAGAAGGCTACTACACTGGTCTGTATACTGATGCTGCTCATGAAGAGCCTTTGCTTCAGACTACTGTTCAGATGTTGGAGGATAGGGACCGTGAGGTCCGTGCCCTCCGAATGGAGCTGTATAACACCCGAGCCGCTCACTGGACTACTTTGACACGGCTTGCACCTGCTGTGCACGCCGGATATCTGGACATGCGGGATTTGTATCCTGTGCGGACTCGTCTGCCTGATCGCATGGATTGGCGTGACGTTGGGGGTATTACACCTCCACGTGGGCGTCGGTTACCACCAGCATCGGGACCGAGACCACACCCATGCCCTTATGGTCCACAGCCTTCGAGTGCTCGCGAGTTCCAAGATCCGTCTGTACCACTTCCAGGCTACGGTGGTAATCTTTACGAGGATTACTACGCGAATGTCTGAGCTAGTCCGTGGTAGTAGTAGTATTGTAGTAGTTGTATTTCCACAGTCCTGCGCGTCTTGTGGAATATGACTTAGTGTGTACTGAATTCCGGAGGTGTAGTTAAATAATGTATAGGAGCTTGTAATGCCTCTGATGGGATGTATCGTCTTTCACCGCAGTTGTACTTTAGCCTTGGCTTGTACTAAACTTTGTATGGTGTGTATGACCACTGGTGTATATATAGCAGTTCCTATATTACCATGTCGTATGGATGAACATCTCTGCATTCTGTGTCATCCATTACATTATGCACTTCTATGTCAAATTTTTGCCATCCTTGTCTAAACCGTTGTTTTGTTTTCCTAGGATGGTCAACACTCGCAGCACTCCTGCTGCTCAGGAGCAGGGTGAGGCTAGTGGGGCTAGAGATGGGAATCTGCCCCAGCCACCCTCTTTGGCGGAAGTTATGCTTGAAGCAGAACGGAACAAGAGAGAGACCAACCGTCTGCTGGAACGCATAGAGAAAAACACTGGGTTCCGCCAGAGGAATGACGTGGTGTCAATCCACGATTTTATCAAGATGTGTCCACCAAAGTTCCATCACTCCACTGAACCTCTGGATGCTGATGACTAGCTACGTAGTATCACCCACAAGCTACACTCTGCCCGCGTGGCCGAAGCTAACAAGGTTATCTACGCCGCCTACCATCTTGAGGGCCCTGCCAGTCTTTGGTGGGAAAACTTTGAAGCTATGCGTCCTGCTGGCCAAGTCACTACCTGGGCTGAGTTCAGTGAGGCATTCCGTGAACATCACATTCCGGAAGGTCTCATGGATCGCAAGCGGGAGGAATTCTGCAATTTCACCCAGGGCCGTTTGACTGTGGATGGCTACAGTCGTGAGTTTGGTATTCTGGCACGCTATGCACCTGAGGAAGTATCCACCGATGCCAAGAAACAGGCGAGGTTCCGCAAGGGACTCAGCCCTGAACTTCGTCGAGATCTACGTCTGCACGAGTGCACCTCCTTCCAGAAGTTGGTTAACAAGGCTATCAGTGCTGAGACAGGCCAGACCGACTTCGAGGCCACCCGCAAGCATACTCGAGACCTTGGTTCCTCATCCGGCTCTGGCTCTCACAAGCGCCGTGTGTGGGTTCCGAACACTGCTATGCCACCCAAGTTTACACCGAGGCCATCCTATGAGGCGCCTCGCCCAACTCAACAGTTTGCACCTGCTAAGACCTATGGAGGTCCACCCTCCAACTTTGCTCCACGCCCCACCACTGTGACATGTTTCAAGTGTGGAGAACCGGGACACTACATGCGTGATTGTCCCCAGAATCAGCCAGGAAAACCCGTTGGCCGTGGCAAGCCAACCGGCAAGGTGAACTATGTCAAGCCAATCCCCACTGCACGTGGTCATGTCAACTATGTTTCTGCCGAAGAAGCTTATGAGGATCCTAACATCGTCCTTGGTACGCTTCTCGTAAACTGCCATCCGGCATCTGTTCTTTTCGATATTGGATCATCCCATTCGTTCATATCTGAGAGCTATGCTCGATTGCACAACATGACTTTTTGTGACATGCCTACTTCCATGGTTATTCAAAATCCTGGTTCAAAGTGGCAAACCTCTAGGGTAAGCCATGGAAATGAAATCCTTGTCGATAGACTTGTTTTCCTTGCATCTTTAATCGCTCTCAAGTCCTCGGACATAAACATCATCTTGGGGATGGATTGTATGACAACTCATTATGCCAAGATTGATTGTTTTACTAGGACCGTTCAACTTACACATCCATCCGGCAAGATAGTCAATGTCTTGACTCGAATGGCTGAACGTCAGCTCTATTCTCTTAATGCCAGCCCTCTACCAGAACTCGAAGATATCCCGGTAGTCTGTGACTTTCCGGATGTTTTTCCAGAAGAACTGCCAGGAGTTCCACCTGATAGAGATGTCGAGTTTGTGATAGATCTTATTCCTGGAACTATCCCAATCTCTAGGAGACCTTATAAGATGGCACCACTAGAATTAGCTGAGCTAAAGAAACAACTCGATGAGTCCTTGCAAAAGGGTTTCATCCGTCCTAGTTCTTCCCCTTGGGCTTGCCCCGTCCTCTTCGTCAAGAAGAAGGATGGAACGGAGCGGATGGTTGTAGATTACCGACCTGTCAATCTGGTCACCATAAAGAATAAGTATCCGCTTCCCAGGATCAACGACCTGTATGATCAGCTCGCTGGATCCTCAGTCTTCTCTAAGATGGATTTGAGGTTGGGCTACCATCAAATCAAAATCAAGAACGGGGACATTCCTAAAACGGCTTTCGTTACTCGTTATGGCCAATATGAGTACACCATCATGTCCTTCGGATTAACCAATGCCCCAGCTACCTTTTCTCGGTTAATGAATTCTATATTCATGGAGTATTTGGATAAATTCGTCGTGGTATACCTCGATGATATACTCATTTTCTCCAAGAACAAGGAAGATCATGCCGAGCATTTAAGGCTGGTATTGACGAAACTTCGAGAGCAGCGCCTTTATGCCAAATTCTCTAAATGTGAATTCTGGTTGCCAGAAGTAACCTATCTAGGTCATGCGATCTCTGGCAAGGGTATTGCTGTCAATCCCGAGCGAGTTCAAGCCGTCCTTGATTGGACTCCCCCTGAATCGGTCAAGCAAGTTAGGAGTTTTCTTGGCTTAGCGAGCTATTGCCGACGTTTCGTTGAGAACTTCTCCAAGGTTGCTAAACCTCTAACCGAACTCCTCAAGAAAGATAAAAAGTTTGAGTGGACCCCACAGTGCGAGTCCAGTTTTCAGGAGCTGAAAAGACGCCTCACATCTGCACCTGTACTGGTACCACCAGACTTTTCCAAGGATTTTATAATCTATTGCGATGCCTCGCGACAAGGACTAGGTTGCATTCTCATGCAAGATCGGCAAGTGATTGCATACGCATCTCGACAGTTGCGTCCACATGAGGATAACTATCCTACTCATGATTTAGAGCTTGCAGCTGTAGTCCATGCACTTAAAACATGGCGACATTACCTCCTTGGTAATCGCTGTGAAATCTTCACTGATCACCAAAGTTTGAAGTATATCTTCACCCAACCGGATCTAAATCTCAGGCAAAGACGTTGGGTTGAGTTGCTCACCGACTACGATTTAGGAATCACTTACACTCCTGGAAAGGCCAATGTCATGGCTGATGCACTAAGTCGTAAGTCATATTGTAACAACTTAATGTTACAACAAAGTCAACCACTTCTCCACGAGGAATTTTGTAATCTTAACCTTCACATTGTTCCTCGAGGATTCCTTTCCACCTTGGTGGCGAAACCTACCCTTATGGATCAAATCATAGTTGCCCAGCGGTATGATAAAGGCATATCTCGGATCAAGGAGAACATTGTTAGCGGAGTTGCTAGGAGCTTCTCTATGGATGATCGAGGTGGTGTGTACTTCGAGAACCGCTTGGTGGTGCCCAAGAAACCACAACTACGACAAATGATTCTTAAGGAGGCCCATGAATCTCCTCTCACGATTCATCCCGGTAGTACCAAAATGTATCAAGACCTACGTCAAAGATTCTGGTGGACTAGGATGAAGAGAGAAATCGCTCAATTCATTGCTAACTGCGACGTTTGTCGTCGAGTTAAAGCAGAACATCAACGGCCTGCTGGCACCCTTCAACCTTTAGCTATTCCTGAATGGAAATGGGATAAAGTCGGTATGGATTTCATTACCGGGTTTCCCAGGTCCAAGAAAGGGAATAATGCTATCTTCGTCGTTATCGACCGCCTCTCTAAAGTAGCTCATTTCCTGCCTGTTCGGGAGAGTATTACCGCTAGCCAGCTAGCAGACTTATATATCTCTCGAATAGTGTCACTTCATGGTGTACCGTTGGAGATTAACTCAGACCGTGGAAGTCTTTTCACTTCACGATTTTGGGAAAGTTTCCAGAATGCTATGGGAACTCATCTCTCTTTCAGTACTGCCTTCCATCCGCAATCAAGTGGTCAAGTGGAACGAGTCAATCAAATTCTGGAAGACATGCTTCGAGCCTCTGTCATTTCTTTCGGTATGGAATGGGAAAAGTGTCTTCCATTTGCCGAATTCGCTTATAACAATAGTTATCAAGCCAGCTTGGGTAAAGCTCCCTTCGAAGTTCTATATGGACGAAGGTGTCGAACACCTCTTAACTGGTCAGAGACCGGGGAAAGACAATTCTTTGGCCCGGATATGATCCACGAAGCAGAAGAACAAGTTCGCATCGTTCGTGAGAGATTGAAAACTGCCCAGTCTTGCCAAAAGAGCCAATATGATAGTCATCATAAGGCTGTGACTTTTGAAGTCGGCGATAAGGCTTACCTTCGGGTTACTCCTCTTAAGGGAACCCATCGATTCGGTATCAAAGGCAAATTGGCCCCTCGTTACATCGGTCCTTTTCGCATTCTTGCCAAACGAGGAGAAGTTGCCTACCAATTGGAACTACCTCCGCACCTCTCCAGAGTTCATGATGTTTTCCACGTCTCTCAACTCAGGCGTTGCTTCTCGGATACTATCCGCGGAGTGGACCACGAAACGCTTGATCTCCAAGACAATCTCACATATCGAGAATACCCCGTTCGTATTCTTGATCAAACCGAGCGCACCACTCGACGCCACAATATCAAGTTTCTCAAGGTTCAATGGTCACATCATTCCGAGAGTGAAGCTACTTGGGAAAGGGAGAATCGTCTTCGACTTGAGTACCCCACCCTCTTTCCGGAGGAACCCGAATCTCGGGACGCGATTCTTTTAAGTGGGGGTGAGTTGTCACATCCCTAGCTAGCACTTGCATTAGGACCTGACTAGAGTGTGCATCATGTTTACTTTCAAAGAAACTTGAAACGGGATTAACAGAAGCCCCAGCACCCCTCCCCTAACAACTAGGGTTTGATAAAATATTTTCCAATGTACCCAAAATGCCCTTCAAAATGTTCATCATTTCTGCCTTGGTCTTAAACCTCTGCCAAAAATGGTGCACAATTTTCTAGGACAATCTAGGGCTTTGGATTAAATCATATGGTATTTGAATTTGGGCATTTAAATACTTTTAAATATTTTAAATGCTCAAATAATCATAAACTATAATGTTTCCTACTGTTCATATTATATACAGCAGGTATGACAAGTGTTATGAGTTATAAAAATGTTTAGGCATTTTTATTAAATGAACAAAGTTGCAAAAGAAATAAAACAGAAAGAAAATAGGAAAAGAAAAATAGGAAGAGTACTTACCTGAGCCCACTTACCTGCTGGCCCAGCCGGCCCAGCCCACCAGGGGCACCACCGTCTTCTTCGTCGCGCCAGCGCACGAAGCAGCTCGGTGGCGAGCGCCGCCGATGCGCCGGCCACCTCCTGCCTGCCTGGCTGGCCCCTCGGCCTTCTGGACGGGCTAGAACGATGCCACGGAGCCACCCCGACCGTTTCCCCCTCTCTCCCGTGTCTCTCCCCTCCTCTCTTCCCTCCGCCAAGCTCCCCCGAGCGAGCTCGTCGCCGACGACCGCTGACACCGCGCCCTACGCCACCTCCTCGCCTCCCAGAAGCACCACTAGCTCCGCCTCGTCGCCCCGAAGCTCCCCACCGACACACACGACGCCAGGAGCTCCGCAACGTCCTCCTCGCCGTCGTCTTCAACCTCCGGCACCGGAGATCGCCGCCGCCCGTACGCCGTCGTCCGACCGTCCCCGAGCTCACTCCGACGCCCTCTGCGACCGCTGTGAGCTCACGCTTCGAACCCCCCTCTCCACGGGCTCGTTTAGGCCTTGTAGCCGCCGCCCCCTTTGCTCACCGACGATCACCGCCGCCGACCAACTCACCGCCGTGGCCATAGGCACCGTACCTCGCGGCCGAGCACGCCGTTAGCTTCAGTAGGTCACCAGCAAGCTAGAGCGAGCTTCAGCTCCTCCTCCCGTGCACTACAACACCATCCCGACCAACCCCGTGCGAGCACCGCCGCAGACGAGCTCGTCGCCGTCGACTCCGGCGACCCCTCGTCCAACCAATGGCACCGCTGGATGCGGTACATCACCAGGAGCACACCGAGCCCATCCGCGCGGCAAAAGGATGCCGGAATAGGGATTCCGACGAGTCACCGCCGTGCGAAATGGTCGCCGCCGGCCAAACTCCGGCGAGCTGACGTGGCTCGATGATTAGGAGTTAACAGTAATTAGTTTAGTCACCACAGTCACTGACAATGGGCCCCCGCTGTTAGTCAAACCCAGTCAACCCTGGTTATGACCGGAATTAGCTCCTGAGACACTGACATGAGGGACCCACCAGTCAGGTTTGACCTGGACTGGTCCTGTTGACTGCCTGACGTCAGCATGATGTCATGCTGACGCAGTAAAGGTTTTTCTGGGATTTTTAGATTTAATAATAATTCAGGAAATTCCAGAAAATACCCAAAACTTCTAAAAATCATATAAAATCAACCATAGCTCAGATGGAAAAGATTTATATATGAAAAATGATCAGAAAAATCCATTCTATCTAATGGCACTGGTTTCATGCATGTTTGAACAAGTTAACTTGCTGTATACATCAAAAACATGATTATGCACTTATTTAAATAATAGTTTGAACTTCAATTTGAATCCTTGATTCAAATAGGTTCAAACCCTTCTGGTTTTAGTTGCATTAGCCAACACACATGCATCTTGCCATGTCATAAACATGCATCATATTGTTGCATTTGTTTGTTAATGATTGTATCGTCGGTATTCCCTATGTTAGGTCCTGCTCCCGAGGATACAGCTGCGTATCCAGTTGAAGAGCAGTACCCGACAACTACCTTGTCAGGCAAGCAATCATTGATCATTCCGATACAACCCAATCTTCTCGCTCCTGCTCTCTTTTACTGCATTAAGGCAACAGCGCGTGAACTTCTACTTGCTGCGGTAGTTGAACCCTATTCCCTTGCATGACCTGTCATTGCCACAGTAAATAGTTGAAACCCACTAGCATGTGTAGGAGTTGATTGAGCCATGTGATGTGTGATCCACCATGCTATTTGCTTATGTTGCCTGCTATGCTTAGAGTTGTGTCTGGTCTGATTCATCTGGGTGATGGATCAGAGTGAAATGATCGTATCGATAAAGAGAAGGAAGTATGGAATACGCTTGGTAAAGGTATCGATGAAAGGCCATGTAGGAGTACATGGTGGGTTGTTTCATTGGAATCGTCCATAGGACCCGAGATCTGTATGTGTGGTTCAAGTTACAGCTACTACCACGCATTGGGATCCTTAATTGACCCTCTCGGCTTATTAATTACCCTTGATCTCTGTCCAGGAGTTGCAACTAGTTTCTGGTGTTTATAGCTTACTGGAGGTCGTGCACAACGCTGACCCTCGGGGTGGGTTGTGATGCGACAGGTACGTGGCACGGTGTACCGGTTGCCCGTTTGGTGACTCGGGAACCCTGTACACATCGTTTGGGGCCGTGAGCGACACCCCGGCCGGATCTCCCCACGGATGGAACCCAAATAGGCGATAGACCTGGACGAGAGACTTGAGTAGTTAGTCAGGTCGTGGCCGACACCCTCGCTGGGCTTCCGCTTGAAGGTTGCCGAGTACACGCCGAGTAAACGGCGTTAAGTGGTGGAAGCGTGTGTGAAGAGGTACACCCCTGTAGGGTTATCAAACTATTCCAATAGCCGTTGTTCGCGGTACGAACTACTTGGTTACTCTTACAGTTCATAGACAAGTTGATGGATACTACAAAAAGCCTCAAGATAAGCGTGAGTGCCGTGGATGGCCCTTCCGTAGGATGACGGAAGAGGATCCTCGGTAGTGTATTGATGTGGTGAGTAGTGGACTCGTGTTCGTAACAATATCTTGCAATCCGTTGAGAGTTGTAGTATAGGTTAGCCAAGGTCAAAGCTGGCATTCTGCTATAAACTCCACTATCCCCCTTTGATAATATTGCATGTATGATAGGTTCTGTGGTAAGACTTGCTGAGTACCTTTGTACTCATGTTTGCTTAATAACTGTTGCAGAGGAGAACCCTGCCCCTGCTGATGGGTTCTACATAGACGTTGACGTCGACGAGTAGCTTGACACCCAGACGGTGATCTGGAGCTTGTGAAGGGCCTTGTAGATAGTCAGGCTACACCAAGCCTGTTTTATTTTCTAAGTTGTCTGTACTCAGACATGTAGCTTCCGCTTGTGCTTGTATGACTGTATGACTTGAGTGTTGGGTCATGTGACCCCTACCTATATGACTATGTTATGTATGGCTCTTGGAGCCTTTTAAATAAAGTACTTTGAGTCATAGAGTTCTGTTGTGATGCAATGTTGTATTTGCACATATTGAGCATATTGCGTGTATGATTGAAATGCTTGGTATGTGTGGGATCCGACACCTAGTTGTTTTCCTTTGGTAGCCTATCTTACAGGGAAATGCCTCCTAGTGATTCCAATGAGCCTTGGTAGCTTGCTACTGCTCGGAACACGTAGGCTGGCCGGCATGTGTCCTTCTTCGTTCCTGTGTCTGTCCCTTAGGGGAAATGTCACGCGTTGTTCCTTTAAGTCCACGTAGCTTGCTACGACTTGGGTTCATACGTTGATGACCGACACGTTCGTTGCTGGGTCATGGATGCCTGTCTCTGTAATTTAGTGCCACTTTTGGTTTATAACTAGCCATGTCGGCCCGGGTTCTCTGTCATATGGATGCTAGCGACACTGTCATATACGTGTGCCAAAATGCGCAAACGGTCCCGGGCCAGGTAAGGTGGCACCCGTGGGGTTACCGTGCGTGAGGCCGCAAAGTGATATGACGTGTTACAGCTAGATCGGTGTGACTTAGGATCGGGGTCCTGACAGCACGATTCAAGGCCGCAGCGCCCGACGCGCCGCGTCCAGCCACCGCCGTCGCCCATTCCCTGCGGGAACCAGCGGCCGCGCCCTTCTCCTCGAAGCCGCGCCTCCGTCCTCCTCCGCGCCGGCGTCGGCCCGAGCAGCCCCCGCACCTCCGTCTCCATGGCCTCGTCGCCTCCAGCAGCCTCATCGCCATGCTGCTGCCATGGCCTCGTCACCCCATGCTGCTCCCCGACCTCCTCCTCGAGTCCCCTCGAGCACCTCCAGCAGGTTCCGGTCGCCGTCTCCCTCCAGCTCGCTGCGGCCATCCTCCGGCCGATCTGCGCGCCTCCATCCCGAGCACCTCTAGGCGCCGGAGCGATCTGCCTTCCCGCGGGCCGGCCAGGAGCTGCCACGTCCCAAGCTCCTCGTCACCACGCCTCGGTCGCCTCTTCTTCGCCCTCCGGCCTCCTCCGCCTCGCGCCGGCCACCACGACGCCGCCAAGACCTTGCTGCCCCCTTTTGTTTTGCCAAGTTCATATGTACGAGGGACCCCAAGATCCGTCAAGTTCATCTACATGTGTGTACGACTACATCTGATGCGATTTTGACAAGTACCTCGACGCCCGATGTCAAGTTCGACTACAAGGAGAAACGCCAAGTTCCACTACCGTCACCAAGTCCCGAGACCGACAAGTTCCACGACGACCCCGAGTACCACTACACAAGGCGATGCGACAAGTACCCCTACAGAACGTGTACGACGACCGTCGCCGAAGAACCGTGTACCACTACCGTCGCCCCAAAGATGTCCGATGCCGCGACAAGTACCACGACACGCTAATGGAACGACTACTTCCCTCTACGAACGTGTACCACGACTCGCGAGAACGTCTACTTCCACTACGTCCCTCGACGACTTGTACCCCTCCGAGAACGATCGTTCCGAAGGTATACCCCGAGACGATGACCCGTGGAATGCATGTGTTGTATGAAATGTTTCCCTTGTGTGCTCCGTGCCTGTATCATCTTTTGTCGTGCTCCTCGGTTGCCTCGACGCCGACTCGTGGGAACCCGGTGACGGGATCACCCCACTTTTCTTCTTGCTTGACACGCTCTCCGTCATCTTTTGCACCGGTCTCTCAACGAGTTACCGGAACCGAGATGTTGCCGTTGCATCATTTTTCGGATCGTTGCCGTGGCACCCTTTCCTTTAACCACGGTGACAATACTTCTTATCTCTTCATGTTAACCTTTAATTAATTAATTGCCTAAACTTGATCATGTCATCCGCATCATGTTAACAACCTTTGAATGTTTAATTGTTGTGGCTTTAATAATTGCTAAACATGATCATGGGGATTTTCCGGAATTGTTGTTGTTATTTGCGGCCTCATTTAAAATGCCTAAATAGTGTAGTTTGTTTTTGCTTCACCTCTTGCCATGTTAACAAACCTTTAATCTTGTCTTGTAAATAAACGAGAGTCAACTAAAGAAATAAAATGTGGTGTTTCGTCAATATGCAACTCGTTGCATATTGAGCTCCACTTAACTTGTAGTTTTGTTTGTGCACTTTGCCATGCCATGCATATTTAAACCGGACATGCATCATACTTGGATGTGCATCGTATGCCATGTTTATGCTTGTGTGTTTACCGTGTTGTTTGCTTCTTTCCGGTTCCTTCTCTTGTTAGCTTCGGTTCCGTCCGGAGTTGTGAGGATTCGCTCGTCTCTGTTGCTCCGTCTACTTCATGGACTTGTTCTTCTTCCTTGCGGAATCCCAGGCAAGATGATCATACCCTTGGATACCTTTACCACCATTGCCATGCTTAGTTGTCTCGATGCTATCGTTACATGTCGCGCTACCCATCTTTTATGCCAGCCTCTCCTTGTTGCCATGAAACCTCTAACCTTTGACACCTTCCTAGCAAAACCATTGTTTGGCTATGTTACCCGCTTGCTCATCCCCTCTTATAGCGTTGTTAGTTGCAGGTGAAGATGAAGTTCGTTCCAGGAGGGAACTTGTTGTTGGAATATCACAATATCTATAATTATTATTAACACACCTATATACTGGGCATGGGTGGAAGGCTTGGCCTTTTGCTCGGTGTTTTGTTCCACTCATGCCACCTTAGGCGCCGATAAACCGGCATTATGTTCCTTGATTTTGCGTTCCTTACACGATGGGTGGATGGGGACCCCTTGACAATTCGTCTTTGAATAAAAATCCTCCAGCAAGGCCCAACCTTGGTTTTAATTTGCCTCATAATAACAACTTAATTAAATAATTAAATTTGCATAGGGGGTCGCACCCTCGGGGATTCTTTCTACATAGCAGGGGGGCCAGTGCTGATGGTGTTGGTCCCAAACGGGGGTTCTGCGGGGCCGCCTTGGGGAAACTCGAGGTATCTGGTATAACCTGTAGAATCGCCCATCCGGTCGTGGCCTGAGACGAGATGCGCGCGGCTACTATCAGGGTGTCAACACACCGGGAGGTCTTGCTGGACTAGTTTTACCATTGTCGAAATGTCTTGTGCACCGGGAAGCCGAGCCTGATCGGATTTCCCTAAGATAAGGGGTGATGATATTATATTTATCACTTCAGCTAATCGTGAGAGCTTGTGATGGGCTAAGTTGGGACACCCCTGCAGGGTTATGATCTTTCGAAAGCCGTGCCCGCGGTTATGTGGCAGATTGGAATTTGTTAATGTCCGGTTGTAGATAACTTGTCAGAGGATCCGAAGTAAAACACACAACTGTGTGAGTAACCGTGACTGTCTCTTTTCACTTTCAGAAGAGAACACGGTGGGGTTATGTTTGATTCGTATGTAGTTCAGGATCTTTAGCGATCACTACTAGTTTGCGACCGTTTGCGTAGATGCTCATCTTATTCTTGTACTCGTAAGCTAGCCACCATATTATGCTTAGCCGCTACTGCAAAAACCACTTTACCTCTTCCTACCCACAAAGCTTTGCTAGTCTTGATACCCATGGTTATGGGATTGCTGAGTCCTCGTGGCTCACAGTTACTACAACACTAGATGCAGGTTCAGCCGAGATAATGCAGCAGCTGGTTCAAGTACTATATTGGGAGTTCGATGAAGAGCGTGGCCGTATGCTTGAGACATTTTCGACGATCAGTAGTGGTTTCTACTAGGATTCGATCTAGACCTGTGGTTTAACATTATGTTGGGTATCTTCCTTTTGGATCTTCGCCCGTAGTCGGGTTGTGATGTTTTGAATGATGCTATGCTTATGTAATGTATTGTGTGAAGTGGCGAGTGTAAGCCAACTATCTCCTTTTGCAATTTCATCCCTATTTTTTTACATGAGTCGTGCAAAGATACCAAACTTGAGATCATTCCAGAATGGGCTTATACCTTTAAGTCGTGCCTCGACACGTAGGAGGTATAGTCCCATCCTAGGCATTACAAGTTGGTATTCAGAGCCTTCTCCGACCTAGAAGCCCCCACTGATTGATCGAATCATTGACGGTTGAGTCTAGGCACACACTGAAAATGTTTTGAGTCCTATATATATATCGGAGAGTATGATTTCTTTTGCTTCTCATCCCTTTTCACTCTGGTGAGGACTCCTGACGACTACTCTTGCCTCTTCTACTCTCAAAAATGCACCAAATTTTTTTTAGGATCACGCGAGTATTGTTTGGATTGTTCCGATGTTTTTGTGACGAGAACATTGTTCTCGATGCCTCCTGTCATTAGGGGTTGTGGCAGTGTCCCGGGGAGTTGAGCTCCGAGGTGTTGTCGTCACAAATCCATCGCATCAGTTCTAGAATACTTAAGACGGCCGACATCGAAAACTCTCCTATGCGGTTAGTGGCAAGATAACCCCGACATCACCCAGTACTGGGGAGGTAGTTCGGGAGTATTGCCATAGCTTGTATAGTAGATGCGTTTCGAAGGTCCGAGGAAAACGGTTTCCGGAGATAACTGGTTATGTGTTGAAGGATGGATACAGCTGGATGTAGGATTAGAGTTGAGTGCGCGGTGCTTCCCCTGTATCCCCAACACCTGATTGCATAACTGGGAACTTTCGGAAATTAATTGGTGGGTTCATCTAGTAGTTCTAGGCATTCTTCCAATGAGTGCATGATATGGAGTTCGGGGTTCTACATTGAGTGAAGTGGTTTTATGGGCTTGTTCCGATCGGGAGTTGCATCTTAAAGGGTCCTTGGCTATGCTGATCCGGGGATTGCAAAACCCTTTTGTAACACGTTCCATGAGCTTTCAGCACGAAGATGTCGAACGAAGCTTCTATCTTGTAATTTCTATCTGCTCCTTGTTGCTTTTATTTATCTTTTGTTCTCCCAAGTGGCTTCTCGACAAGTTGATGTACCTACGGAATTCATTCGTTCAGTTCTATGTTCGAATGATATTGTGAAGATTATGTTGCTACATATCTATCCTTTGTTTTTGTTCTGATTCTGGTATTCGAGTTGCTTCGATGTCAAATGTTGATTCCATACCTTTCCTAATCGGTGTTCTCATATTTCTATTGGAGTGCTAATTCTTCTTGACCATCGATATCTTCATGTTAATCCTTTTCAACCGGTGTGCCTTCTCTTCAAGTTATTCCATACGGACGCCGTTGAGAAATCTGATGATTTGTCTGTTTCATTCATCCCAAGTTGTCTTTGTTTTCCCCACCCTCCCACCCTTCTTCTTCTCGGAGCAAGAAAATCTCAAATCAAATATCCATTTTATTCATGTGATATTTCTTCATCCTTTTCCTTTCAATGTTCTTATCCGGTGAATTATCGTGAAGATGCTCAAGAGCTTCAAGCCCATCATTCTTTTGTTCTCAAATTCTGCTGGTGGATGTAATTCAAGATTTCGGTGTTGATCTTATCCTTTTTCCTCTTTTCACAATGCTTTCTTATTCCGGTGCACCAATTAATCATTCTCCTCTTGCTATTCATATCCGGAGTGCTGAAGATTCATAATTCCATTCTTAATCCTTTCAAGCTATTTTGAGGATTGTTATCTTACTCAAGCCATTTAATTCAACCGGTGCAATATCTCTTCAGCAATCTTTTCCAACGGTGATTTCTTTAGTGGGCCCTAACCCACAGGTCTTTTCCCAGGATCTTACCTGACTCTTTTAATTTTCCGGAGTTATTCTCAAATTCTTTTCAAAGTGTGATGTAAGTATGGATTCCATCAGTCATATGCCTTCTCCCAGATCGTTTTCAAATTCTTTTCATGTTTGGTTAAACCTTCCATCTTTTTATTCTTCCGGAGTATCTCACAATTCTTATGGCATTTCTCATCTTCATTCTCAACATCTGAAGACCGGAGAAGAGTTTCTCTTAATCTTGGCCCATTCTCTTGATGAGTTGTGGTTCTAGCTTCATGCCATCCTCATTATTGTTCCGATTGTGGGTAATTCTTTTATACCATCCAAAGCATTTCATGAATTCTTCCTATTGTGATCCTCCGAAGGCCATCATTTCAGAAGATTTCTTCGTTCTCAGTTTTCAACTTCGTCCTCCAACTATTCTTCATCGATGTCTCTTCGTTCGTCTCCATAGTTTTATGGTGGTTCTTTCAAGATCACTCTTCCGTTGTTATCGTATCAATTCATTTGTTCTTTTCATAATCCTATCGGTGCTTTGTTGAAGATTTACCCAAGCTTGTGCGAGATCTCTCTTAATTATTTCCAACGAGAATAAGTATTATGCCAAATACGTTTGCTTGTCATCAATTTAATTTGATGAAGGATAAGCATACAGTAAATCTTATTCTTATTTTTCCTCGAAGTGATTAATCTCTGTTTTCCGGAGCTTGTTCATCATATCATATTCTCGGTCCTAAGTTCTTCATCTTGTTTTCCGGAGCTCCAAGTTATTTCAATTATATCATTTCAAACCTCAATCTAATTCATCGCAGGCCTTAAATATTATTCTTTTCATCTTTCACTTCTCATGCTTTCATTACCGGAGTTTTCATGGTGGTTCATCATGTTTTAATTCATCCTTGAAGTCTTCATCAAGATTCTTGTTGGAGCTCAAGCATTCTTCATCATGCATTCCAATTGCAATTCTTGCTCCCCTATCTGTTGAGGTGGTGTTATGTCATTCTTGATAATTTTCCTCCATGTTTCATGATTCACAAGTTGTCAAGAATGAGATATTTAAAACCATCATTTTCCTTGTTCAGGAGATCTTTTCAACCCTCCAATTATTCATTGGAGTTATCTTGGGTTATAATTCACCTAAAAGCTTTCCCTAAGGATTGTTGTATTGTGGTGCTTATAAATGACCCAAGTTCTTCATTTATCATTCTGGTGAAATAAGTTTTTCATCTCCTTGTTGATCTCAATCCAAGCAATTCGTTTCTGTTAGTGGCTGGTTGTCACCTCTTAATTTTGAGATGTTGTCCATAAGCCCACATCAAGCTTATTCTTTTCGTTGTTGAATTCCAACAACTCTGTTCAACCCTTCTTCGTAAGGATACTCTTTCAAATTCAATTTTGAGAGAGGTTGTCATATCTTTCTCCGTTCATTTCTTGCATTGATCAATACTCTATTCTTTCATTCCGGAGGCATATTGATCTCTTTGGCCATCATCTCGTTTTTATCAAGATCATGCTCTTGTCCCTTACAGTCCATTAACCAGAGTGTTGTGTCCTCCATTCTAATTCTCTCATCTTATCAAGTTTTTCCTATCTTTTCAACCGGAGTGCTGCCTGAATCTTTCTTACCCCTTGTGTTATTCTTTCAATTGTTTCGGAGGCAATATGCTGTTCATTTCATCCAGTATCATTCCTTCTTGGCAAGTTCTTGATTAATTCCTTCCATTTTCAGACGAAGTGCTGTCCAAATGATTTCGTTCTTATTCCTTCTAAATCTTGGTTAACCGGAGTGGTTTCGAATTCTTCCATCATCCATGAGCTCTTGTTTCATGTCTTTCAACCTGCAAGGTTCTCATTGTGTTCTTTGTTCCTCTTTTCTAACGGAGTTTTCATATTCGTTCATCTCCGTTGTATTCTTCTTTCAAGATTGTTCAACCTCTCAGGTTCGTGGTTTCACTCGTTTGTCCAAGAAGCAACTTTGTTTTACCTCTTCCTCTTCCGTTTTATCCGGTGCTATCTCTAGGATCTCGGGTCGAGATCCTCTATTAGTGTGGGAGAGTTGTGACGCCCGAAGACCGACGTCCCAGAAGATTCCAGAGATTCCAGATGTTCCGGGTTCTCCCGTGTGTTTCATTTGTGCTTGTGTTATTCATTTTGCATTGCATCATGTCATCATGCCATCATGTCATTAATTTTTTGCATCTCAACCAAATAAATTGTGTGGACCTTCGGTCCATTTAAATCGAGGGAAGGATGACTTCTCTTTATAACATATCCTCCTAGTATATTAGAGCTATATTAAATATTCCATTTGTTTGGAATTAACCAACACACTTGCATATATTCCCCATGCCTCTTTAATTCAAGTTTCACCGTCAAAACCCTCCCTATATTTATTTTCCCGTTTATCGAGGTTCCTCCAAAAACCTCAACACTTTTGGACACTTTAAGTCATGCCCTAATTCAAATCATTTGAATTTAATTCAAATGAGTTCGATTTTATCTCTTGCATTCTTGCCTCTTCTATTTTTTTCGTGGACCGTGGACATTTTTGCGAGTCCATGGAAATAAACCTCATGCCCAAATTCTTCCCCTATCCTTCCTTTCTTTTCTTTCTTTTCTTTGTTTTATTTTTTTATTTTTTTAGGTAGAGGGAGAGAGATAGACCTACTGGGCCGGCCTCCCAGTGTCCAGCCGCACCTTCCCCGGCCATCCCAGCCGCGGCCTCCTTTCTGGCCCATTGGCCCGGCCCAGCCATCCCCTTCGCAACCCTAGCGCACCGACCGCTCGCTCACATCGCTCCCTTCTCTCCCGCACCCCGCCGCCAGCTCCCTCGCAGCTCTTCTCGCTCCTCTCCCCAATCCCAGCGCAGCCTCCCCTCGTTCCCTCGTCGCAACCTTCCTTCCCGATTCCCCCCGAGCGCCTCGCCTCCTCTGGTCTGAGCTGCCGCGGGCCCTTCAAGGCATTGCCCCGCACCATCTCCTCGCTCGGCCCGCCCACTTTCCGTCGCCAAGGCCGCCCCGCCTCCGCGCGATTCAAGGCCGCAGCGCCCGACGCGCCGCGTCCAGCCACCGCCGTCGCCCGTTCCCTGCGGGAACCAGCGGCCGCGCCCTTCTCCTCGAAGCCGCGCCTCCGTCCTCCTCCGCGCCAGCGTCGGCCCGAGCAGCCCCCGCACCTCCGTCGCCATGGCCTCGCCGCCTCCAGCAGCCTCATCGCCATGCCGCTGCCATGGCCTCGTCACCCCATGCTGCTCCCCGACCTCCTCCTCGAGTCCCCTCGAGCACCTCCAGCAGGTCCCGATCGCCGTCTCCCTCCAGCTCGCCGCGGCCATCCTCCGGCCGATCTGCGCGCCTCCATCCCGAGCACCTCCAGGCGCCGGAGCGGTCTGTCTTCCCGCGGGCCGGCCAGGAGCTGCCGCGTCCCAAGCTCCTCGTCACCGCGCCTCGGTCGCCTCTTCTTGGCCCTCCGGCCTCCTCCGCCTCGCGCCGTCCACCACGCCGCCGCCAAGACCTTGCTGCCCCCTTTTGTTTTGCCAAGTTCATATGTATGAGGGACCCCAAGATCCGTCAAGTTCATCTACATGTGTGTACGACTACATCCGATGCGATTTTGACAAGTACCTCGACGCCCGATGTCAAGTTCGACTACAAGGAGAAATGCCAAGTTCCACTACCGTCGCCAAGTCCCGAGACCAACAAGTTCCACGACGACCCCGAGTACCACTACACATGGCGATGCGACAAGTACCCCTACGGAACGTGTACGACGACCGTCGCCGAAGAACCGTGTACCACTACCGTCGCCCCGAAGATGTCCGATGCCGCGACAAATACCACGACACGCTAACGGAACGACTACTTCCCTCTACGAACGTGTACCACGACTCGCGAGAACGTCTACTTCCACTGCGTCCGTCGACGACTTGTACCCCTCCGAGAAGGATCGTTCCGAAGGTATACCCCGAGACGATGACCCGTGGAATGCATGTGTTGTATAAAATGTTTCCCTTGTGTGCTCCGTGCCCGTATCATCTTTTTTCGTGCTCCTCGGTTGCCTCGATGCCGACCCGTGGTAACCCGGTGACGGGATCACCCCACTTTTCTTCTTGCTTGACACGCTCTCCGTCATCTTTTGCACCGGTCTCTCAACGAGTTACCGGAACCGAGATGTTGCCGTTGCATCATTTTTCGGATCGTTGCCATGGCACCCTTTCCTTTCACCACGGTGACAATACTTCTTATCTCTTCGTTTTAACCTTTAATTAATTAATTGCCTAAACTTGATCATGTCATCCGCATCATGTTAACAACCTTTGAATGTTTAATTGTTGTTGCTTTAATAATTGTTAAACATGCTCATGGGGATTTTCCGGAATTGTTGTTGTTATTCCCGGCCTCATTTAAAATGCCTAAATAGTGTAGTTTGTTTTTGCTTCACCTCTTGCCATGTTAACAAACCTTTAATCTTGTCTTGTAAATAAATGAGAGTCAACTAAAGAAATAAAATGTGGTGTTTCGTCAATATGCAACGAGTTGCATATTGAGCTCCACTTAACTTGTAGTTTTGTTTGTGCACTTTGCTATGCCATGCATATTTAAACCGGACATGCATCATACTTGGATGTGCATCGTATGCCATGTTTATGCTTGTGTGTTTACCGTGTTGTTTGCTTCTTTCCGGTTGCTTCTCTTGTTAGTTTCGGTTCCGTCCGGAGTTGTGAGGATTCGCTCGTCTCTGTTGCTCCGTCTACTTCATGGACTTGTTCTTCTTCCTTGCGGAATCCCAGGCAAGATGATCATACCCTTGGATACCTTTACTACCATTCCCATGCTTAGTTGTCTCGATGCTATTGTTACATGTCGCGCTACCCATCTTTTATGTCAGCCTCTCCTTGTTTCCATGAAACCTCTAACCTTTGACACCTTCCTAGCAAAACCATTGTTTGGCTATGTTACCCGCTTGCTCATCCCCTCTTATAGCGTTGTTAGTTGCAGGTGAAGATGAAGTTCGTTCCAGGAGGGAACTTGTTGTTGGAATATCACAATATCTATAATTATTATTAACACACCTATATACTGGGCATGGGTGGAAGGCTTGGCCTTTTGCTCGGTGTTTTGTTCCACTCATGCCACCTTAGGCGCCGATAAACCGGCATTATGTTCCTTGATTTTGCGTTCCTTACACGATGGGTGGATGGGGACCCCTTGACAATTCGTCTTTGAATAAAAATCCTCCAGCAAGGCCCAACCTTGGTTTTAATTTGCCTCATAATAACAACTTAATTAAATAATTAAATTTGCATAGGGGGTCGCACCCTCGGGGATTCTTTCTACATAGCAGGGGGGCCAGTGCTGATGGTGTTGGTCCCAAACGAGGGTTCTGCGGGGCCGCCTTGGGGAAACTCGAGGTATCTGGTATAACCTGTAGAATCGCCCATCCGGTCGTGGCATGAGACGAGATGCGCGCGGCTACTATCAGGGTGTCAACACACCGGGAGGTCTTGCTGGACTAGTTTTACCATTGTCGAAATGTCTTGTGCACCGGGAAGCCGAGCCTGATCGGATTTCCCTAAGATAAGGGGTGATGATATTATATTTATCACTTCAGCTAATCGTGAGAGCTTGTGATGGGCTAAGTTGGGACACCCCTGCAGGGTTATGATCTTTCGAAAGCCGTGCCTGCGGTTATGTGGCAGATTGGAATTTGTTAATGTCCGGTTGTAGATAACTTGTCAGAGGATCCGAAGTAAAACACACAACTGTGTGAGTAACCGTGACTGTCTCTTTTCACTTTCAGAAGAGAACACGGTGGGGTTATGTTTGATTCGTATGTAGTTCAGGATCTTTAGCGATCACTACTAGTTTGCGACCGTTTGCGTAGATGCTCATCTTATTCTTGTACTCGTAAGCTAGCCACCATATTATGCTTAGCCGCTGCTGCAACCTCACCACTTTACCTCTTCCTACCCACAAAGCTTTGCTAGTCTTGATACCCATGGTTATGGGATTGCTGAGTCCTCGTGGCTCACGGTTACTACAACACCAGATGCAGGTTCAGCCGAGATGATGCAAGAGCTGGTTCAAGTACTTCATCGGGAGTTCGATGAAGAGCGTGGCCGTATGCTTGAGACGTTTTCGACGATCAGTAGTGGTTTCTACTAGGATTCGATCTAGACCTGTGGTTTAACGTTATGTTTGGTATCTTCCTTTTGGATCTTCGCCCGTAGTCGGGTTGTGATGTTTTGAATGATGTTATGCTTATGTAATGTATTGTGTGAAGTGGCGAGTGTAAGCCAACTATCTCCTTTTGCAATTTCATCCCTATTTTTTACATGAGTCGTGCAAAGATACCAAACTTGAGATCATTCCAGAATGGGCTTATACCTTTAAGTCGTGCCTCGACACGTAGGAGGTATAGTCCCATCCTGGGCATTACAGATTCAGACCTGTGGTTTTATGTATGTTTGGTATCTTTCATTTGGATCTTCACCCGTAGACGGGTTGTGATGTTTGGACATGTAATGAATTGTGTGACGTGGCGAGTGTAAGCCAACTATCTTTTCGCTTTCATCCCTATTTTTACATGAGATGTGCAAAGATACCAAACTTGAGATCATTCCAGAATGGGCTTATACCTTTAAGTCATGCCTCGACACGTAGGAGGTATAATCCCATCCTGGGCATTACAAGTTGGTATCAGAGCCTTCTCCGACCTAGAAGCCCCCACTGTTTGATCGAATCGTTGACGGTTGAGTCTAGGCACACACTTAAAATGTTTTGAGTCCTATATTTATATCGGAGAGTAGGATTTCTTTGCTCCTCATCTCTTTTCACTCTGGTGAGGACTCCTGACGATTACTCTTGCCTCTTCTACTCTCAAAAATTGCACCAATTTTTTTTAGGAATCTCGCGAGTATTGTTTGAATTGTTCCGATGTCTTTGTGACGAGAACATTGGTCTCGATGCCTCCTATCATTAGGGGTTGTGGCAGTGTCCCGGGGAGTTGAGCTCCGAGGTGTTGTCGTCACAAACATATCGCGGCAGTTTTGGAATACTTAAGACGACCGACATCGAAAACTCTCCTATACGGTTAGTGGCAAGATAAACCCGACATCACCCAGTATTGGGGAGGTAGTTCGGGAGTATTGCCATAGCTTGTATAGTAGATGCGTTTCGAAGGTCCGAGGTAGACGGTTTCCGAAAATAACTGCTTATGTGTTGAAGGATGGATACAGCTGGATGTAGGATTAGAGTTGAGTGCGCGATGCTTCCCCTGTATCCCCAACACCTGATTGCATAACTGGAAACTTTCGGAAATTAATAGGTGGGTTCATCTAGTAGCTCGTAGGCATTCTTCCAACGAATGCATGATATGGAGTTCGGGGTTCTACATTGAGTGAAGTGGTTTTATGGCCGTTGTTTCGATCGAGAGTTGCATCTTAAAGGGTCCTTGGCTATGCTGATCTGGGGATTGCAAAACCCTTTCGTAACACATTCCATAAGCTTTCAGCACGAATATGTCGAACGAAGCTCATATCTTGTATTTGTTGTATCTGCACCTTGTTTATTTTATTTACTTTTTGTCTCCCAAGTGGCTTCTCGTGAAGATTGTTGTTATCATTAAACTGAGAATTTCATTCGTTCCTCTTGTTCGAATGATTCTTGTGAAGACTATGTTGCAATTCTAGCCGTTGTTTCAGCTTATATCTTCTTTCAATCAAATGGCTAATGGTGGTCATCTCTTTCAGGATGGCTCCTAAAAGGGTTCCCAACGCTAACCCAGAGGGTGAAGAGGTTCCTGATCGTCCTCCTTCCCCTCCTCCTCCGTCCGAGGCCTGGAGAGCAATTATGCAAACTTCAAATCAGAACACCCAGATGCTTATGCAGATGATGCAACAAATGCAAGCAAATCAAGCAAATCAGGGTGCTCATGGGAACCAAGGCAATTTGTTCAACCAACAGCACTTTGGTACGCTCAACCAGTTCTTGGCAAATCAACCAAAGGCTTTCAGTTACTGCGTGGACCCTCTCGATGCTGAAGACTGGATAACGGATATCAAGAAGCATTTTGAGTGCAGTAACGTCAGGCCCGAGGACTACGTGAAGTTTGCAGCCTTCCAACTCAAGGACCAAGCAGCTGATTGCTGGCAGCAGTACAAAGACTCCAGAGAAGGGCGTGTAATCTCCTGGGATGATTTCTGCAAGGACTTTCGCTCTCACCACATTCCAACAAGTGTCATCGAGGGTATGCGTGAGCAATTCCGCAACATGAAGAAATTCTGCAACAAGTGTCTATCTACCGATATAATGTCAAGTTCCAGAACCTTGCCCACTATGCTAAGCAAGACATCCCAGATGCCAAGAGCAAGATCTATCAGTTCCGTGGTGGTCTGAAGGATGAACTCCAACTTGCTCTCACCTTGTTCGAGCCTGATGAGTTTGATCAATTCTATAATATGGCGCTCAAGCAAGAGGCAGCCCAGCTCAAGATGGAAGCTTCCAAAAAGAGGATCAGAGACGCTGTTCACTCCTCCTCATCTTCTCAAGTGGTCGTGAAGCAACAGAAGTTTTGGCTTCCACCTCCTCCAGTGATCCGAGCTCCCTACAACAACAACAAGAACTCTGGTGGCCGTGGTTTCTCCCACCACCCAACCCAAGCAACCAGTCAAAGAATCAGTTTCAAGCTTCCAAGTCAAGTGCTCCTCATTACCGTCCTCTCTCAGAAGTGGTCTCCAACAAGTGCACTCAGAAGGGTCATTATGCTAACAAGTGCCCCAACCCAAGGCGCCTTCCGCCTCCTCCACCTGTCAGCACTGCTATTGTCAAACACAATCCCAAGCAAGCAAGAGTGAATCTGATGAATGCAGCTCAAGCAGAGAATTCTTCAGATGTGATACTGGGTAACCTCTCAGTTAACTCTATTCCTGCAAAAGTATTGTTTGATTCTGGCGCATCTCTCAGTTTCATATCAAGGCCATTCTTTACCAAGCATAATTTCACTTCGGCATTTCTTGATAAGAAGTTGCAAATTATTTCTCCGGGAAAGTGCATGACTTCAAATTTGAGGGCTCCGAATGTATCTATTCGCATGGGTGATTACCGCTTTCTGGCTAATCCGGTTGTTCTCGGCAATTCCGACATCGATCTTATTCTCGGGATGGATTGGCTTTCTCAGCATGATGCTCACATTGATTGTGCAAATAAGGAAGTTAAGATTACTCATCCTAACGAAGACGTGATTATCTTCACCTCTCGGGATAACACAATCAGGCTTTTCTCTCTCAATGACAAGGGCGAGATTAATGCCATCTCTCAAATTCCGGTGGTTAACGAATACGAAGACGTTTTTCCTGAAGAACTTCCAGGCATGCCCCCGCATCGTCAAGTTGAATTCGTCATTGAACTCGAGCCTGGTACTGAGCCAGCATGCCTGCGTCCGTACAAGCTCTCCCCTGAAGAGTTGAAGGAGTTGAAGAAACAGCTTGATGAACAAGAGCGTATGGGCCTGATCAGGCCTAGCACGTCTCCTTGGGGTTGTGGTGTCTTATTTGTCAAGAAGAAGGATGGCACGGAGCGCCTTTTCATTGATTACCGTCCATTGAACAAGAAGATGATAAAGAACAAGTATCCGCTCCCCAACATCAATGAACTGTTCAAGCAGCTCAAAGGAGCTAAAGTGTTCTCAAAGCTCGATCTCCGAATGGGTTATCACCAAATTCGCATTCGTGAAGAAGATATCCACAAGACTGCCTTCAGAACGAGCTACGGCTCCTATGAGTGTATAGTCATGTCTTTTGGCCTCGCTAATGCTCCACCTACCTTCTCGAGAATGATGCACTACATTTTCAACCCCTACACCAACGAGTTTGTGCTTGTGTATCTGGATGACATCTTGGTATTCTCCAAGAATGAAGAGGATCACGAAAAAGCACCTCCGTCTGGTTCTCGACAGACTCCGTGAACATAAGTTCTATGCCAAGTTCTCCAAGTGCGAATTTTGGCTCGATAAGGTCTTATATCTGGGCCATATCATCTCCGCTGACGGTATTGCTGTGAACCCCGAGAAAGTTGAAGCAATTGTCAACTGGGAACCTCCTCAGAACGTTAAGCAACTCTGAAGCTTTCTTGGTCTTGCTAGCTATTGCAGAAGGTTCGTTGAGAACTTCTCCAAGATTGCCAAGCCTCTCTCCAACTTGCTGCAGAAGAATGTCAAGTACAACTGGTCTCCGGATTGTGATGTGACATTCAAAACTCTCAAAGAATAGCTCATCTCTGCTCCAGTTCTTACCCCTCCAGATGAGTCCAAGCCCTACGAAATATTCTGTGATGCTTCTCTTCAGGGACTTGGTGGTGTGCTAATGCAGGACAAGAAGATTGTGGCATACACTTCTCGTCAACTGAAGCAAAGTGAGAAGAACTACCCCACACATGATCTCGAGCTAGCAGATGTGGTACATGCTTTGATTACGTGGAGACACCTTCTATTGGGCAGAAAGGTCGACATCTTCACCGATCACAAGAGCTTGAAGTACATCTTCACACAGACGAACCTGAACCTCCGCCAGACTCGTTGGGTCGAGATGATCCAAGAGTATGATCCAAGCATCGAATACACACCTGGCAAGGCAAATGTGATTGCAGATGCTTTGAGCAGAAAGGCATATTGCAATAGTCTCCTTATCAAGCCGTTTCAGCATGAGCTTTGTGAAGCATTCAGGAACCTCAACCTCCAAGTTGTTCCGCAAGGCTTTCTTGCAAATCTTCAAGTTGCTCCTACCTTGGAAGATCAGATCCGTGAGGCCCAACTCAGTGATGCTATGGTGCAGAAAGTGAAGCATGGTATTGCAAAGGGTACTCCCAAATACAAGTGCTATCGCGTTGATGAGAGAGATACCTTGTTCTTTGAGGCCAGACTTGTGGTTCCCAAAGGTGATCTCGGGAAGCTCATAATGAACGAAGCACATGACTCCCTCCTGTCGATTCATCCTGGCAGTTCCAAGATGTACCAAGACCTCAAGCAATCTTACTGGTGGACTCGCATGAAAAGGGAGATTGCCCAATTCGTGAATGAATGTGATGTCTGCAGAAGAGTGAAGGCAGAGCATCAACGTCCAGCCGGTCTTCTCCAACCTCTTCCTGTTCCCGAGTGGAAATTCGACCACATTGAAATGGATTTCGTCACTGGCTTTCCTAAGTCCAAGAAAGGGAATGATTCTATCTTTGTGGTGATTGACAAGCTTACCAAAGTCGCTCACTTCCTTCCAGTCAAAGAATCCATCATTGCAGCTCAACTAGCAGAGTTGTACACTTCCAGAATTGTGTCCTTACATGGCATTCCTCAAGTTATCTCCTCAGACCGTGGAAGTTTGTTCACTTCCAAGTTCTGGGACTCCTTTCAGTCTGCCATGGGCACTAAGATCCGTTTTGGCACTGCTTTTCACCCTCAGACTAGTGGTCAAGTCGAGAGAGTGAATCAGATTCTAGAAGACATGCTCAAAGCCTGTGTCATATCTTTTGGCATGAAATGGGAAGATTGCCTTCCGTTTGCCGAGTTCTCTTACAACAACAGCTTCCAAGCAAGTGCCGACAAAGCTCTGTTTGAAATGCTCTATGGCAGAAAGTGCCGTACCCCTCTCAACTGGTCCGAGACTGGTGAACGTCAACTTCTTGGCAATGACTTGATCTCAAAAGCCGAAGAAATGTGCAAAGTCATACGTGAGAATCTCAAGGCCGCTCAGTCGCGTCAGAAGAGTTACTATGACGGCAAGCATCGTGATTTGGCCTTCAACATTGGGGATCATGTCTATCTCCGTGTTTCTCCTATGAAAGGGACCCAAAGATTCGGCATCAAAGGAAAGCTTGCTCCTAGATACGTGGGCCCTTTCAAGATCCTTGGCAAAATAGGCGATCTAGCCTATCAAATTGAGCTCCCTTCCAACTTCGCTAATGTTCATGATGTGTTTCACGTGTCTCAACTCCGCAAGTGCTTCAAGACACCTGAACGCACCATTCCGTTTGAGGAGACTGATCTTCAACAAGACTTGTCTTACCGAGAGCATCCCGTTGCTATTCTCGAAGAAACCGAGCGCAAGACCCGCAACAAGTCAATCAAGTTTTTGAAAGTCAAGTGGTCACACCATACCGACCGAGAAGCTACGTGGGAACAAGAAGATCACCTTCGTTCCGAGTACCCTTCCTTCTTTCAGTCCTAGATCTCGGGACGAGATCTTTTCGTAGTAGAGGAGAGTTTGTAATGCCTCGGATGTAATACTTTCCCTTTTTGGCAATATATAACTTTGGCTTCATCAATTCCATTCCGGGTTCTTCGTCTTTTTGGGTTTTTCGTCGTTTTGTCGTGTGCGTGTGTGCATTCATCCATGTCATGTTGTCATGTGCATTGCATTGCATTTGTGTTGTCGTTTGCATACGGTCCCACTCATTCCTTCCCGTTGTCCGTTTTGAGTTCCGACGCTCTCACACGTGCCCGTGGCTTCCCGGAGTCCTTCTTTTGTGTTTGGTCGTGTAACGTTTCCGGTTTCGCGCAAGACTTGTCGTGCGATGTTGTTTTGGTACGCGTAACCCGCCTGTCAAGTTTTGTCGCGTTTGGAGTTCGTTTGATGCTCCAACAGTTATCCTCATGGGCTAAAAGTGCCTCCTCTTCGAGGCCCAAGACCTCCCTCCAACAGCCCACCAACCCAGCTCAAACCCTTCCCATCATCTGGGCCGTTCAATTGTGATCTCGTAGCTGAAAACCTCTCCTCATTGTGACTACCCTAGCTCCTTGTGCCTATATAAACATCCACCCCCTCCAATTTTGCGTCGAAAACCCTAGTGTTTCCACCTCTGCCGCGCAGTGCTTCCACCGTAGCCGCGCCGTGCTTCCACCGTCGCCGAGCCGTGCTTCCACCGTCCGCCGCTAGTGCTTCCACTTCCACCGCGCGGGCCCGCGGGGCCCGAGGTCAGCCCGCCGTCCGGGCCAGATTTCCCCTCGCCGCGCCCTTCGTCTTCTTCCACAGAGGCCGCCGCCGCCGTTCTCCTCCAGCGGCCGCCGGAGCAACCCGCCGCGCCTGAGCTTCCTCGTCGCCGGGGCTCCTCACCGCCCCTTCGAGCCAGGCCGCCGCCGGCCTCCTCTCGCCGCCCTCCGCCGGCCTCAGGCCGCCCCTTGATGCCGGCCCCTCGCCGCGTCCCCACCGGCCGGCCGGGCGCCGCCGCCGTCAAGCAGCCAACCACCGCTGCCCCGACGGGATCGGGATCCCCGAGCGATCCCCGATCCGATCTGGCTGGGGCCGAACCCTAACGGGCCGGTGCGATCCGCGCCCGGTAGCCCGCACCCGACCCGTTGTCCGGCGCCCGTTTGACCCCTCCGCCCGTTTGACTGCAGGTTGACCCTCGTTTTTCCTCTAAGTCTGTAGTTTTTCAGTGTCTGATGCATTTTTGTGATGAGGATAACTTTCACTGTGCTTGTCCGTTTTGTGCATATGATATGTCAAAATGATCGTGGTGACATGTACTATGTTTTGTTCCATTGTGCCATGCATGTTTGAGGTCATCTAGATATATTAATCTTCATGAGAAGAGTGCTACTTGTTATAAACTACTGCTACTAGTTGTTTTCATGCCATGTTTGCAATGTGATAACTTGTTGCATGTTTATCCAAATGAAGCAAATGATATGTCCACATGTTCATCATGAGATGCTCTACATGATGGTTGCTTTAGCTTGCATGATAGATTTCATCTTGCCATGTTTATCTCCTTTGCAAGAGTGCATGTGGCTGTTAGGTTGTTAAACTTGTTACGAGATGCCTAGTTGAGGAGCTCGTTGCTATTGATGTGGTTGTCCCCTTGTTGCATGCTTATATGTTTTGGACTCCCCATCATGTGTACTTTGCTGTGGTGCAAACCACTTGCCATGTTATGCTTTGAGGTGACTTAAACTTGCTCACAAACATGCCATGATGTTACTGCTATTTTAACACTTAGTGAAATTTCACTAAGTCTGGAATCTGTAATTTCCAGATGCCATGTTTGCTTGTTGTTCTAGGCAAATCCATGCTAGTTTTGGGGTGACTACTGATGATTACTTGTTGTATATGTTGTTGTCTATCCATTCATGCTCTCACATGCTCATTTGGGTGGCTGTAGAATATTTAACTCTTGCTCCCAAGTTGCTATAAAATACTGCTGTCAGGTTTTTGTTGTCATGTTCAAAATGTTGTAGCTTGTTGCTATTGATCCATGCCTCCTATGGAGATGCTCCAATGGAATTGTTTTCTGTAGGATATGTCTACTTTATGTCCATGCTTCTTGTCATGATGTTTGAGTGCTGTAGAGTATATATTTCTTGCTCCGAAGTTGCTATGTGGCTGTTAATTTCAGCTTTGCATTATTTCTTGATTCGGGTGTATCTTTTAGCCCGTTGCTCCGTTTTGAGCAAGTCCTATATGAAACTTGTATGATTTTGCATGTAGATTCATAATATCCTCTTGTTAACATGTTTTGAAGTATCTTGCTTGATGCACATTGTCATGTTCCTTGTGCTGTATCTCTGTGTTTCCTATGTTGTCTTTCTGTGCATCCTTAGTGCATCTGCAGTGCTTCCTTAGTGCATCAGCCATGCATCCTGTAGTTTTGCGCATTGCATCTTGTTTGATTTCGTGCCTCGTGTGTTTTGTGTTGAGTAGAGCCGGAAGCCGAGAACGAGTACGAGAACGAGGTTACTACCGAGGTTGAGAACGAGGAGCCCCCTTACGATCCCATCGACGACTCGACACGCAAGATGACCTGACCCGGATATCATTACTATATTTGCCTATTGCTAGAAGTCTTGCTCTTTAGCTTATTGCCTCGATGCCCATGTTTTTCCTGTCAGCCTCCTATTGTAACCATGAATCTGTCTAACCACCCTACCTATGCAAACATTTGATTGGCTAAGTAAGCTTCGCTCAGCCCCTCTTATAGCATTGCTAGTTGCAGGTGAAGATTTGAAGATTCTTGCTTCATGTTGAAGCTTGTTGGGATATCACACTATATAATTCTTAAATGAAATAATCTATATATTGGTAATGGGTGGAAGGCTAAGCCTTTTGCTTGGTGTTTTGTTCCACTCATGCCGCCCTAGGAACCGTATAAACCGGTGTTATGTTCCTTGATTTTGCGTTCCTCACATGGTTGGGGTTATGGGACCCCCTCGATAAACCGCTTAGCGCTAAGTCTTTTCCAGCAAGTCCCAACATTAGTACTATTTGCCTAATAACTAAAAAAACTTGCATAGGGAGTAATTAACCCTCTTCTTAATCAACAACCCCGGGCCAGTGCTCCACATGAGTGTTGGTCCGAAATGAGCAGACTGCGGGGCCACCTCAAGGAAACTCGGGGTCTAGTAAAAACCCGTAGGATGACTTATCCGGTCGTGGCCTGAGACGAGATACGCGCGGCTACTATCAGGGTGTCGGCACGCTGGGAGGATTTGCTGGATTAGCCTTACCTTAGTCGGAGTATCTTGAGCACGGGATTCCGAGGATACTCGGGCCTTCCCACCTTGGAGTTGCGACTCCGCGGACCGTGGGCTTGTCATGGGCCAAGTTGGAACACCCCTGCAGGGTTATGAACTTTCGAAAGCCGTGCCCGCGGTTATGTGGTAGATGGGAATTTGTTAATATCCGGTTGTAGAAAACTTGACACCATGTTCAGAACACGGTGACGGTCATTTTCCGAAAGGGGTTCGGGAAGTGAACACGGTGGGGTTATGTTTGACATACTTAGTTAGGATCACTTCATGATCATCTATCGTCCGAGGCACTTCTCTTCTCGCTCTCTTTTACGTAAGTTAGTGCTAGTGCTGCTGCAACCTTGTGATCTTTCTTCAGCCTTGTTCCACACCCAAGGCATGGATAGTTGTGTTACCCGGGAACAGGATTGCTGAGTCCTCTGTGGCTCACAGACTCTACACCACACCAGATGTAGGTACTCAGGTGTTCTACTCAGGAGACGGCACCGAGCTATACTGGGAGTCCGACGAGGATCGTAGCCGTTACTATGTGCACTATCCCGATGATCAGTAGAGGTTTCTACTAGGGGCGATTCAGACCTGTGGTTTTATGTATGTTTGGTATCTTTCATTTGGATATTCACCCGTAGACGGGTTGTGATGTTTTGAATGATGTTTGGACATGTAATGAATTGTGTGACGTGGCGAGTGTAAGCCAACTATCTTTTCGCTTTCATCCCTATTTTTACATGAGATGTGCAAAGATACCAAACTTGAGATCATTCCAGAATGGGCTTATACCTTTAAGTCGTGCCTCGACACGTAGGAGGTATAGTCCCATCCTAGGCATTACAATTGTAAGGGCATATTTCTCCCTGAGTAGTTTTGGTGATTGATGACAATGCATTTGCGGACTAATCGTGTGCTCTAAGCTCTTTCAGATATATCTCACCTAGGCACAAGACGATTGTGAGCCCCTCGGATTCTATGGAAGACGGTGTTTCCTTTTTGCTCTCTTTCGGTGGTTTTGAGTAATAGGAAAGCCGTACTATTAAGAGGGGGTCCGCTTCGGAAAGGTTTGGGTGGAATCAACACGTACACATCTATACTCTCGCACCACCTTTCCTTTGCTTCTCTGGAGCTCCGGCCGTTTCTTCTCGTATATGCAAACCATGGCTTCCTACTAGTACATCTGCCTGGCAAGCGGTAGTACCGCTCATGTAAGCGGTAGTACCGCACAGCCACACGGTAGTACCGCCTCTGGACACGGTAGTACCGCACCAGCGGTAGTACCGCGTCTCGAGGATGGTAGTACCGTGTATCTGGCCCGGCACTGTACCAAGTACGGAAATAGGTGCGGAAGTAATTTTTTACTTCCGCATCCTACGCGGTAGTACCACTTGAGCCAAGCGGTAGTACCGTGCCGTGTTTTGCTACTACCGTATTTCTGCGGATGTAGCTACGGATGTATTTTATTTCATCTATGCTTGTCCTCGGCCTGCTTGTCTCTGCCTTGCGGTAGTACCGCAAGGACGAGCGGTAGTACCGCTCAGGCAGTACTACCGCCAGTTTGCCTTGGCAACAGAGTGCATTCTAGGCTAGTACTTCTCCAGCGGTAGTACCGCACCCAGAGCGGTAGTACCGCTGGCCAAGCGGTAGTACCGCAACTTACGTGCGGTAGTACCGTGCTCTGCAGGCAGAAATGTGGGATAACAGTTGGATTTGTTCTCCCACTATATATAGGGAGTCTTCTTCCCCAAGAAGACTCACCTCTTCCACCCCAAAGCTCCATTGTTGCTCAAAGCACCATTTCCGCCCGATCTCTCTCCCTAGCCAATCAAACTTGTTGATTTCCTCGGGAGAGCTTGAGGAGGCATCGATCTACACTTCCACCAAGAGATATTTGATTGCCCCCACTAATCCTTGCGGATCTTGTTACTCTTGGGTGTTTGAGCACCCTAGACGGTTGAGGTCACCTCGAAGCCATATTCCATTGTAGTGAAGCTTCGTGGTGTCGTTGGGAGCCTCCAATTCGGTTGTGGAGATAGCCCCAACCTTGTTTGTAAAGGTTCGGTTACCGCCTTCAAGGGCACCACTAGTGGAATCACGGCACCTTGCATTGTCTAAGGGCGTGAGGAGAATACGGTGGCCCTAGTGGCTTCTTGGGGAGCATTGTGACTCCACACCGCTCCAACGGAGACGTACTTCCCCTCAAAGGGAAGGAACTTCGGCAACACATCCTCGTCTTCACCGGTTCCACTTGTGGTTATTTCTTCCCTTTACTTGTTTACCTTATATAGCTTGCTTGTGAGGTTGTTATCTTTACTTCCTATTAGTTGTCATCGTAGTAGCTTATCTAGACAACTTACTTTGATGTTTAATTAAAAGTGGTTAAGAAAAGCTAAAAATTGTTAGTTGCCTATTCACCCCCCCCCCCTCTAGTCAACCATATCGATCCTTTTAGTAAGGAACTGACATCTAGCTCTGCACTTCATTCACCATCTGTTATGGATAAATTTGTGACACCTACTCATGCTATTGAATCTGATATGTCGTATGTTCTTGATGATGCCACTTCTGCTATGTATGATGAAACTACTTCTATGCCTGATAATACTGTGGCACTAGGTGAATTTCTAAATGAACAAATTGCTAAGTTTAGGGAGAATGCAAATATTGAAACTGATAATATTTATGAAAGTGACGATGAAGCTTCTCCCAATAGATATGAATTGCATGTTGTTCCTGAGGGTTATGTTATGGATGAAGAAACAGCTAGAGACTTTCTTGCTTGCAATGATAGATATGATCTTAAGAAATTATTAGCTAAGCTGAAAGAAAAGTCCTTGAATGCTAGAATGAAGCATGACCCTGCTTTCGCTACTTCACCTATCTTTGTTACTGATAAGGATTATGAATTCTTTGTTGATCCTGAGTTAATTACTTTGGTTGAATCTGATCCTTTCCATGGCTATGAGTCTGAAACTGTTGTGGCACATCTTACTAAGTTGAATGATATAGCCACCCTGTTTACCAACGATGAAAAGATTCGTTATTACTATATCCTTAAGTTGTTTCCGTTCGCGTTAGATGGTGATGCTAAGACATGGTTTGATTCTCTTGATCCTGCTTGTGTGCGTAGTCCCCAGGATATGATGTACTACTTCTCTGCTAAATATTTTCCCACTCATAAGAAACAATACGGGAAATTTATAACTTTGTGCAAATTGAAGAAGAGAGTCTCCCACAAGCTTGGGGGAGGCTTCTCCAATTACTTAATGCTTTGTCTGATCATCCTCTTGAGAGGAATGATATACTTGATGTCTTTTATAATGGACTAACCGATGCTTCCAGAGACCACCTGGATAGTTGTGCTGGTTATGTTTTCAGGGAAAGAACACCCAATCAAGCTGAATTACTATTGAATAATATGCTGGCCAATGAAGATAATTGAACACTTCCTGAACCAGCCTCTAAGCCAACTCCGAAGAAAAGAGGTGTTCTATTTCTCAGTCCTGAAGATATGCAAGAGGCAAAAAAATCTATGAAATAAAAAGGTATTAAAGTTGAAGATGTTAAGAATTTACCACCTATTGAAGAAATACATGGTCTTGAAAACCCAACACAAGTAGTAAAGGTAAATTCTCTTTATAGATTTGATGAAGGTGATATTCCTCGTTATGAGTCTGCTAGCCAATGCTTAGATGAGTTTGAAAATTTTATTGTGAAACAAGAAAACTTCAATGCTTATGTTGGTAGACAATTGCAACACAATGCTTATATGATTGAGCATTTGAGTGATTATTTGTCTAGAGTTAAAGGTGAACTGGAACTCATTAGTATACATGCTTCTATGGTTACCACTCAAGTAGAACAAGTACTTAAGGCTGAGAATGACTTGCTCAATGAATTAAATAGTAAGAATAATGACTATGATGTTAGAGTTGCAACTAGGGGTGGTAAAATGACTCAGGAACCTTTGTATCCTGAAGGCCATCCTAAGAGAATTGTGCAAGATTCTCAGAGAGCTAATTTAGATGCACCTAGTTCTTCTGAGAAGAAGAAAAAGAAAAATGATAAGACTTTGCATGCTTCTAGTGAACCTGTAGCTGACACACCTGAGAATCCCAATGATATATCTATTTGTGATGCTGAGACACAATCTGGTAATGAACATGAACCTAATGATGATGTTAATGATGATGCTCAACCTAGCAATGATAATGATGTAGAGACTGAACCTGCTGTTGATCTTGATAACCCACAATCAAAGAATCAACGTTATGATAAGAGAGACTTTGTTGCTGGGAAGCACGGTAGGGAAAGAGAACCATGGGTTCAGAAACCCCATGCCTTTTCCTCTGAAACCATCCAAGAAAAAGGATGATGAGGATTTTGAGCGCTTTGCTGAAATGATTAGACCTATCTTTTTGCGTATGCGTTTGACTGATGTGCTTAAAACAAATCCTTATGCTAAGTATATGAAAGATATTATTACCAATAAAAGAAAGATACCTGAAGTAGAAATTTCCACCATGCTTGCCAATTACACTTTCAAAGGTCGAATACCTAAGAAACTAGGAGATCCAAGAGTACCTACTATACCTTGCTCCATTAAAAGAAACTATGTTAAAACTGCTTTATGTGATCTTGGAGCCGGTGTTATTGTTATGCCCCTCTCTTTATATCGTAGACTTGACTTGAGTAAGTTGACACCTACTGAAATATCTTTGCAAATGGCTGATAAATCAACTGCTATACCTGTCGGTATTTGTGAGGATGTGCCTGTTGAGGTTGCAAATGTTACTATTCTAACGGACTTTGTTATACTTGATATTCCCGAGGACGATAGTATGTCTATTATCCTTGGTAGACCCTTTTTGAATACTGCAGGGGCTGTTATTGATTGCAACAAAGGCAATGTCACTTTTCATGTCAATGGTGATGAGTATACGGTACTTTTTCCGAGGAAACAACCTCAAGTCCACAGTATCAATTATATTGGAAAAGTTTCAACTATTACTATCGGAGGTTTTGAATTTCCTCTTCCTACCATCAAGAAGACATATGACATTCTTATTGTTGGGGACATACATATCCCCATTGAGGTAACCTAGTGTTATTCAAAAATTCTCCGGCTCCATGTTATCCGGGAAGAGTTTATTAACAAGACCTGATCAACCTTGTTAATGGATTCCTTTTGATGAGCATGGGATAGGTGAATCTAGATAGCACAACCTTCTGTACCCTCCTTTTACTTTCTGTTAGTCAGAATAATTAAAGCAAAAATAGTATTTTCTTTCTGTTTCCAGACTTATCCGTGCAATAAAAAAATACCTCGAAAATAAAAGTTCTTCAAATGCCCTGAAAATTTAACATGATTTTTTCTAGAATATTTGAGGATATATGGCACAGAACACACAGGGAGGGGAGCGAGCACGTGGCCACGAGGGTCCAGGGCGTGCCCCCTCCCCTAGGGCGCGCCCCCTGCCTCGTGGGCCCCACGTAGCCCCCTCCACTTATTCCTGCATCCATACTCTTCTTGTTCCTCCCAAAAAAATAACCAACCAGCTCAAGCACGAGTTCTAGCTCATCTTGCTGCCATTTTCGATCTCCTTGCTCAAAGCACCATTCACCAAACTGTTTGGGGAGATTGTTCCTTGGTATGTGACTCCTCCATTGGTCCAATTAGTTTTTGTTCTAGTGTTTTATTTATTGCAAATTTTGCTGCTGTGGTTACCTTGTTCTTGAGCTTGCATGTCAAATTTCATTGGTCCCAAGTAGTTCTAATGCATGATATAGTCTCTAGGCACTAGTAGGAGTTGTTACTATCAATCTTGTTGAGTTTGGTTAACTTTTATTTTGAGTTACTAAAAATTTCAGAAATTTTCAGAGGAGAAAAATGATAAAGAGATTGTTGAGGGGCTCCTCCAGTAAGAGTTCAGAGGAGAAGAAGAAGGAAGAAAATAAGAAGCCCAAATATAATCTTCCACGCATGGCGGAAGTTCGGCCCGGTGAATGGCCTTGTAATGATTTCATGATGGCCGACGGGATTTACGAAGACTTTTATTGGTTGGCAAATAATGCAGGCCTCACCGACTTCCTCCACGACCGGCGTGAACAGTATCTCTTACTCACTAATATTTTCATGCAAAATTTTCATTTTCATGCTAAGAAACACCACCTACAGTGGAGTTTCGTTTATATGATGAGGTTAAGGAAATATCACTCTTAGAAATTTGTGAAGTATGCAAGATACCCTTTGAAGGTAGACTTGATGAACCACGTCGTGAAGGCGTTGAAGGGTTTATTGACATGATAGCTGTAGGGGAAACTAGACAAGTCTCAGGGGCAAGAATTACTAGTATACATTTCCCTGTTCTGCGCTACTTTGCTTTATTTGCTAGTAGATGTTTAATTGGTCGCGGGAACAGTGGGAATCTTAGTGCCCCTGATATTGTCATTTTACGCCATGCTTTGTTTCAAGACACAACTTTTAGCTTGGGTGCCGTCGTTGCTAACGACTGAGTCTGAACCGCTCAAAGGGCCCCGTCTTTGGAGGCATCTTTGCTTCTCGCCTTGCTGAACATTTTAGAATACCTATTAGGCATCATGAGAAGGAAGAAAAATTGCTTGCCCCTGTTTATCTAGATTATAAGAGTATGGTAGCACATGATTTTATAATTAAAGACAAGGATAGGCTGCTTAATTATAAATTAAGGTTTGATGAAAAATATTGTGAGATTGTTACCTTGCCTGCACCATTTCTGTTCGATCTGTCTACACGCATATATCTCGTTACATCAGATGCCTTCTACAAGTACCAAGGCAGGCACAAGCTTCAGAGCCTGAGCCGGAGCCACCACTCGATCCTTACCGTCAGTCTGTTTATGGGTGGGACCTGGATGAGCTTGCCAACCAGTGGCACCCAGAGGACAGATCTCAGTACACTGGAGGAAGTAGCTTCGATCCCTGGCCATAGACCAACTTAGGCCAAAAGCCTAAGCTTGGGGGAGTACGTGTTTCTCACTGACTTTACATTCATGTAGACACACCTATTCTAGTTGTCGGTGCTAACATTCTTTCATTATACCATCCATGCTTAGTTTCAATTCTTTTTCTTAGTCTTTTTCTCGTGTGTTAGAAAAACCTTAAGAAAAAACAAAAATATTAGTAGTAGCTTCTAGCCAATTTACTTTCCTTGCTTGTAGTAGTAATTAAAAATGAAAGCCCAAAAATATTTCCCGTTCTTCTTTTGCTTGTTGGGAGCTTTCCCGTGTAAATAGTTTTTTTCCTTTTCTTTGGGGGTTAAGAGTAGAATACCATGATTAAAATGCTTAGTGGCTCTCATATGCTTTATTGTTGATTTAACCTTGAGCCATATTACCTTGTCGTCTCTCTTGTATTAAATGCTCGTAGATTCCAGCTTAGTCCAATGCACGTGCACTATTATTATTATCCACACCGTTCGGTCGTGCGAGTGAAAGGCAATAAGGATGATATATGATGAACTAATTGAGATGAGAAAAGCTGGTATGAACTCGACCTCTCTTGTTTTTGTAAATATGATAGTTCATCATTCCTGATTCAGCCTATTATGAATGAAACATGCTTGCAATGACAATTAGAGATCATAGCTGATTATGCCATGCTTAATTAGCTGAGAGTTTATAATGGTCTATCTTGCGTGCCAACATGATATTAAAATGGCTGTGATGTAGTATGATAGGGTGGTATCCTCCTTTGAACGATTCAAGTGGTCTGACTTGGCACATGTTCACGCATGTAGTTGAAACAAAATCAACATAGCCTCCACGATAGTTATGTTCATGGTGATTTATATCCTACTCATGCTTGCATTCATTGTTGATTAATTTTAATGCATGTTCATGACCGTTGTTGCTCTCTAGTTGGTCGCTTCGCAGTCTCTTTCTAGCCTTCACCTGTACTAAGCGGGAATACTGCTTGTGCATCCACTTCCATAAACCCCAAAGTTATTCCACATGAGTCCACCATACCTTCCTATATGCGGTATTTACCTGCCATTCCAAGTAAATTTGTATGTGCCAAACTCTAAACCTTCAAATGAAATTCTGTTTTGTATGCTCGAACAGCTCATGTATCAACTAGCGTTGTCTATATCTTCCATGCTAGGTGGGTTATTCTCATGATAAGTGGACTCTGCTCATCATTCATGAGAAAATGGCTGGTAACCGGGATGCCCAGTCCCATTCTCAAATCATAATAATTAAATAAAACTTCCCCAGGGCTGTTGCTGGTTTGGACGGTACCCGTTGTTTCGGGCCAGCCGTGGAGTGTGCTTGTTGGTGGTTGGGGGAGTATAAACTTTACCATTCTGTTTGGAACCGCCTATAATGTGTGTAGCATGGTAGATATCGAGATTCTTGGTTGTTATGTTGACAATGAAAGTATACCGCTCAAAATGTTATTCAATCTCTATTTAAAAATCGAGCTCTAGCACCTCTACAAATCCCTGCTTCCCTCAGCGAAGGGCCTATCTATTTACCTTTTATGCCGAGTCATCATCCTCTTATAAAAGAGCACCAGTAGGAGAGCACCTTTGTCATTTGCATGTATTACTACTAATTTGTATTGAGTATGATCATGACTGGATCTCTTTTACCATGAATTACAATGTCTAGTCAGTCCTTGATCCTTAAAGGTGCTCTGCATTTATGTTTTGCGGTCTCAGAAAGGGCTAGTGAGGTACCATCTTGTTATATCATATCATGATTGTTTTGAGAAAGTGTTGTCATCCGAGGTTTATTATTATTGCTCGCTAATTGATTATGCCATGGATGTGAGTAGACATGAGACCTGAAAGTTATTGTGGATGTGGTTAGTTCAGGATCATTGCTGAAAACCTGAATGATGGCTTACATATTTACAACAACAAGAGCAAACAGAGTTTGTCAAAGTTTTTCTTTATCACTTTCTGTTTATCAACTGAATTGCTTGAGGACAAGCAAATGTTTAAGCTTGGGGGAGTTGATACGTCTCCAATGTATCTACTTTTTCAAACACTTTTGCCCTTGTTTTGGACTCTAACATGCATGATTTGAATGGAACTAACCCGGACTGACGCTGTTTTCAGCAGAATTGCCATGGTGTTGTTTTTTGTGCAGAAATAAAAAAGTTCTCGGAATGACCTGAAAATTTACGGAGATTTATTTTGGAAAATATAAAAAATACCTGCAAGAAGATCCAGACCAGGGGGCCCACACCCTGTCCACGAGGGTGGGGGGCACGCCCCCTCCCCTAGGGCGCGCCCCCTGCCTAGTGGGCCCCTTGGTGCTCCACCGACGTATCTCCGGATCCTATATATTCACTTTCGGGGAGAAAAAGATCAGGGAGAAAGAATTATCGCGTTTTATGATACGCAGTCGCCGCCATGCCTAATCTCTCTCGGGAGGGCTGATTTGGAGTCCGTTCGGGGCTCCGGAGAGTGGAGATCGTCGCCATCGTCATCATCAACCTTCCTCCATCACCAATTTCATGATGCTCACCGCCATGTGTGAGTAATTCCATCGCATGCTTGCTGGACGGTGATGGGTTGGATGAGATCTATCATGTAATCAAGTTAGTTTTGTTAGGGTTTGATCCCTAGTATCCACTATGTTCTGAGATTGATGTTTTATGGCTTTGCTATGCTTAATGCTTGTCACTAGGGCCCGAGTGCCATGATTTCATATCTGAACCTATTATGTTTTCATGAATATATGTGTGTTCTTGATCCTATCTTGCAAGTCTATAGTCACCTACTACGTGTTATGATCCAGCAACCCCGAAGTGACAATAATCGGGACCACTCCCGGTGATGACCGTAGTTTGAGGAGTTCATGTATTCACTATGTGTTAATGCTTTGGTCCGGTACTCTATTAAAAGGAGGCCTTAATATCCCTTAGTTTCCAATAGGACCCCGCTTCCACGGGAGGGTAGGACAAAAGATGGCATGCAAGTTATTTTCCATAAGCACGTATGACTATATTTGGAAGACATGCCTACATTACATTAATGAACTGGAGCTAGTTCTGTGTCACCCTAGGTTATAACTTCTACATGATGAATTGCATCCGACATAATTCCCCATCACCGATCCAATGCCTACGAGCTTCTCACAGATTGCTTGTTGCTTATTTACTTTTCCGTTGCTACTATTATAAAAACTACAAAAACATTATCGTTACCTTTGTTACCGTTACCGCTACTATCATATTACTTTGCTACTAAACTACCTTGCTGCAGATACTAAGTTTCCAGGTGTGGTTGAATTGACAACTCAACTGCTAATACTTAAGAGTATTCTTTGGCTCCCCTTGTGTCAAATCAATAAATTTGGGTTGAATACTTTACCCTCGAAAATTGTTGCGATCCCCTACACTTGTGGGTTATCAACACTGCATTAGAACCACCATGAGCAACGACACTACCACCTTAATCGGAGTCCTCGTCCACGTCCTCGACTTCGTCGTTGTCCCTCTTCCTCTTGGGCGATACTTCTTTGCTTGAACCGCACACTTGGCTCTTGCTCTTCATCCAACCCTTGTAGATATTGAAACAAAGGTAGCCATCCATTGCAACGTACTGGATGTGGTCTATATCTAGTACAGTCCACTGCCATGCACGATGAAACGTGTGCGGAGGTTTCTTCAGTTCACCGTACATAGGATGAACCATGGCTACTGCCAGGGTCAGCATTGAAGGCTGAGAGGAGGACACCAGGCGCTCCTTCTGGAGATCGAAGGGCTAGCCTACAACGAGGCCTATCCGACCCATGATTTCCTTGTCGTTCCTAAAGTCTACAGTAACGAATTTGACTCGGTCGTCCTTGAGGAAGTTCTTAAATTCCTCGCACTCAACGTCGGCATGGCATATGTGGTAGAACAAGCATAAGTCATGCACGCAAACCTGGATCATGGCGGGCTTCTGCTTCTCTGCCTCCTTTAGTTTCTTCTCACTTCCCAGGACTGTGGTGTACTCAACATCTAGCCCAGCGACCCACTCATCATTTGAGTTTTCGAACATGCGTTTGAAGCGAGCAAGGCATTCTTTCACCATTGTGGAAGAACAGGTGTAGATGACGTCGAACTCATCACCGGTGATGGTTCTAACCTTGTACTCACCGCCGATCATGGAGATTTGGGACACCACGGATTTGGGAGGAGGGTTAGGATTAGTGGAACTGCCGTAATGTGAAAGGACGAGACGACTAGGAGCAGTTTATCGATGGTAAAAATGTCGAGTGGGGGCGCGTGCGAATGGCAGGGTAGTGGCTTGCCTGGTGGATAAATGGATTCATGCACAGTACTATGGGGGCCCAATTAGATGTCATGTCTACTCGACGCCCAATTAAATGGCTTTCGATGTCATGTCAAGCGTCGGGAAAATTACAGGTGATACGAAGCTTTCCATTCTCCCATGATACGGGCTTCCGAGAGCCCTTGGATCTGAGATCGAACGGTTGCATGGCGTGATTCTAGACCTAAGGGTGAATATCCTATCCTAGAGGGTTATTCTGCAAATTTTCAGCAACTTAGCGTGCGACCATTCGATCCCAGATCCAAGGGCTGCCAGCAGCCCGTATCATGGTCGCGCCTACCACGACCATTGAAAGGATCGAGATGGACCTAGAGGGGGGTGAATAGGTACAATTACAAATTTTAATTGTTACTTAGCAATTTTAGGCAATAGTGCGGAATATGAAAGTGAGCCTAACAATTGCAAGTAAGATGCTTAACAAGCTAAGCAAGCAACACGAGTAGGTAGGTAAGGTAACATAATAAGATATAAGTAAGAACTTAGAGAACAAGTAACCACAAGTAGAAAGTTAAGGTTAGGAATAACCGAAACTTCGAGAGACGAGGATGTATGCCGATGTTCACTTCCTTGGAGGGAAGCTACGTCACCGTTTAGAGAGGTGGGTGCTACCACGAAGGCACACCAACGCCACGAAGCCTCACCCTATTCTCTCTTTGAGATATCACCACGAAGGCGATTCCCAACCACTAGTGGTAGGCCTTTAGGTGGCCTCCAAACCCTTACAAACTTTTTCAGGGGTAATCACAAAGTTGGATTCCTCTCCGAAAGACTCCTACCGCCTAGGAGTCTCCAACCTCCAAGAGTAACAAGAACGATGGGGAAAAGCTCAAGACTTGCTCAAATCACAAATTCCTTTGGTGCAAAGAAGAGGAGGGAGTGGATCTATCACTTGATTGGACAACTTCTCATGAATGCCTTCAAATCCTTTTGGGATCTAAGATTTGGTGTATCAAGGTGAGAGAGAGTGTGAATGTGTTCCTGAGTAAGCTCAAAGTGAATGGTCAACCTCACTTGTGGAAGAAGAGGACTATATATAGTCATAGAAGATAGGAGACCATTGTACAGAAAAACGTACAGCAAGTATCGGATATCCGATCATTACCAGACGTCTGGTGGCACAGGTAGCACCGGACGTCCGACGAAGGCCGGACGTCCGGAGCCTGACGGTTCACCAGACGGGGCCACGTAGCTTACTGTGTGCATAGGTGACCGGACGTCCGGAAGGTTTCAGACATCCGCTATTTTCTTTCTGTGAGGAAGTGTCGGACATCCGGAATGTGTCGGACGTCCATTAGGTGCTGAAGGACTGGTCGTCCGGAGGAGACCGGAAAACCATTGTTTAGTTTCTGTTGAGGAATACCGGACGTCCGGAGCAGGTCGGACGTCCGTTAGGCGCTGAGGGACCGGACGTCCGGAAGATGCCGGTCGTCCGGTAGGCTGTGAAGGTCCGGACGTCCGTAGAGTGTCGGACGTCTGGTGATAACTGAACACAAAGGTTTAGTTGCTCATACTTCTAGGTGCACAGAATATTATAATTGGTATGGATAGAGTAGAGATGATGTGGGAGGATACTTTGTATGTTTGAGCAAGCCTTTCACAATATCCATCGATCCCCTCTTAATAGTGCGGGATCCCTATACTCAGAATCAAACTGAAAATCAAGCTAGAAGCTATCATCTTGTATATCCGTTCTTGAGTGATGTAGATTTGTCTGTATTCAAGATCCACACACGCATTGAGACATAATCCTGAGATATACTTGATAAACATGATTAGTCCCATATATGCATGTTGTCATCATTCATCAAAATATAATTAAAGGCAAGATTGCACTTTCAATCTCCCCCTTTTTGATAGTTGATGACAACATGCATGCATTTCTCAAAGAAACTGTATTAAATACTTTCAAATATCGAAATGATGTTATGGAGCTCCCCCTAAGTAGGTGCATGAACAATAATAAACAAGAAGAGAGGAGCTCCCCCTCAATATGATATCATGACAATCTCATTCACCAGATTTCATAGCAAACTCATACACAAGATATCATAAACCAATCTCATACCCATGATATAACACAATATTTCCATAGATATATAGGTGCATCACATAATAGATAAAGTTTCAACACATAGCACATCATAACAGGTTCACATCATAGGCTCGATACAAATCTGAAAGTGCAACTAATCCCCGGGTGGTTTTGGTAATTAACAACAACATATATATCATTGAACTAATATTCTCTTGAGAATCATTTCAGAAAAGTTCGATGATATGGGTATGGAAATGTCTGAAGAAGTGGACCCCTCAAAATGCTAAGACAAGCATTGGCAAAAGCTCAAGACTCCTTTTTGGTTTAGTGATCAAAGATCACATTGAGTCCATAGGAAAGCCAATACTATTAAAAGGGGATGAGGTTGTGTTAATGTTCTTGTTGCTCAAGTGCTTGGTGATCTAACTCCCTCAACTATCAGCACTATTCACTACTTAACACACACCCATAAGTAATCTCGGTCACACCGATTTCTCCAACTCAGTCCCACCGAGATGAACCACTTCAGTTGTTTCTCCAAACCCTAGCTTCTCGGTCAAACCGATTCTGAGTTTCGGTCTTACCGAAAAAGGGCTGCCAACCTTCTGTGATCAGTTGACATCAATTCGGAATATCCGAGTTTATACTTTCGGTCTCACCGAAATGGCAAACCCTAACCTTTGACTCACTTCGGTCTCACCGAGATGGTATTTTCGGTCCCACCGAAAATCCCAACGTTCACTATATTTGAACTTTCGGTCTGACCGAGTTTTAACTTCGGTCTCACCGAGATTGGTCAAATGTGTGTGTAACGGTTGGATTTTGTGTGGAGGCTATATATACCCCTCCACCCCCTCTTCATTCGTGAGGAGAGCCATCAGAAAGTACCACCACTTCTATCATACACTTTCTGAGAAGTGAACCACCTACCCTTGTGTTGAGATCAAGCCATTCCATTCCTACCATATGAAACTTGATCTCTAGCCTTCCCAAGTTGCTTTCCACTCAAATCTTTCTTCCACCACAGCCATATCAGTGAGGAGAGTTGAGTGTTGGGGAGTTTATCACTTGAAGCACAAGAGCAAGGAGTTCATCATCATCAACACCGTCTATTACCTTTTGGGGGGTGGTGCCTCCTAGATTGGTTAGGTGTCGCTTGGGAGCCTCCGTCTTGATGATGTGGAGTTGAACCAAGATGTTTGTAAGGGAAAGGAGATCGCCTACTTCGTGAAGATCTACCCCGAGTAAGGCTAGTCCTCCGTGGGCGTAGGCCGTGATGGAATAGACAAGGTTGCTTCTTCGTGGACCCTTCGTGGGTGGAGCCCTCCGTGGACTCGCGCAGCCGTTACCCTCCGTGGGTTGAAGTCTCCATCAACGTGGATGTACGATAGCACCACCTATCGGAACCACGACAAAAATCTCCGTGTCACCAAACTGCGTTTGATCTTCTCCACCTCTCTTTTACATGTGCAATTTACTTTCCGCTGCATAAACTCTAGAATTGCATGTGTAGGGTGTTACTTGAACTGATCTTGTTTGTGAAACTGCCAAAAACATTGCATGACCTAAAGGCAGATTTTTTATATTGTCAAGTAGTCTAATCACCCCCCCTCTAGACCTACTTCGATCCTACAAGTGGTATCAGAGCTTTGGTCTCCATTGCCTTGGTTTCCATTGCATTGGACTCCATAAGCTTGGTTTAACAACCTAGGAGAGTATGGCGTCTAGTGAGGGTAATTATCGTAGAGGTCCTTACTTTGATGGTACAAATTTTGCTAGTTGGAAGCATAAAATGAAAATGCATATTCTTGGTCATAACCCAGCCGCATGGGGCATTATTTGTGTTGGCATGCAAGGTGACTTCTTTGAAGAAGGAAAAGTTCCGGATCGCGAAGCTACACCCGAAGAACTGAAGATGTTGCAAAACAATGCTCAAGCTTGTGACATTCTCTTCAATGCTTTGTGTCCCGAAGAGTTCAACAAAATCAGCCGTCTTGAGAATGCTAAGGAGATTTGGGATACTTTGGTTGAAATGCATGAAGGTACTGAATCTGTGAAGGAATCAAAGCTGGATATTCTTCAAGGTCAGCTTGACAAGTTCAAGATGAAGGATGGTGAAGGAGTCGCTGAAATGTACTCTAGGCTTGCTCTCATCACAAATGAGATTGCTGGCTTAGGAAGCGAAGAAATGACCGACCGATTCATCATTAAGAAGATTCTCAGAGCTTTGGATGGAAAGTATGACACCGTGTGCACTTTGATCCAAATGATGCCAAACTACAAGACTCTCAAGCCAACTGAAGTCATTGGAAGGATTGTTGCTCATGAGATGACACTTAAGGATAAGGAAGAGCTTCACAACAAGTCAAGTGGTGCTTACAAAGCTACAAGTGATGCTCCTACTACCTCAAGTGACAAGTTAGTTTCCAATGAAGACATAAGCCTAATGGTCAGGAACTTCAACAAGTTCTACAAGAATAGAGGCAAAGAAAGAAGCTCAAAGTCTAGATCATATGATGGAAAGAGATCTTCTAGTCGTGATCGAAACTGCTACAATTGTGGAAGACCCGGACACTTCTCAAATGAGTGCACGGCTCCCCACAAGAGAAGAGAACAGTCTCCAAGAAGGAAAGCAAGAGATGAGTCACCTCGGAGAGAGAGAAGGAGTAGAGATGATCGTTATGAACGAAGACCTTCTCGGAGAAGCAAGGACTCGGAGAGGAAAGACAAGTCATCAAGGAGCTATACAAGAAGAAGACATCAAGCTCATGTTGGTGAATGGGTCTCCGGCTCCGACTCTGACAGTCAATCCGATGGAAGCTATCACTCCGACTCCGACTATAGTCAAGATGAAGGTGTTGCCGGACTTGCACTCGTATCCTCCAACTCCAACTCCTACGACTTATTTGATTCACCAAATGAGGGAATTGGAAGATGCTTCATGGCTAAAGGCCCCAAGGTAACACACCCCGAATTCATTGACTTTGATAGTGATGAGGATGACTTACTTGGTGAAGATGAGCTCTTGCATGATAAATCTAGTGAGCTTAGTAATGATGAAAATGCTAGTAGTCTTTATAGTCGAGAAGAGTCGAATGACAATGCTATGAAGGAGATTGAGCGTCTAACTAAAGAATTAAACACTCTTAAGTTAGCTCATGAAACTACTCAAGAAGATCATAGAGAGCTCCTAAGATCTCATGAGAAGCTACGCTTCGAGAAGCTCACTCTAGAGCAAGAACATGAGTTTCTAAAAGCGATCAATGACGATCTTCGAAAGAAGAGTTCTTCATATCTTGCCAAACGACTTCTCTTGTCTAATTTCTTGCCACCTATTAAGACTAAGCATGACAAGCATAAGAAAAATTCTTCCTCTAGTAGTAACAATAACAATGTTAAATCCAATGTTGTTACTTCTAGTAGCTCTCTTGATTCCACTAACAATGTTTCAAGCCAAGTTACACTTGAGCAAGAAAATAGCTTATTGAAGGAAATCATAGAGAAAGGTGTCTACAAGAGTCTTGCCGGAAGCAAGAACTTTGAGGAGATTGTTCGCAAACAAGGAAGACACCGGAAGAATCAAGGGATTGGTTTTGAGCGAAAGTTCAACGCCAAAGGTGTTGAGTGGGAAGAAGGTCAATACCCTACTCCACAGTTTGTTTCACAAAAGGAGAAGTATGATCCTACTTCTTCCAATGTGGAACAAGCTCAAGATGACCTTCCACCACAAGACCACAAGCTAAAGGCCAAGGACAAGCTTCAAGAGGAGATTGATGCATTCATTGAAGCACCTCAAGCCATGGTCAAGTGGGTTCCCAAGGACACATCAAGTTCTACTTCATCAAGCTCAACTACAACACCAAGGATTCCCATCAAGATGATGTGGATCCCAAAGAAGAAGAACTAGTAGGTTCTTGAGGGTGACTCCGCCAACAAACTTCACTCATATTCATTTTGGCAAGAACTTGTGCAATCAACTTCCACATCATGCACTTGTTCATGGAGTCACAAACCCTCTTGTTGGTAAGTCAAGGGACAAGGTAATCAATGCTTTCATGGACATCATCTTTTGTGCACTTCACTCTATGTCCATGGATATTCCTGTTTGTTCCTTGTGGGACTAACCCATGTAGGTATTGAAAGTGCCCTAATCCAAAGGATTGCTCCCAACTCATGATGATCTACATCAACATTGAGCATCCACATCTTCAACATCTACATGAAGTCTTCTACGACAACCCAAGGTTAGTTTGACCCTTTAAAAGGGGTTCTCACATCTAGGGGGAGCTTTGCTCTAAAAATGAGCTAAAAGCATCTCCAAATGATGTGAACACATAAATGCTTTATGTAAAAGTGGTAACCCCACTTGTGCTTAAACGATGAGTATGACCTATGATCAAATGTTCTCATTTGACTCCTAAGTCAATATACTCATATATAGATGACCTAGTCATCGACATTTTGTGTGCTAGTAGCTAGAGTTTTGGTTGTGCATGGTTGACACATATTTCAGTTGCTATCTTATTGTGTGAGCATGTTGGATGCATGATTTTATCCATTCAAGGACATCCATTTGTTGTTTTGATTGTTTTGATTTCTTTTTCTGGCCAAATGGATGGACAAGAATGCCTAAGCACCTTCCCTAGCTATCTATGCTTTCTTGTCTCAAAATTCTATTCATGCTTATATCACAACTTTGAACAAGTCTTTTTCGGACAGTCCGAGTGAGGAGCACTCGGAACCACCGATTCGTCTAAGGCTGACTTCCAAAACCTTCTAAGTCTATTTCGGTCTGACCGGCTTCTCAATCTCGGTCCAACCGAAACACTTAGATTGATCTAGGTTTCATCTCGGTGAAACCGAGTTCAAAATCTCGGTCTGACCGATATGTGTAACTGCACAGCAGAAATACATCTCGGTGACACCGAGTTTTTCAACTCGGTCCCACCGACAGTACGGGGTTATATATACTGAGGGCTGCGCGCGATCTATTCCTTTCAAACCGTTCGCCCTCCAAGACCCCTGCTGCCGCCGCCCTGATCTAAGGATCGTCGCCTTCGTCGCCTGTGTGCCCTTGCCGCAGGTCTCCGCCGCCGTCAACGGTAATCTTCTCCTCCGTTGCCGCCATAGAGGGACACCACCAAGTTAGGGTGTGTCCCGATCCCTATTCATGCTCCACTTCTGATTCTTGCATGATAGGACTGCCCTGATTCAATCCACGTTTGATATGTTCCCAATACATTGTTCAGATCGTTTAGTTTCGAGGAAAATTCTTAGGTTTAGGTTTCCACGGAATGCATCTCGGTGAAGCCGATTCCTGAAACTCGGACTGACCGATTTGGTCTCTGACCATTGCACTACATAGCTCGGTCTGACCGAGTTGTGAAAATCGGAATGTCCGAATTGAAGTTTCTGTGAAACCCTAAGTTTTCGGTAGGACCGAAACCCATTTCGGTCTGACCGAAAGTGGTGTGTAGGTTCTGTTGAACACTTCGGTTACACCGAAACTTGAAATCGGTTTGACCGAAATACATTCTGTGAAAACTCAAAACTAAGTTTTTAACTCATTTTTTTTGCAAAAACTTCTGCAGTTGTGATAACTCTTCTACTCTGCCTATACCTTATCTATTCACAGGTTTTTTCAGCCATGTCAGATGTCAGTGACAGCCAGAACAGGTCTGAGTCACCGTTTGCTGAGATTCCAGAGGCAGGTACAAGTCCTGAGGCTAGCAGCTCTAGTGATGATGGTGAGAGGAGCACCCCTAGTGGTCTACCTCCTGCTGCCACGAAGACCAGGAAGAAGAGAACTTCTGATTCTGAGGATTCCGACTTTGTTGCTGAGGAAGTTACCTCCAAGCCAAAGAGGCAAGTGGTTGCCAAAGAGCTCCAAGGGCAGCAGCCAAAGAAAGGCACGAGCAAAGTGAAGCAGTCTGCAGTTGCCAAGAAGCTCAACTTGGAAGAGCCTGCTCCAAGTAAGGTGAAGAAAACTTCCAAGAGGAAGAGAGTTGTTTATGCTGAACCTCAAGTTGATGCTGCTGAAGAAGAAGAAGAAGATGCACCCCAGCCTCCTCCTCAGAAAGCTAAGTTCATGGGTGATGCTATTCGGGCTCAAGCCTCCTCCAAGCCCAAGAAGCCTGCTCCAGCTAAGGCAGCTCCAGCCAAGCCCAAGAGGACAACCAGAAGCATTCCAGCTTCTGAGAAGAACAAAGGTGAGATGCCACCTTCTGAGTCAGATGAAGAGCATGTGTTGCTCAAGCTCCGTCCCAAGTTGCCACTCCACAATGATGCTCATCCTCAAGCTGAGGATATGAAGGCAAGAAAGGACAAAGGTCTCAGGCTATGGAGACAGTCTGATCCATATGCCGTAAGAAGAAGGACTGCTGTGGACCCCAGATTCCACACCAGAGAGCAGCATGATTTCTATGAGACCGTGCTAATGGATAAGAAGCCCATTGTTGCTGACACCAGGTATGTTGACTGGAAGTACATTGACAGCAGAGAGCATCGGGACTTCTTTCCCCATGTGCATGAGAGCTTTACTGCATGTGGAGTTGCTGATTTTGTGGGTCAAGAACTAACAGCCTGGAATGACGAGATGATCATGCAGTTCTATGCCACAGCCCATTTCTACCCCGATGGCAAGATCACCTGGATGACTGAAGGTCAACGGTTTTCTTCAACTGTTGCAGAATGGGCAGAAATTCTGAATGCTCCAGTGCAGAGAGAGGACGACATTGATGTCTATGGGATTCCTAAGAAGAGTCATGATTCTATGAAGAATATGTACAAGGAGATCCCAGCTGCTGATTTGGAAGGATGGAAGCTCGGCTCAGTGTATTATCTCCAGGCAGGTCTGACCACCACCAACACTATTCTGAGGCATACTTTGATGCCTAAGTCAGGTGACCACCGGATGATACGAGGCTATTCTATCAACATGCTGCACATTCTCGATGAGAAGGCACCTTTTAAGGTGATGGACTTGATGGTTGAGACCATTAAGAGGAGTGCAGCTGACCAGAAGAGGTCATGTGGGTTTGCTCCGCAGATACAGATGCTCATCAACGCCAAGTTCGGCACGGGCAAATTCATGTTGGATAGGAAGCACTTGCCACTGCAGCCAGAGCATGAGGACAACGTAGTTGTGATGGATGAAGAGGATCCCACCTCAGTTGAAGGGCAAGCCAAGATCGAAGCTGCAAAGAAAGCCAAAGCTGACAGAGAGGCAGCAGCAGCAGCAGCTAAGCCAAAGAGCTTTGGAGAGCAAATCCTTGAAGCAACCCAGAGAATTGAACAACGCCTGGCCAGCATTGAGCAATCTCAGGAGAGCCTTGAGAGGATTGTCGAGGACAAGATCCACGCTCTAGACGTGAAGCTGACTGAGATTCAGGTGTCTGTCAACAAGCTTGAGGCAGACATGGAGGAGACTAGGCAGGAGAGAGCAGAGCTTATGCAGGATGATATAGTCCAGGACTCTCATCGCCAGAATGCTCCGGTTCCCAGAGGATCCAGGTCTGCAGCTATCCCAGTTACTTCAGCTCCAGCCACAGCTCCAGCTCCAGCATCCACTCCTCCAGCGCAGACATCAGCAGAAGTCTTCGCCGACGCAGCTATCTCTACACCGACATCGACCCAGACGGGAGCAGCCAGCCGAGCCCGCAGTGACGCTTAGCTCTATACCTTTTCGAACTTTTTGGTAACTTGTTGCCAAAGGGGGAGAAATTGCTATAGATCATAGGGCTTCGAGAGAGAGAGTGCTCTTTCATCTTTTCGTTCTTTTGCCGGTTTTCCCTGTGATACATTGGTTTCTTTTGGTTCCAGATACTTTATGTGTGCTTGCTACTACGTTTGATGCTACCTTAATGAGTGCTTAGTCATACTATGCCTTAATGAGTGCTTATTGCTTATCATATGCTATTTCTTATTGTATGGCTATTTACTCTTGTCTTGGTGATTGAGTGCATGTTATTCATTCTTATCATTTTGTGCGCTCCACCAAGATGTATGTGACATGGAAGAGTAACCCATTATCCTAATCGATTGTGCATTTGCATTCAAACGCAAATTTTAAATAATGCACAAATTTAGGGGGAGCTCTTGTTTATCACATACTTCTCAAAGCGACGATATTATTCTTTGATTATATCTCTTGTCGAAGCTTTGATCTATATGTTGTCATCAATTACCAAAAAGGGGGAGATTGAAAGTGCAACTAATCCCCGGGTGGTTTTGGTAATTAACAACAACATATATATCATTGAACTAATATTCTCTTGAGAATCATTTCATAAAAGTTCGATGATATGGGTATGGAAATGTCTGAAGAAGTGGACCCCTCAAAATGCTAAGACAAGCATTGGCAAAAGCTCAAGACTCCTTTTTTGGTTTAGTGATCAAAGATCACATTGAGTCCATAGGAAAGCCAATACTATTAAAAGGGGATGAGGTTGTGTTAATGTTCTTGTTGCTCAAGTGCTTGGTGATCTAACTCCCTCAACTATCAGCACTATTCACTACTTAACACACACCCATAAGTAATCTCGGTCACACCGATTTCTCCAACTCAGTCCCACCGAGATGAACCACTTCAGTTGTTTCTCCAAACCCTAGCTTCTCGGTCAAACCGATTCTGAGTTTCGGTCTCACCGAAAAAGGGCTGCCAACCTTCTGTGATCAGTTGACATCAATTCGGAATATCCGAGTTTATACTTTCGGTCTCACCGAAATGGCAAACCCTAACCTTTGACTCACTTCGGTCTCACCGAGATGGTATTTTCGGTCCCACCGAAAATCCCAACGTTCACTATATTTGAACTTTCGGTCTGACCGAGTTTTAACTTTGGTCTCACCGAGATTGGTCAAATGTGTGTGTAACGGTTGGATTTTGTGTGGAGGCTATATATACCCCTCCACCCCCTCCTCATTCGTGAGGAGAGCCATCAGAAAGTACCACCACTTCTATCATACACTTTCTGAGAAGTGAACCACCTACCCTTGTGTTGAGATCAAGCCATTCCATTCCTACCATATGAAACTTGATCTCTAGCCTTCCCAAGTTGCTTTCCACTCAAATCTTTCTTCCACCACAGCCATATCAGTGAGGAGAGTTGAGTGTTGGGGAGTTTATCACTTGAAGCACAAGAGCAAGGAGTTCATCATCATCAACACCGTCTATTACCTTTTGGGGGGTGGTGCCTCCTAGATTGGTTAGGTGTCGCTTGGGAGCCTCCGTCGTGATGTGGAGTTGAACCAAGATGTTTGTAAGGGCAAGGAGATCGCCTACTTCGTGAAGATCTACCCCGAGTAAGGCTAGTCCTCCGTGGGCGTAGGCCGTGATGGAATAGACAAGGTTGCTTCTTCGTGGACCCTTCGTGGGTGGAGCCCTCCGTGGACTCGCGCAGCCGTTACCCTCCGTGGGTTGAAGTCTCCATCAACGTGGATGTACGATAGCACCACCTATCGGAACCACGACAAAAATCTCCGTGTCACCAAACTGCGTTTGATCTTCTCCACCTCTCTTTTACATGTGCAATTTACTTTCCGCTGCATAAACTCTAGAATTGCATGTGTAGGGTGTTACTTGAACTGATCTTGTTTGTGAAACTGCCAAAAACATTGCATGACCTAAAGGCAGATTTTTTATATTGTCAAGTAGTCTAATCACCCCCCCTCTAGACCTACTTCGATCCTACAAAATCTCACATCATTACATAAATAGATGATTTCTTAGAGAAGTGCCTACTCCCCCTTTGGCACCTACTACCCAAAAGGTGTCAGACCATCATAAAGCATCATCATCATCCTCATCATCGTGAGTACCACTGCCACCAGCCTCGTCAAGGAATTCAGACCACTCTGGACCCGAGGGAAAGCCAAAGTCAGAAGGCGGATCATCTGGAAGACATTCATCATCACTCACATCAAATACTCCGGAGTCTCTCAGACGAGCCTTCAGAGCATTGTTGGAAGTAACCATGCGAGTGACTACATCGTGATTCTGGGAACACTGAAAGGTGATAGACTTCATCATGGAAGAGTGAGCTTTCCCAAGAAAGCGAGCAATGCGTCCAAGAGATGAAGAACCGGAATGAGCAGTGGGAGGAAAATGAGCAGCAGCTCGGCGAGGATGAGCAGAGGAAGAGGGCCTGACCCAGTCATCCGCCATGTGGGATGGAATGACCCACTGCTCATGTAAATGAGTGCGGACAATGGTAAATGGCACCACACTCTCAATAAATGCCTAAAGATAAGGGGCATGAGGAAAGGCTCGCTTGAATTGATAAGAAGCGAGACGGATCTCATGCCACAGAAAATGAGGAACATTTATCTTCCCTTTGGGTGCCGTGTAGAGACGATGCATAAGGTCGATGCAATAGCTATTGCACGACCCTTTATCTCCCATTTTAGGGTAGACGATGCGAATGACACACAGAAAAATGATGTAAAAGGGAGAGCGCCAGATTGACACTTGGTTTAGATCTTTCTCTTTCTCCTCCTTAGTCATCTCAGTGATGGGTTTGAGGAGATCCATGCAAACATTTATGCCTTTGGGCTTATGGCGGGGATCATCCTTGTGTATTTTGAACCCACTATCAAGAAAACCCAGAGCAGCAACAAATTGGGAGTATGAGGCTGTAAGCACTGTGTCAGAGGTCATCCAAGTGACAGTGTTGTTGGGGTGAAAGTGACATGTGGCATAAAATTTATGGATGGCAGCATTGTTAAAATCATGCCGAAAGGAAAAAGGAGCAGCAAGACCCGATGTCTCAATGAGTTCAATGGCTCCCGGATACTTTGCCGGATGAGAACGAATGTGCTCAAGATTGATGCACAAATGTAAAGACAGACCCTTAGGTAAAATGACAGTGGTGAAAATATCTGCCTGGACATTGGTGCGAAAACGATCATCCGTGGAGTCGCTAGCAACCATAAATTGGTCTACATCACGACGAAGAGCAAGATATGATGCGATGGGAATGGTATTGAACCGCTTAACTTTTTGACCATGAGAGAGAGGAGGCTCAAGGGAGATGTGACGAGCATCACCTTGAGGCTGAACTGATGGAGGAGGTGGCTTAAACGTGGGTCGCCGAGTCCCGGGCTTGGGTGCAGCAGTGTGGGAAGAGCCAAATTCCTCCCTCTCCATAGCTTCGAGTTCATCCTCAAAGTAGGATTCCTCCGATGAGGAGTCGCTTGTGGGGCTGCGAGGCTGAGCGACGCGCTTCTTAGCGCGAGCATGTTCTTGGGAGTCATCGGAGCCGCCATGGCGAGATGGGCGAGCAACCCCACCGGTGCCTCCTTGCGTGCAGAGTGTTTGACCTTCGGCATCCCGACCTAGAAGAAGAAGAAGGACCCAAAATCAACACACTACTCTCATAGATCGAGGGCAAACTCGAGGGATGAGAGGACGAGAAGAAGAAGGGGCAACCTTGGAGTGAACGAACAAGACAGAGAGGTGCCGTAGAGAGGGGCGATGATGAGGGAACGACGGCGAGGGGACCTGGAGAGCAGCCCGGCCAATGGACGGGCGAGGGGCCCCCGGCGGCGGCCTGAAGATGGGGTTCCAGCGGCAGCGGCCAGGAGATAGGGACGGAGGGGTGGAGATGATTTTAGGGTAAAACTGCCTCCCACGCGGCCCGCCTTATATATATGGGCAAGGGATATTCCGGACGACCGGTAGTTTCCGGACGTCCGGTCCTAGAACAATTAGCGGAAATCCAACTGTACCGGACATCCGACATATAGTTGACAGAAGGGTTTTGACGGACGTCCGGAGCGTACCGGACGTCCGGAAGCACTCGAAACACCGGACGTCCGGAAAGTACCGGACGACCGGAGGATCAGAGGATTTTAGGCTTAGGGCATTTTGTAGTGAGATGATGATGACGCTTACATGAATCTCTGATTCTATGAAATAACTTGCTTGGTTACTATTTTTACTCTACCAGCGGTGGCTGATGCCATCATGTTTGAGCATATGTGATATGAGACCTCAAGAATGTTGACTTGGGTGCATAGTCACTACTCCATCATATTAAAGCACCACATGACATGGTAAGCTTTGAGAGTGTTTGTTCTTTTTATGCATTGTATAGGATGTAGAGTACTCATGAGTTGAGTGTCTCCCCCTAAATATATGCCTACATCAAGACGAGATATTAAGTTTATGCATGAATGGGTACTAGACTTCACATAATATTGTCAAGCTCCAAGATACCAAGTTCACGCCTAAGTCAACAAAACCTAGTGTCGGTGTACTAAGGTAGGGGTACCTCAGTACCCCAACTTGTGCACGGGCAGTAGCAGCTTCCCGCGGCAGGGCCTACCACGTGCTTGTTGGAGACCTTTCTGCCCCATATAAAGCCATTCAAAAACAAAGTATACAAGACAGAAGATCAAGGCCCCGGCAAGTGGAGCTTGCCGGGAAGGCCGTCCCAGGCTCAAGATTACCTTACTAACACAAGACCCTGGCAAGTGGAACTTGCCAGGAAGACTAGAAGATTGCATTACAGAAGACATGCCTCTGCGCAGCATGCGCCCCGGCAGGGCCCGGGGAGCGACAAGCTTCAGAGCCCGACAAGCTCCCGGGCCCGGCAAGGTCAAGACCCCGGCAAGGTGCTTGCCGGGGAGAGTTGCGTTGTGTGCCCGCGCTCCAGCTCATCGGTCCATGCGTCGCCCTGGGGCCATTCCAGGGACGCGTGGCGGATGGCTGTGCAGCCTGGGGGACACGGTGGCACTCCACAGTGGTAAAGCTATCGTCGTGGCAAACGGAGACGCAAGGGCGGGCGCTTTTGGGGTCGACGGCGACGGGCATTAAATGCTCTTGTCCCCCACTGTCAAAGTAGGTGGTGACCACTGTTCATGCACTGTTCATCCACTGTTCCCGCACTGTTACAACTACCACCACTATTACTTTTTTGCCCTTTCTCCTACGTTGACACCTGTCGGTGACCCCTTGAGCTATAAAAGGAGGCCCATGCACAACGTAGAAGGGGTTCGGAACCTAGATCGCTCATTCGCTCGGTATAGCTAGTTCTTCAAGCTCCCGAGCTCTCCAACTCAATACAAACTAAGCAGGAGTAGGGTTTTACGCGTCCATCGCGGCCCGAACCTGGGTAAACTGCCCGCGTGCTCACCATGATCTGCTCTTTGTGCTCCCTCCGCTCCCTCACCGCACGAACAAGGGGCTCCGGTCCCATAGGTGCTCGTGGTGGACAGTTTCCCCCGACATCTTTGGCGCGCCAGGTAGGGGGCGTCGAGGTTGTGCGAACCTGATCCGGCGTTCACGCGGGCGCATTCTTCATCAACCTCTCCAGCTACATCTTCATCATCAGCAACATGGCCCCGAAGAAGAAGGCTTCGGAGGTCGCAGACCCGTCTGCGTCTGTTCCCCCACCACCAGAACCAACAGTGGGTGGAGGAGACGCCGGCGGAAGAGTGGTCGCCAGTGAGGAAACTCACGGCACCACTAAATCCAAGGACAAGGCGGACGGCCGGACCAACTCCAAGGCCTCGGTCTCCGTAGATGCGCCACGTCCATCTCAGCAAACAACTACCCAGCAGCGCCATGGCACGGGAGGTGGCATCCGCTTGCTGGGCCAAGGGCAAACCGGAGGCTCGCGGGATGCTCCGGGCCATCGTCCTGGCACGAGCAAGGCGCGGTCGCCGGGGCGGGACCCTGCTCCTTCTAACCCTGTTAGGAGTCCGAGCATATCTCGCTCCTCGCGCCGCTCGCCCCCGCTCCCCTCCTCTCCAGCAGAAGCGCTCGCAAGGGCGCAACTGCTCCTCGACTTCCCTCCAGCGGCAGACAAGGCCGAAGACTGGAGGGCAACCATCCAGAGCCTGATCGCCTTCGCCAACAACGACTCTCCGCAGCAGCCAGCGACCTCGCGGCCACGACAAGTCGAGAAGACGAAGGCCGATGGCGACAAGACCGCCGGGGGTGCAACCACCGTGCACTCCCCGCCGCGGAAGCAGAAGACGCCACCCCGCCGGATCAACGTCGACGACGACTCCACGGCGTCGTCGGATCCGCGGGCTCGTCGGGACCAGCGCCAAGTCCTTGACGACCGGCGACGAGAAGACGCTCGAACGACGATCGAGCGCCGCCGAGAAGCTCGGCGACAATCAGATCAGCGAGCTGGGAACGCTGTCGACACGTGCGCGCCCGGTGAACCAGGCGACTTGCCGTACGCGGCAGGTTGCCCTGCGTTTACCCGTGAGCTGCGGCGCGTCCAGTGGCCCAGCATGAAGAACTTCAAGCCCGACGTACCGGAGAAGTACGACGGCAAGACGCACCCCTCGGAATTCCTCAGCATATACACCATCGCGGTGCAGGCTGCCGGGGGGCGCGACGAGAAGATACTGGCGAACTACTTCCCGCTGGTGCTTAAGCCAAACGTCTGTTCTTGGCTTATGCACCTGCCGGAAGGCTCCATTTCTTCTTGGGCAGATCTTTGCCACCAATTTGTTGGCGCCTTCACGGGCGGCCACAAACCCCACGGCCAGGAGAGCGATCTCCACATCTTGGCCCAGAAGGAAGGAGAGTCTCTGCGCAAGTACATCCAGCGCTTCAGCCGCGTGCAGCACAACATCCCCGACGTCCACCCTGCTGCGGTTATCAGTGCGTTTCACCAGAACGTACGTAACCGCCGCATGCGTGAGGAGATGGCCATGACCAAGATACAGGATGTCAGCGAGCTCTATGCTCTAGCTGATAAGTGCGCGCGCGCCGAAGAGGGGAGGAGACTCCCCGGAGAGGATGCTGCCGCAGGAGGAAGCGACAGCGAGGATGCCGCCCCGGCAAAGAAGAGCCGGCGGCGGAACAATAGGAGGAAGAACAAGAAAGAAGTGCTTGCCGTCGAGAAGTCCGGCAAGGAGGCTCCCGCCAAGCAAGCACAGGCTGGCGGCGCCGGCAAGGAGCCTGCCCCTGTAGCGGCGGCCGACAAGCAGGACGGCTCCGACAAGCAATACTGCAAGATCCACCGCACCAAGGGCCACGACCTCTCCAACTGCAAACGCGTCGAGTACCTCGTCGAGCAGCAGAAAGCTGAGTACGAGCGGCGCGACAAGGAGAAGGCCCAAGGTGGCGGAGGAGAACCAAGCAAGAAGCGGCCATTCAATGGCCGGGGAGGACGCCACGGCAAGGCCAAGCAGCGGCAAGGTGACCGACCTCCCCGGGGCCGCGACAAGGATGAAGAAGACGACGACGATGACATGGAGGAAGAGGATAACAGCGAGCAGGAGTTCCAGAAGGCCACGGAAGTCCTGTGCGTCGACGGTGGCGCCTCTCTGCATACTTCCCACCGCCAACTCAAGTAGTGGGTGCGGGAAGTAAACGCAGCGGAGCCGCCCGTGGAGTCGCGCAGGCTCCTCAAATGGTCCAGCACGCCCATCATTTTCGATCTTGAGGATCACCCTGACCGCACCACAGCGGTCGGGTGCTTGCCGATGCTGGTCTCACCCACCATCCGCAACCTCAAGGTCACCAAAATGTTGGTTGACGGCGGGGCCGGGCTGAACTTGATCTCCTCAGCTGTGATCAAGAAACTCCAAATCCCAGATGGCGAGCTCGAAGAGACCGGTTCGTTCCAAGGAATAAACCCGGGGAGGAGCAAGCCCAAGGGGAAGATAACTTTGCCGGTGACCTTTGGCGGGGAGCTCAACTTCAGAACTGAGCGCATCACATTCGACGTTGCCGATATACCATTACCATATAATGGGATACTCGGCAGTCCTGCCCTCGCCAAGTTCATGGCAGCTTCCCACTACGCCTACAATGTACTCAAGATGCCGGGGCCGATAAGCGTCATCTCTGTCCATGGCGACAAGAAGGACGCGCTTATCTGCGCCGACAAGATCTACCGGGACGCAGCAGCCACGGCGGAAAGCAGTACACTTGCCGCTGAAGCTCCCGGGGGGAAGAAGACGAAGACCAAGTCCGGCAAGTGCTCTGGGGCCCACTCCGGCAACCGCACCTCTTCGGAGTGCTGCGCTGCTGTCGAGGACGTTCCATCGAGCTCCACCGGCAAGTGCAAGAAAGGGATGGCCGCTCCTCCGGCAACCAAGAAGGTGTCCGCCAACAAGGACGGCACTGGTGGTACCTTCACCATCAGTGCCACGCTTGACAGCAAATAGGAAAGCGCACTCGTTGCCTTCCTGCGGGCGAATGTCGATGTGTTTGCCTGGCAACCATCTGACATCCCCGGCGTTCCCAGGAAGGTAATTGAGCACAAGCTTGTTGTTTGTCCTCATGCGCGGCCCGTCAAGCAGAAGGTCAGGAAGCAAGCCGTGGAGCGCCAAGAATTCATTGCCGAAGAAATCAAGAAGCTAGAAGCAGCGGGCCTGGTTAGAGGCGTGATCCATCCGACGTGGTTGGCAAACCCAGTCGTCATGCGTAAGACCAACGGGAAGTGGAGACTGTGTATAGACTTCACCGATGTGAATAAAGCATGTCCCAAGGATCCATTTCCCTTGCCGCGCATTGACCAGATTGTTGACTCCACTGCCGGGTGTGAGCTGCTCTCTTTCCTTGATGCATATTCAGGCTACCACCAGATTTTCATGGCCGAGGAAGATGAAGAGAAGACTGCATTTATCACTCCATGTGGCACGTATTGCTTCATACGCATGCCCTTCGGACTGAAGAATGCAGGCTCAACATTTGCAAGGGTAGTGCACACTGCTTTTGAGCCACAGATCCACAGAAATGTAGAGGCTTACATGGATGACATAGTGGTGAAAAGTAAGAGCAGGGATACCCTGATCCAAGATTTGGAAGAAACATTTCAGAACCTGCGCAAGATACAGCTTAAGTTGAACCCCGAGAAGTGCGTCTTTGGAGTCCCCTCCGGCAAGCTTCTCGGGTTCTTTGTGTCACAGAGGGGGATTGAAGCCAACCCCGACAAGATAAAAGCCATCGAGCAGATAGAAGCCCCGAAGCGAGTCAAGGATGTCAGGAGACTTGCAGGTTGTGTGGCTGCCCTCGGTAGGTTCATTTCAAAGTCTGCAGAACGCGCCCTACCTTTCTTCAAAATCTTGAAGAAGGCATGTCCTATGAAATGGACTCCGGAAGCGGAGGCGGCGCTGCAAGACTTGAAACGGTACCTATCCTCCACTCCAATACTTGTCGCACCTAGGCCACAGGAGAAGTTGCTGTTGTACCTAGCGGCAACCAACCAGGTGGTTAGTGCTGCGTTAGTAGCGGAGAGGGAGGCCGACGAGGAGTCAGCACCACCGGCAAGCGAATCCAGCGACAAGCAGGGGGCTCCTCCGACGAGCTCTGGCCCCGACAAGGACAACTCTGCGCAGGAGCAAGAAGAAGTGCGGAAGAAGATGGTGCAGCGCCCGGTGTATTTTGTGAGTTCCCTCTTGCAGGGGGCTAGATCAAGATACTCCGGGGTGCAAAAGTTGCTTTTCGGCCTCCTCATGGCCTCGAGAAAGCTGCGCCATTACTTCCAGGCACACGAGATAACAGTGGTCACTCGCTTTCCGCTGAAGAGGATATTGCACAATCCAGAAGCAACAGGCAGGATCGTTGAGTGGGCACTGGAGCTGTCGAGCTTTGGACTCAAGTTTGAAAGTACTTCAACCATACAGAGCCGAGCTTTGGCAGAATTCATAGCTGAATGGACCCCAACGCCCGATGAGGAAGTTCCAGAGACAAGTGTACCCGTACAAGAAGCGACAAGTGAATGGATGATGTACTTTGATGGTGCCTTCTCGCTGCAAGGCGCCGGTGCCGGCGTGGTACTCATCGCGCCCACCGGAGAGCACCTCAAGTATGTTATCCAGATGCACTTTCCTAGGGAGCAAGCGACAAACAACACTGCTGAGTATGAAGGCTTGCTTGCCGGCCTCAGAATTGCGGCCGAACTTGGGATCAGAAGGCTAATTGTCCGGGGAGATTCTCAGTTGGTGGTCCGACAAGTTAACAAGAGTTACCAGAGCCCTTTGATGGAAGCTTATGTAGATGAAGTGAGGAAGCTTGAAGAGCACTTTGAAGGTCTGCAAATGGAGCACGTCCCAAGAGCTCAGAATGACATTGCAGATGGCCTTTCAAAGTGTGCTGCGATGAAGTTACCTGTGGAACCAGGGACCTTCTTGCTCAAGCTGACTCAGCCATCCGTTACACCATCAGTTGGGCAGTCAAAGAAGAGAAAGTTGGTCTCCGGCGACTACTTGCCGGCGGATCTCCCTGAAACCGCCGCCAAGGTCCCCAAGATCAACGATCAGAACGCCGAGGAACAGTTTGCTCCTGCGGATCCTCGGATCTGTACAGTTGAAGCAAGCGTTCCCGACAAGCCTCGGCCCGGCGAGCTTGCCGGGGGACCATCCGCTCCGGCGGAACCAGAGGTTCTTGCCGTGGAAGCTGAGGTTCCCGCAGCGGCCCTCGAGCCTTTAGTCCTTGCCGTTGAGCCTCGGGCTCCGGCATGGGCGCAGCAGATCGTCCGTTTTCTGCAAACTGGAGAACTTCCCGACGACCCAGCAGAGATAGAAAAGATAACAAGGCAGTCCAGTATGTACCAGTTCGTGGATAACGAGCTGTACAGAAGAAGACTAAATGGTGTCGGGTTGAAGTGCATTTCCAGAGAAGATGGACAGAAGCTGTTGGCAGAGATACATGGAGGCATATGCGGCCACCACATTGGCGCAAGGGCACTTGTCGGGAAAGCTTTCCGGCAAGGGTTCTTTTGGCAAGAAGCCCTCCAAGATGCAACTGCACTAGTAACCAAGTGTGAAGCGTGCCAGTTCCATGCCAAGCAAATTCATCAGCCAGCTCAAGCTCTCCAAACGATCCCTTTATCCTGGCCCTTCTCGGTCTGGGGGCTCGATATCCTCGGCCCTTTCCCTCGTGCTGTCGGGGGCTTTGAGTACTTGTATGTCGCAATCGACACGTTCACAAAGTGGCCAGAAGTGGAACCAGTGAGAAAGGTGACAGCATAGTCAGCGGTCAGGTTCTTCAGGTCGATTGTTTGCCGTTTCGGAATCCCTAACAGGATCATCACCGACAACGGTACACAATTCACTAGTCGCACCTTCATGCAGTACGTCCAAGACCTTGGCGCCAAGGTCTGTTTCGCTTCTGTTGCTCACCCGAGGAGCAACGGTCAAGCGGAAAGGGCAAATGCTGAAGTGCTGCGCGGGCTCAAGACAAGGACCTTTGACAGGCTGCGCAAGTGCGGAAGAAACTGGATAGAGGAGCTACCGGCGGCTCTTTGGTCAATCAGAACGACACCAAGTCGAGCCACCAGATAGACACCCTTTGCTCTAGTCTATGGAGCAGAGGCAGTTCTCCCCACGGAACTCGTATACGGATCTCCTCGAGTGCTCGCTTATGATGAGCTCGAGCAAGAGCAACTGCGACAAGATGATGCATTGCTCCTCGAGGAGGAACGTCTCCAGGCTGCTGTACGAGCTGCTCGATACCAGCAAGCCTTGCGTCGCTATCATAGCCGCAAGGTTAAGGCCAGGAGTCTCGAGGAAGGCGACCTTGTTCTTCGGCGTGTTCAGTCCGCCAAGAATTCCAACAAGTTGACGCCGAAGTGGGAAGGCCCTTATCGGGTGAGACAAGTCACAAGGCCCGGCGCTGTCCGCCTTGAGACCGAAGAAGGCTTACCGGTGAGCAATTCCTGGAACATAGAGCATCTTCGCAAGTTTCACCCATAAGGCGCGGTTGCCGCGATCCGTTCCGGCAACCACCTTTTGTACAAGCTTTGCCGCTGTTGCATGTAACCCTTTGTACAAAGCCGGGCGCAGACCCCGTGCATCAGTAAAGCTTTTGTGTTTTGCGCCATTTGCCTTTTCCATGCTTTTCTTCGCTATTTGCATGCGTTATTTGGCATCTTGTGCAACCCACGTATCCGGTAAGCATTAGCACGCCGAAAGGCCATATACTTGTTTTCCTCTTCCTTTTCTTTCCGTCTTAAGCAACAGGAATGTTCCTCGCGCACAAGTTTGCCGGGGGGG